>JANAVB010022397.1:7881403-8271403 GCA_029216955.1 Iris pallida | reverse complement strand
CTGTGGCAGCCTTTAACTCGAGCTCGGAGAGAGATTTTGAAGCGATCAGCTCCAGCCCCAAACACAATTCTCTAAAAAATAAGAGGAAATCTAAGAAACAAAGACAGCGAACGGCGATGACAACGAGATCCGCCGCAAAGCTGCAAAACACCCCTACCTCCCCCCTAATGCCTAACATCCTTTCTTGGAACGTTCGTGGCATAGGGAATAAACAGACTCTGAATCGGATCATCAGCCTTACCAAATCCAATCGCATTGATCTACTTGTCATTATTGAACCCAAAATCCCCCACAAAAGAATGAAAGAAATCCAACTCAAGCTGGGATTCCCTTCCGCGATCTACGGATGTCACGACATTTGGATCTTCTTCGCCGCTGAGTTCCGATTCGGCACTATGAATGACTCCCCCCAGGCCCTCTCCTGTTGGATCGAGCATCCTGCCTTTAAGTCACGTGTCCTTCTTTTGGCCATCCACGGTAGCTGCTCCATCCTGGAGCGCAGACTTCTTTGGGATTTGCTGTCGGGGACCTCTCTTCCCCACGACGACATGCCGTGGCTTTGCATCGGGGATTTCAACACGGTATCTTGCAGAGAGGAAAAATCCGGAGGTCGGGACCCCCCTCATTCGGCCATGGAAGACTTCAACAACTTTGCCTTAACCGCACACCTTTCCGATATCCCCTTCCTCGGTAACCAGTTCACTTGGAGCAACATGCAAGAAGGCTCTCGTAGGCAGTTCTCCCGCCTTGACCGCGCCATGGTCAATGATTGTTGGTCGAATTTGGGGGTGACCAGCAATCTTTCGCACCTGAACTCCACTGAATCAGACCATTCCCCCTTCTTCTGGAGATCAACAACACTCATAACCGCATCAAAAAACCCTTCCGCTTCATCGACTTCTGGTGCCACCACCCTCAGTTCATGCACATCGTGGAAGAGGCTTGGACTTCTGTCAATCATCCTGATCCTCTGGTCAGAATAGCTTCCAAACTCAAAGCTACTAGAAAAGCCCTTACGGCCTGGAGCAAAATTGCGTTCGGGGACATTTTTCAAGCCATTAAGGATACTGAAGACCATGTCACCCGTACGGAGATTAATTTTGCCGTCGTTACCTCCCAGGAGAATCGCGCTTCTCTCAACCTCACGAAGGCCATCCTTAAATCTAGAATCAAGGTTGAGACTAAATTCTGGAGACAAAAGGCTAGATTAACCTGGGACATGGAAGGGGACAAGAACTCTGGCTTTTTTCACAAATGCGTCAAAGGCCGAAGAAGCTCTCTAAAGATCTACCGCATCGGAGACGGGAATGGTCAAATTCTGGACGATCAGGAAAACATTCAGACGGCAGCCACGAACTTCTTCTCCAACATGTTTACCAAAGAGGCAGTGGTTAAAGACGACGGATTCCTGTCCGAGATCCCCTTCCTGATTTGCGACAGGGATAACGAGACCCTCTGCGCCCCCCCTCTCTCGACGAGGTTAAGACCGCTGTGTGGTCTATTAATGCTAACAGCGCTCCGGGTCTGGACGGGTTCAACGGGATGTTTTTCCGGAAGTGCTGGGACATCATTCAGTCAGACCTATGGGATGCTACAATCGTATTTTTTCAAGGAGCCACCTACCCGAAATCTATATCTTCTGTCCACATCATCCTAATACCCAAGAAAGATAACCCGGAGACCTTTAAAGACTTCAGACCGATCAGTCTCTGCACTTTCACCAACAAAATTATTTCCAAAATTATCGCATCCAGAATGTCGGACCTCCTCCCCAGAATCATCTCCGAAGAGCAAAGCGGTTTCGTCAAAGGCCGTAACATCACCGACAATATCCTCCTAGCGCAAGAAATGATCACCTGCATGAAATTCCCGTCTAGCGGAGGGAACGTCGCCATCAAACTGGACATGGAAAAAGCTTACGACCGTCTAGACTGGCAGTTCATGATCTGGGTGTTCAGAGCCTTTGGCTTCTCGGAACCTGTTATCGACATCATCTTTAGATCCATAAACAACTCCTGGTTCTCCACCGTCATCAACGGCCAAGCTCAGGGCTTCTTCAAAGCCACTCGCGGGGTTAGACAGGGAGATCCCCTCTCCTCTACCATTTTCATCATCACGGCTGAAGCTCTGAGCAGAAACCTCAAAATCATGCCACAATACCCCGGATTCCAGCACTTTCACACAACGACAGGTTGCCCTCTCATAACTCATCTTGCGTACGCGGACGACATCCTCATTTTCTCTGCTGGTACGATTGGAGCCATCGAGGGGGTTATTAGAACTCTTGATAACTACACTAGATGCTCTGGTCAGAAAATTAACAACAACAAGAGCGTGATCTACACCCATCACAAAGCCGATAGAACTCACTCGGCTGTGCTGTCCACCATAACCTCCTTCTCCACAGCTTACCCCCCTTTCTTTACTTAGGCTGTCCGCTGGTGTACGACAGAACGAACTCTGGAATTTTCGACCACATGGTGAACAAGATTCGACAGAAAATATCGGGCTGGCACAATGCTACCCTCTCCCCCGGAGGTAAGTTGATTCTCATAAAGCACGTCCTATCCTCCATCCCCATATACACCCTGGCGGTGTGCTCGCCCCCCATCAAAGTGCTCCATGCTATTGAATCCATCCTTGCTAAGTTCTTTTGGGGTCATCTCGAGGGTAAAAACAAGCACCACTGGGCCAGTTGGGCTACCATGGCCAAACCCACCGTAGAGGGCGGTCTGGGATTCTGCAGGCTTGCCAACATGGTCGACGCCCTCTTGGCTAAGTTGTGGTGGAAACTCCGCTCTGAAAACTTGATCTGGACCAGATTCATGAGAGCGAGATACTCCAGATTCTGTCAATTGACGGTTGCGTCTGCCAACAACAGATCCTCTGCGTCGTGAAGGCGCATCATCCGGGGCCGGAACCTTACGGAACCGTACTTGCGTTTGACTTTGGGCGATGGTCACTCGCAGGCTTGCATGGAACGCTGGTTGGGGGACGATATTCTCAGGCCCAACGATATTACCCCGACGCAGTGCGAAATTCGTGATTTATGGGATGAGGACGCGGCTGGGTGGAATTGGGATAGAGTTAGTAATTGGCTTGGCCCGGCGGCCATGGCGAGCCTGACTGCTTCTCACCTGTCGATCAATGACGCTCATGACGTCCTCAGATGGTCCCCCAACCCCAGTGGCCTCTTCACCCTCGCTTCGGCCAGAGCCATCACCAGAAACATCCAGGTTACGATTTCCCCTTCCGCCAAGTTTTGGCACGCATGCCTTCCAGCAAAACGGTCCATCCTCCTCTGGCGTGCCGTGCGTCAGAAACTCCCTAAGGACGACGCCATCACATCCTTCGGCTTTAGTCTGGCGTCCAGATGCCACTGCTGTGTTGAACCCCGAACAGAATTCGCCGATAACGTCCTTCGTTCTGGCGAATCCGTCTCCCACATTTGGATGCAACTTCAATACAGGTATAAAATGGTCCCCACAAACGGGGGCATCAACGATCTGTTAGCCAGCTGGAACTCGTCTCACGGGCATCAGATCGTCGCTGCCGCCACTTTTTGGGTTTTATGGAAAAACAGAAACAAACACAGATTCGAGGGCCGTCACTTCTCGCCTTCTTTATTGTTCAAAGAGGTTGTGCGACAAATCTTCAAAAGAAAGAGGCTTTGCACTCACACTTCGAACCAGTTTTTGTTGGCCCAATGATTACATTGTGTTTTTGAATATGGCTAATCAGTTAAATTTAACATAATGATGTCACTAATATTCATATACTCACTATCATGTTGCTACTTAAACTTAGCTTTGTCCTAATTGTCCTATATTATATTGCTATGCTTGTATCGTACTACAATATATTCTGTTGGCCTAACATGATATCATGTTGTTACTTATACTTAGCAATGTCCTAATTGTCCCATATTATATTGCTATGCTTGTATCGTACTGCAACATATTCTGCTGGCCTAACATGTATTTGTAGACATGCAGTAAGCATGATCAAACATGATCAAACAGGACATAGGCAATGAAGAATTAATGATGGAGCAAAGACGGCATCATACAAAGAGATTTCTCCGAACCGCCTAGCGACCTATCCGGGGCCTCGCATCGGGGGTTCTGCTGCCCGGTCAGCGGACAGGGGTCGAGGGGGCAGCGCCCCCCGTCGGGGGTTCGGGGGCGAAGCCCCCGAAAGGTATTCAGATTTTCAGATCTGTTTATCTTCGAACGACTGCTGTCAGGGAAAAAGACGTCTTCAGGGCTGCTCAAATATCAGAAGAAAGGCATCATCAAAGGGCTCTTGGTTTTCCTACTTGTTCTAAGTCTGTAATCTTCAATTTATTGAGTCTAGGAGAATGTGTACGTTGAGTCGCACTGAGTCATCTCAACCCCTAGACATATCTCTCCAAGATCTACCATACAAACAGACCAATTCCTGAACCAAGCCCAAGCTCCACAAAGCCCAAAAGCCCAATGGACCAATTCTGTCTTCTGGAGACAGAGTTCGGGCCGAACTCTGCCTCCACACAGAGTTCGGGCCGAACTCTGTCCCCTGATTTCCAGCACCCTAATTTTTAGGGCCTACTTGCTACCAGCTGTCCAACGGCCAAAAATTTGAATTATCCATACCGAATTCTGGCCGAATTCTGCTTGTCCTGAACCCTATAAATAGGCCTTGGTTTCTCTCATTTGAAACCATCCACTCTTCTATTCTTCTTCTCTTACATAGCCTATATAGTCAAAAGCCTTACTCTTCCAATCTACTAGCCACAAAACTTCCTAAGCCCCAAGGTGCTCAAGTGCGATTCAGCTAGAAGTTTTTGTGCAAGAGTTGAAAAGAAAAGTCACTTGGACAATTCCAAGTCGCTTGGAAAAATCCTAGCAAATCGCCACTGCGATCCTCTGTAAGAAGTTGACGTGCTCTTCTGAAGAAAAGGCACGGGTTGTAAACTACTATTTCACAAATAGTGGATTGAATCCTGAGCTAGAGTTCTCAGGCCTGGACTAGTCCTCCACGAGGAAAACCAGGTTAAAACTGCTGTGTTTGCGTATGCTCTTCTGATCTTTATTTACTTCCGCATTTCTTTCTGATTTATTTACTATCTTGATAGTTATTTTGTGGAGGTGTTATAGAGTTATTTTTATTTGGTGATTATCGACACAAACTCTATTCACCCCCCTCTAGAGTTGCCTACACCTGTGTTTTCAATTGGTATCAGAGCAAGGTCTCTATTGTTAGGCTTAACATCCTTAGAGTAGATCCTTGTTTATTTGTGTATGGCATCATATTCTTCCTCCTCCGATGAAGAGGGTTTTTCTTCTAGTAGCATAGACAATCATGTTTCTTCTAAATGCAATAAGTGCTCTAAGTGGAAAGCCATGGCTAACCATTCCTTTAAGTGTGCTAAGGCTTTTCATTCTACAAATGAAGAACTTGTAGAAAAGGTTATTCATTTAGAAGAAGCTAATGAGTTTTTGAGAAATAAAATCAATGATTTATTATCTAGACTTGACTCTCAAAACTCATCTTGTGTTTCTTTAAAGAGTTTGAATGATTCTTTAATTTTGAAAATCAAATCTCTTTCCTCATCAATAGAAGATCTTAAGAAGCAAGCACATGAGCTAAATCATTTGCATGATTCTTCTATTGACTCTTTAAAGAAACAAAATGATGATTTTATTTCTAGAATTGCTTTATTTGAAAAAGAGAATTATGCTTTAAATGCTAAATTTGATTCTCTTACTTGTTTGCATAATGATTTGCTATTAGAACATGATATTCTTAAGACCAAATCCATGCATAGGGATTCTCTTACTTGTGTGCATAATGATTTGCATGATACTCTTAAGACCAAATCCATGCATACTCACTCTAGAGATATTCATTATTCTAGTATGTCACATGCTCATAATCATGCTCATTCTGATACATATGCACACACTAGTATTAGGTGCTTCTATTGCTCTCGCATTGGACACATGAGTGTAACTTGTCCTATTCGTAGGAGTTTTTCTACCAATGCTAGAGTAAATAGTATATGGGTCCCTAAAGCTAACAAATGTGGATCCAAGTTTATTTGGATACCAAAGTCTTCGCCTAATGTTGTAGGTGGAGCCTCTTGTATTGGGATATAGCACCAAGGAGCGTGTTGGTGGTTGCAAAGCTCAAAGGTCATCTTCCAAGAAATTGCACCAACACAAGTGTGGCCACTAGAGCCACTTTGGTAACATGCTAAACGATTTCCTCTAAATGGTTTATATTTGTTGAATCTAGCATGTTTCTCTTGATGTCTTGCTACTAGCTTACATTGATATCCTTTAGTTGCTTTTATATAAATCAATGTGAGATATAATACTAGCATGCTTAGTTAATTTTCTTATTATTTCTTTTATCTAGCATGACTAGTTGCATAGCTTTAAATGATTAGTTCACACTATGTAGTTTATCACTCATTTTCTAGTAGTGTGACACATTTACATATGCATGCTCGCTATTCTTTGTCTTTATAAAGCATGCATATCACTCTAGTTCATTAGAGCTTGATTCTTGAATTTTGTTTTAAAGTTTGACTCTCCATTTTTAATGTTTTGAGATAGTTACTTCTTGCCGATTTGTATTTAATATATCATTAGTTTTTGTGAATATATGTGTTTAGCACAAGCTTTTTATCACTTGATAAGTATATACTTATACTTCTTTTTAATCTTGTGCTTGCATAATATATTCATTATTGATTCTCATATTTTATTTTGATTATCCTCTTGAGAATCAATTATGTCTTTGCCTAATAAAGTCTATTTATATGTGTTTTTGAATTTGTGATAGTTTTTCAAACATTCACTAAGGATACATGACTATATTCATTAAATCTCCATTTACATGTAGGTCATGTATTTCTTATATTGATATCTATTTTTGTATAAATATCTTTATGTGGGCATATGAGTTAAGCTCAAGTTTTATATTATTTTTTTGAAGAGTATTTATTCATACTTGTGCTTACATTATAATTTAGCTATTGATTCGTTTGACTAAATTTGTGTTATCTCTACTTGAATCAATTAGCTTATTCCTCAAAGTCTTCTTTTTGATGATATCTTATTGGCTTTTATTTGTTGACTTTATGGATACATGTCTTTCACTCTTATTTTGATCTTTTTCGCTTAACCAATTTTCAGCCTGATTCCAGTTCTGTCACCAGAATCCGGAATTCGGGCCGAACTCTGCCCTTACCAGAGTTCGGGCCGAATTCTGCCTGGTTGTTCCAGAACCGGAAACAGCCTCAGCCGTTGATCAAATTATAGATCCAATGGCCATTATTGATTCCAAATGTTGATATTTATTTATTTAAATGCCTTTAAGTTGGAATGTTGAGAGAAAATGTTTATTAGTGTTTTGTTCATGACTTTTATGGAAGTTCTTTTAAGAATTGCTTGGTTTTGTGCTTTACCTTACTTGTTGAGATCATCATACTTATTTTGAATATGAATCTTCTATATATTTATTTTCATAAAGTGTATTATGAAAATATTTGTTTTGAAAATACTCTTAGCAAATTTTTATGATCATTCTTTGATTGTTATTTGGTTATTTACCTTTCTTATACTTAGAATTTTTGGATTTTGATGTTGTTTGATGATACTGCGTATATTCTTTTAAATCTAAGTTCTTAAAAGTAAAGAACATTTTGGGAATAAGTCGAAAGGGTCCTTCTGTCCTACAGGTGTAAATAGCCTGAAGTGACACGGTGCACTAGCCTTCAGACTACCGCTAGCTGGGAACCGGCCCCTACAGCTAACCCAAAGTGATCAATACTTTATAGACTGAAGATTTATTAAGGTCTATATGCAACCATTATCTAGTTCTGGATCCACCCCTGAGTTCCAGAATACTTCATCATATCTAGCCCTATATTTTGAGCTATAAATACTTTATTATTATTGCCCAATGATATTTTTGTAGCATATGAGAATACATGTAATTGATATATCATACTTCTCATGTCTTTAGCTACTATGGGTTGAACTTTTACATTGAGATTTTCCATTTCTAGAGAATACACTTATTTCAAAATGGCTATAATATTTTGGATTCTCTAGATCAATCTATTATTTCATTATCTTGGGTTAATTTCAATATTTGGCAAAGAGATTTGCTCTACTGTGATTTCATGAACATCTCTTTTGTGTTTTACTTGATAAGAGTCTAATTCATTTACTTGCTATTTTATACTCTCATCCTTGCTTAGCAAAGAGTATATAAATCATTTTGATCATTCAAAATGTATTATCCTTATTGTGAACTCTATGCTTAAGCATGTATTTTTTTGGTGTTAGTGACTTAAGATTTAATGAGCACATTTATCATGTTAATGGCCTATCTCATTAATCTTAATTAGTTATGTAGCTAGCTTGCTTATTTGCGATATATTGTTAAGCTACATAATTTTTGTTCACTTTCACTCATCTAGCTATCTTCTTGAATTTCAATCTATATGTGATATGCTAGTTTACAAAAACAAAATTTATGAATGTTCTTGATGAGATTTGATTCTATTTTTAGATACATATGTTTGGTCTCTAAAATTAGCTTGACAAATTTTTTATTTTATCTTGTTTGTGATTCATCGCTTTAACTTCCTTCCATACTAGTCATTGGTAAGCATCTCTTAAATTTCTCTCAACTTTTGAGTCATGATTTTATCATATTATCATTACATTTCTTTGGAATAAATTTGCAATCATTTAAATGAGATTGACTCTTTTCTACATTGGTTGTTTATATGGTTTTTAAATGAGATTGACTCTTTTCTATATTGGTTTGTTTATATGGTTTGTTTTGATGAGATTTATGACTGATCATAATTATTTATTGGTTTACTTTATGAATGATCCTAATGATTGAGTAGTCCTATATTATCTAATTATGTAGTTATCAAGTTAATTTATTACTCTACTTGGACTACTCATGGATTATCACATATGCTCTTTGCTATTTGAACTTCATTGGTTTCTCATTTAGTATTAGCAAGGTTGGATTATTACCCGTTGATGGGTACATATGTGTTAAAACATGCATAGTCCTTGTAAAGCAATAAGTTGGTTGATCATTTCTTAATTAGATAATCATGGACATGATATTTGAGCTTTATTATTTTTGAGCTATATTTTGACTTTCCTCATGATTGATTTAATTGACTTTCTTCATGATTGATTTAATTGACTTTATTCATGATGACATTTTTCTTTAGTTGTATTTTTATCTTTTGAGGTATATTGTGATTCTCATCATGATTGTTTTTAATGGACCTTATTATTCCTTTTCATGATTATATTTTTCTAATGGACCTTATTATTCCTTTTCATGATGATATTTTTCTAATGGTCCTTATTATTCTTGATCATAATAATATTTTTCTAATGGACCTTATCTCTTTTCATGATGATCTTCTTCTCAAAAGATAACATGCATTGATCTATCATATTTCAATATGATATTCTTCTATATAGGTTAGTGTATGTCGTCTTTTGATTACATGTGCTAAATTGAGATATTATTTTGATCGTTCATCTTTAGTGACTATTTTATTGGATATCTCTCATAAAGATGACATTATTTGTTTTATGTCGTCTTTATAGCCTTATATGCATTGAGCAAGGGGGAGAAATCAATAGTTGATTTACCCCTAGATCTTGTAGTTATCATTTTATTTATGCTATAAGTGCTTTGGAACTAGATACGCATATTTTAAGGGGGAGCAAATAAATTGGTTCAATTCATTTATACCCTTTAATATGTCGTATACCTAGTTCATCATTGACCCATATTTTTATCATTATTTATATCTTAGTGATTGAGGTCATGATACTGTTATTTTTTGAAAGGTTTATGAGAGTTTATGCAATTGTTTTCATCATATTTCTTTGATATGAGTCATCTCGTTAATATTTACTTTCGTATTTTATCTTGATGACTATTGTGCTTTCTTTGATATGACTTACTATGATTTGGCTCTCTTTGTATGTTTAATTGATTTGGCTTTCCTTGTTGAGGACTTACCCAAAATTCATGATTTTATTTATACTGGTAATAGTTTGAGGGGGAGCATTTAAGTCGATTGAATTTCTCCTTCTCAAATATTTTTCTCCTTTACCTTCATGTTTATTTTAAAGAGTATTCATAAAGCATGATATGGTAATTGAGTTCAAATGCATGAATTTTGGATAAACAAATAGATTTGTAAATAATAAGATTATTTTATATCAATTGCCTTATTTTACATTGATCATTCCTTGATTTTGTTCTACTATTTATCTGTGGACAATTGTAACTATCATAGTTTCATTGATCAATGTTTCAAGTTTTCATATTTCTATTGATATCAAGTTTGTATATTTCAATTGGTATCTTTCTTCTTTGATATCTATAGTTTCATTGGTATCTTTCTTCTTTGATATCTATAGTTTCATTGGTATCTTTCTTCTTTGATATCTATTTTTTTTGCAATTATCTAATCCTTATGGTTTTTGACTGAATTTTGTTTCTCTTCCAAAAGTTTTTGGATGTCTTTCTTGGATTTCATGTAATACTATATTTTTGGATATCTTTCTTGGATTTCATGTTGGTAAAGTATCTATTGATTATTTTCAAATTCTTTTAGTTTTACCAGCTATTTGTGTTTTGACAAGTTACTTTCTGTATGGCACTCTACATTTGGTATGTAGTTTCTATACTTGTCTTTACACACTTTTCCCATTGTTCCTCATTTAGTATATCTTGATCATGATTGTCTATGCCTTCCTCCTTATGCTTGAGTTCATTTTATCTCTTATTACGGGGGAGCTTATTTTTTGATCATGACAAAGGGGGAGAAATAAGTTTAAGTTAGCACACTATCTTCTCGTAGTATGTGTTTATTAGTGATATATGCATCTATCGTATCTGTCTTAAACTTAACCGATTTGCCATAATCAAAAAGGGGGAGATTGTTGGCCCAATGATTACATTGTGTTTTTGAATATGGCTAATCAGTTAAATTTAACATAATGATGTCACTAATATTCATATACTCACTATCATGTTGCTACTTAAACTTAGCTTTGTCCTAATTGTCCTATATTATATTGCTATGCTTGTATCGTACTGCAATATATTCTGTTGGCCTAACATGATATCATGTTGTTACTTATACTTAGCAATGTCCTAATTGTCCCATATTATATTGCTATGCTTGTATCGTACTGCAACATATTCTGCTGGCCTAACATGTATTTGTAGACATGCAGTAAGCATGATCAAACATGATCAAACAGGACATAGGCAATGAAGAATTAATGATGGAGCAAAGACGGCGTCATACAAAGAGATTTCTCCGAACCGCCTAGCGACCTATCCGGGGCCTCGCATCGGGGGTTCCGCTGCCCGGTCAGCGGACAGGGGTCGAGGGGGCAGCGCCCCCCGTCGGGGGTTCGGGGGCGAAGCCCCCGAAAGGTATTCAGATTTTCAGATCTGTTTATCTTCGGACGACTGCTGTCAGGGAAAAAGACGTCTTCAGGGCTGCTCAAATATCAGAAGAAAGGCATCATCAAAGGGCTCTTGGTTTTCCTACTTGTTCTAAGTCTGTAATCTTCAATTTATTGAGTCTAGGAGAATGCGTACGTTGAGTCGCACTGAGTCATCTCAACCCCTAGACATATCTCTCCAAGATCTACCATACAAACAGACCAATTCCTGAACCAAGCCCAAGCTCCACAAAGCCCAAAAGCCCAATGGACCAATTCTGTCTTCTGGAGACAGAGTTCGGGCCGAACTCTGCCTCCACACAGAGTTCGGGCCGAACTCTGTCCCCTGATTTCCAGCACCCTGATTTTTAGGGCCTGCTTGCTACCAGCTGTCCAACGGCCAAAAATTTGAATTATCCATACCGAATTCTGGCCGAATTCTGCTTGTCCTGAACCCTATAAATAGGCCTTGGTTTCTCTCATTTGAAACCATCCACTCTTCTATTCTTCTTCTCTTACATAGCCTATATAGTCAAAAGCCTTACTCTTCCAATCTACTAGCCACAAAACTTCCTAAGCCCAAAGGTGCTCAAGTGCGATTCAGCTAGAAGTTTTTGTGCAAGAGTTGAAAAGAAAAGTCACTTGGACAATTCCAAGTCGCTTGGAAAAATCCAAGCAAATCGCCACTGCGATCCTCTGTAAGAAGTTGACGTGCTCTTCTGAAGAAAAGGCACGGGTTGTAAACTACTATTTCACAAATAGTGGATTGAATCCTGAGCTAGAGTTCTCAGGCCTGGACTAGTCCTCCACGAGGGAAACCAGGTTAAAACTGCTGTGTTTGCGTATGCTCTTCTGATCTTTATTTACTTCCGCATTTCTTTCTGATTTATTTACTATCTTGATAGTTATTTTGTGGAGGTGTTATAGAGTTATTTTTATTTGGTGATTATCGACACAAACTCTATTCACCCCCCTCTAGAGTTGCCTACACCTGTGTTTTCAGTTTTGGGCCGCCCTGGACTGACCTGATCACCGCGAGTAATTAGCTGCCTCTTCGGCCTTGCCTTGGGGGCTAGCTTTCGCAGCCTACCCTTCTGATGCTCGGTCCAGCGACCGTTTTGCGGGCAACATTTCGAGTTTATTTCTTTCTTTTGGGGCCGTGCGCAGCGCGCGGTGTTCTTTCTTGTATTGGCTTCGGCTTTTTGTGCCTGCACATCAATAAAATTCTCGTTCTAAATATATATATATATATATATATATATATATATATATATATATATATAATATATATATATATAAATATTAATGTCAATATATATATATATATATATATATATATATATATAAAATATATATATATATATATATATATATATATATATATATATATATATATATATATATATATAAGAGAGTGTTAGATATTTATAGATATAGAGAGAGATTTTAGAGTAGGAAAAAGGAAAAAACATTAGTGGGGTGTTTGGGTAGTCAAGATAGGGGTCACATAAAATGGGGTTGGGTGTTGGGTCAAGTTTGGACAAGTTGGGGCTAAGGTTTGATCAAAATTACAAATTTAAGTCATTTAAAATCATGGATGAAATGGGAGCACAATGAAGATCAATTGGATGGCACGCAAGTGGCACGTGCATAGTAGACTCAAAACAGGTCAGAACCATATATGGGGTCGATTAGGTTGGATCGATGTCGGGTCCCGAAATTAAATTGGAAGTTAAGTCACAAATTACGGTAGATAATAAATTGGCCTAAATTGACCCAAAAGTTGTGCGATGCAAAAAGAGCACAAGGGAACAAGTTTGAGTGAGACATGATATATCAAAATAGAGATAATCTTGTCTACTACAAACCAGTAAAGAAAGTTTTCAGAGACTGGCATCTCTGACGCTCCATAAATCAAAGTCATATAAAAGAGCATTTAATGATAAAAAATAATCAAATAAGAATTATTATCGAAAATAATTCTTTCAGAAAATTAAAAAAAAATAAATTCCTGAAATTCAGGGGGCTTACATCCTACCCACCTTATAAGAATTTTGTCCTCAAAATTAAAGGTTAGTAGTAGGGTTAAAACATGATAGAAAGTCTAGGCAATATGTTAGGCACGATCAAAGAACGACGAGTTTTGTACGATCAGGAAAATCAATTCAAAATTATTCAGACTCGAATAGGGAGTTTGTCACGATAGAATCGTGATATGAACAAAATTATATATATACATGATTTAAAGAATAAGTTAAGTCATAGGGTCCCGATCTTGGTGACGATTAGGAGAATGAAAGATATAAATGAAGTTCGAGTATAGGGTGATCTGTAGCGCTTAGGTTTGATGAAAATCAACCTGAAAGTCGCACAGGCCCGATCAAGATAAAAAGCTAACCATGAGCAAAACAACGTTTGGCTTGATTTGAGATTTAAAGCCACAGCTTTGTAGGCACACAATACGAAGCCGCGACTAGGAAAATCAGGAATCGTTCGGTTATGATCAAATCAGAATCAGGATAAAACATCAATTAATATAACCCAACTTGATGAAATAAGATTTAGGGTTATAGATAGGCACGATCAAGATGAAAATGACGTGATTAGATATTGTTAGGAATAATCAAATGTTTAGCACATACATTGATCAAGGATTGACCATCTGGTCATGAGTGAAATCAAGACTCAGATGCGTTCAAAATATTTGGAATGACTAACCACTTAGGTACGATTTAGAATAAAGCGATAAAAATTTTAAACCTAGTCATGATCAGGAATGAAACCTGAGCACGAGTGGCTAGAGAATCAAAATTTAGGTACGATAGAAAATCTATTTCGACATAGTAGTGATTAGAGATCAAGATTTTTAGCACGATTTGTAGGTTAAGATTATCATGATCATGAAAATCAAAGTCGTATAGTCATGATCTGAATCAAGGCTAAGAGAAGCGAACGGAGAACAAAATTCGAGTACAACACGATCGATAGTTAGATTTAATGGAAAATCAGGCCCTAGGTCGCATAAGCACAATCAAGATCCAAGTTAAATTATGAAAGACGATAAAATCATGATTTCAAAATCAAGGTCTTATAAGCACGATTTAGGAAGAAACCCAAGTCATTTAGGCACGGTAGAAATTTATTCAGACATGATCAGTTTTTAATTCTAACACGACTAATTTTATGGTCATACTAGTTAGTCGTGATCGAAAGTCAAAAATTTTAGGCACGAGTTAGAAACAAAGTAATGTGTATAGTTATAATCGTTAAAATCACAATCAAGGGATTTAAAGTCATCTTAGTCATGCCAGGTCATCTAGATACGACTAATTACAAGAAATTTCAGATATAATCAGGAAATCAAATCAAGGTCGAAAGAGTTTAGGCACGAGTATTTAAAATTCAAATATGATCAAAATCGAGAGTTATAGCACGAGTGGTAATAGCATTGAAATCCAATTACGATAAAAATTTGTCTCAATACGATCTAAGTTGATCGATGTAAAATCCTTAAATTTCTACTACGATTTTTTTAATTAATATGGTATTGATTTTTGTAGTTCGTATTTGTACGTCGCGTACGAGTTTGCGTTTTCTAAATTTTTTGTCAAGTGCGAATAAGTGTGAAGTACATATTTTTATAAAACGTTTTAATTATATAGATGTAGAAAATATTTTAAAATAATAGACGATAAATATTTTATATTGCTTGAAGTTGTAAATGCGTCGCGCCGAAGATTGTCAAACTTTATTTTTTATAAAAAAAAGGCCATTTTATTTTATGGTACAAGTATAACTAGTAATTTAGAAAAACTGTATTTTATATAAGTATTATTTTTGCATGCGAGTGTATATATATTTGTATTTTCGAAATTAAATATTATCATTAATATATTATTTCGAAAAAGTATATTAAATATGGGTTGATTTAATATGTAATTAATTATGGTGATTTAAGTTGAAAAACAATATTAAGTTATTTAAATACAGTTTAAATTAGAGGTAGAATCTATCTACATTGGATTATATTTGATTGGGTTACTTTTAAATCAATTTGAATTAAATAGTGGAAAATCTAAGGAGAATTAAAACTCTTCTTAGTCCTTATCTAGATAAGACTTTTGTAAACCTCCTAATTTTTCAAAATAAATATTTGTAGAATTTTTGGATTTTTAAATAACTATTTATTGACTTATTATATAATTTGTATTATTTTACATATATTTAGTATAGTGCTCATTAGTGAATTTAGTATAAAAATATATAAAGCTATTTTTCTAGTATATTAAGGATCTAAACTATATTATACAAAAAAATTTCTCAAAATTTTAGGATTTATTTCATAACTTTTATTACTTTTTACATGTTACTTATATTGTACACTATTTACATAATATAGAATAAATATCAATTTAGTATTAAATATTTTAGCTTGTATAAATGAGATTAGATGAAGGTTGTTTAAATAAATATTACCTCTATTTATTATTTATAGTAATTTTAAATAATGTTATAGATAATTTAGATAAATATAAATAATATTTTAAATAAATACTATTCCTAATTTTACTAGGAAAATATCTCTATCTATATCCTATCCTAACAAAGCAAACTCTAATTTATTTAAATCAAATCATATCTAATTTTGGAGATAAATCTGAAATAAATAACTATATAAACCCAATACATCCCCCTTATATCACCCATAATTCAAAATTATTTTTAGTCCAATAGAAACTCTAAAATTTGTCATTAGAATTCAATTCCGTTTTTTAGCAGCAAGAGCAACTTGGAACGACGATATCTCCGAGCTCCGAACTCCGTTTCACCTCCAGTTTTTTTTAAAGAAGCGTATCGAGGTAAGGTTTCCAAAAACATATTTTAACAGACAAAATTCGTTCTGTAGATTTCTATAAAACTGTTTGAGTATCTAATGTCCCAAAAATAAATATGTTTCAGTATTTTTGCGATTTCGGGAGATTTCGAAAACGAAAATACGAACCGTTTAGTTTTTCGGAAAGCTGATACAAAAATCTATACCATATCCTAATTTCAAAATTTATTAAATTAATCTAGTAGGTATAGTATTAATTATATTTAGATAATAGACTATTTTCAGCATCCGGAGATGTTTGTTTGGACCTTAGTTCCTCGGCAGCCGTTGTTCCACCTACTTTCCTATCTGATCTTCGCTACCACAGTGCTCAGGACTCAGGCAAGTATACCTTGCTAATTAACTGTCATATTATTTATTTTCTGTATTATTTATTTTATTTCATATTGTTAGTTTCCTTTGTTATAAACTGCGCGTCCAAGCCACACTTGGGTGCAAGCGACTCTATTAGTCGTTTTACTTTACTTTATGTATGTTAACTTAGTTTTAGCGGACTACCTTCTTGTTGGAGGATATCCTTATATCTCCTTGGGCCATGACACTCACACTACACGGTTTGTGGCATTTTGCTAGGGACATAACTTATGGACTGGCCATCTCTAAAGTCGTATGACGGTAGATGATCGTAACTGCTATGACTAGGGTTTTAGAGACTCAAGTAGTTACAAAACTGGATGAGCCACGGACATGACTTGGACAGTGGAGAACATTGGGGGAGGACAGTCGCTAGTGCGTATGGGAATCTAAACTGGTAAACCACAGTCTCCGGATGGAACTGTGGCGATTATATTTGCAGATGCCCTCTAACGTTTTGGACGTTACGGACGGATACGGATGACTGGATGCCAGTTACGTACTGATAGCCTAAAATCCCACCCATGCGCATGAAAGTTGTCCTCTAAATTGCACAATAGATGGTTAGCATTCCCTTTTGCATATTGGTGTCTAGGAGAGTCTTGTATATTATTATTATTTTGACAGTACATATTAGCTTGTTCTTCCTGTATCTTGCTACGTCCGTCTGAGGACCTGGTTATTCTCCAGGTGTGTGCTTTCATGATTCTCTGCAGGTGTTCTAGCCAAGGCCGTGATTCTCTCCATTCCTTCGAAGACGATTGTGCTTGGTTCGTCTTACCATTTTATTGATCGATTTTTGTACATTTCTTTTATTAAGATAGTTGGTAGTGGACTTTGTCTCCGCCCAACGATTGTACCATAAATATTCAAGTTGATTTATATTATTATTCTTTTTATTGTGGATGAGATTTAGTTTGTCTTGGATTACTGCATTTTACAGCTTATGTATACATACAAGACCCCTGTACTTCATATGTATACAGCTGGCATGTCTACGTACTTAGTCCTACGTATTTTGGGACTGGAGCGTTACATGTTTTTGTGGTGTCCCATGCAGGTCAAGTTTATCACTTCGGTTATATTATTGTACCGATGTGAGCCTGCATATAGGAATAGAGTTAAAAATTTCATCCACATACTTAATCTCCTCCCTTGACTCCATTTCGATCGCTCAATCAACTTCCTTGATTCGTCTCTTACTAGAACTCCTCCTACCGTAATCTTATCATTTAATGTCGGTTAGGAAGATGACTACACTGGTATATGCTCATAGGTCAAACACAGGGATTACATGGACAATTGATATGCATTGAGATCTTATTTGAGTTATAAAGGCATTTTTAACCTTAAGGATTAGTTAATTCCAAGTTGGGTAGTAGCGATATTACCGTCTTCAAAGGATTGTTAAAATTTTTACTACTAGTGGTATGCAAAAGAGGATAGTAGAATTGAGAAAACAAATTGAATCCTAATTTTAGGATATTTATGACTCATGGTAGTTATATATTTTTGACAGATATGAAATCGACTTTGAGGAAGATTTTAAAATTTTAAATTTTGTAATATGATCTATGATTTATAAATTGAGTTATATTTTGAGTTAAAGTTGGGTTATGAAAAGTGGGGGGGGGGGGATCTTAAGGTTTTAAATTGAGTCGTACGATTTCCGATTTATAAGATTGCTAATTTTGAGTTTTAAGTTTGAGGTGATGATAGTAAAATTTTGGTTTAAAATATTTTGAAAGATATGAAATCGAGTTTGAGGGGAAATTTCAAATTTTAAATTGTGTCCTATGATTAATGATTTATAAATCTATTTAGATTTTGAGTTAAAAGTTGTGATTATGGATATCAAAAATTTTGGTAAAAAAAAATATTATGGTTCATGAAATCTTGAGTTTAAAGGTTGGATTGATAATATAATTGTGATAAGGGATACTTCGAGATTGATTTAAGGAAATTAAGTTTTTAAGTCGACGGCTTAGAAATGATACAAGTTATGGTAGATTATTTTTGAGAATATTATTGAGAAAACTTTTTGAGGGATTCGAACTAATAGATTTAGATATTGTATTGAGAGGCAACCAAGATGGATAGTAATTGCCATAACACTCATGACCATGATAGTAGTGTATACTCAAGAGTAGTTAGTCATCTACCAAACTATTTGACTGTATCTCAACATTGACTCATTCGACCGCCCCTCGTGACCTACTAACCGTTGCAATTTGAGAAATGATTTAATCGTTCCTTGACTATATCCACCTAGGAGACTATCTTCTCTCTGAAAACTGTGTTCCTAAATTATTTTACTAGATTCCTTAATTAATTTTATTTTATGCTTCAACTTGATCTTCTATAATATTTGTGCATTAATTGTCACTTCATGAACTCCCACTTTCTATTTTAGATCTTTTTGTGTCCTTTACTGTGACTTTGATATTTGGAGTGTAACACTAGCTGTTACCTTCCAACAAATTTCATATGTAAGACCTAGACGAGCTCACCTTCATGTAGGTATATCATGTTCCACTCAAACACGTCCCTTGGTACTCTATTTTTATGATATGACTTTCGGGTCATAAAGACTAGACTATAACCTTTACCATGCTACCGATATATTTTTCGACCAAGGATAGGGACTCAACCTCGACTCAATTCTTTCGATCTGAAATGTGATTTTGTTCTACTTAATTCCTTAAATGCTTAACTTTGTGCTTTATCTTGATTGCTTGACCCATTGTCCCATCACACTACTAGATTAACTCTTGTAAGTTAGGTAGAATACCTCATGACCTAACAAACCTTTGTCCTTGTGACCCATATTGATAAGTTTACTTAGACTATAGAATTCAGAGGACCCTAACTTATCTAGTCAACCAAGCCATAGATAAGAAAACAATAGGACGACTGCATAAGCCCAAACTTCGGGCAAGACTTAGATTTTAATGGATCTTCGACTATTTAATTTCCTTCATTAGTATTCCTTACTTATATTTTGACTATCTTATGATGCTAATTTAGCCTTAGTTTTGCAAGCTTATTCTTTTATCGATCTTGTTCACGACATATGTGTTATTGGGGACGTCCACTAATACATTGTCTAATCAGAACCGGTGCATGATGGTCTGATCAACCTAGTGCACTTTGGTTCGCTTTCCATATATTGTTCGATGTGTATGGAGACATAGTCAAACTTGGCCTCTAGAATTCTATCCGCGACTGCATTGGCAATTCTTTTTGAAAATTTTTAATCGTCTTTGAACCACTTATTCGTATTCGATAATATCTTCTTCGAACTCTTTATTATTTTTGTCTTTCGTCTATATTAGAAAGACAAACACTCGTACTTGATATCCCCTTAGTTGCCCACCCTCCATTGCCAAGATAGTTAACCACTGACCAACCAATGTGACTATATCCCCATCTTGAGTTACCTTCTTTCTCTACCCTAGATTCATTATCGCAACCTTCTAATCGTTCTTGAAACTTGAAAATGATTCAAATCATTTTTTTAACCATACCTTAAACCTAGACGACTATATTCGCTCAAGAAACCATCTCTCCTAAATGTCTAAATTATTCTCTTTGACCTACTCAATTTCTTTCTATTCTCTAATTCGTGTTATCAAAATTTTATTACCTTAACAAGCGACCCTTCTTCAATTCCATAACCATGATGTATTTTTGCAGATATCAAAATCATGATCTTCCAATGCATGTTTGTGTCGAACGTCTTTTCTTCGCCTCATCCAAAAATTTAATCATATTTTTGTATTGATGAACTCTTTCTATCTCCCCTACCCTAGCTATTCCTACATTTCGAGGGCGTAATTCTTGTAAGTTTGGGTAGGATGTAAAACCCCTAAATTTCTACTACGATTTTTTTAATTAATATGGTATTGATTTTTGTACTTCGTATTTGTACGTCGCGTACGAGTTTGCGTTTCCTAAATTTCTCGTCAAGTGCGAATAAGTGCGAAGTACATATTTTTATAAAACATTTTAATTATATAGATGTAGAAAATATTTCAAAATAATAGACGATAAATATTTTATATTGCTTGAAGTTGTAAATACGTCGCGCCGAGGATTGTCAAACTTTATTTTTTATAAAAAAAAGGCCATTTTATTTTATGGTACAAGTATAACTAGTAATTTAGAAAAACTGTGTTTTATATAAGTATTATTTTTGCATGCGAGTGTATATATATTTGTATTTTCAAAATTAATTATTATCATTAATATATTATTTTGAAAAAGTATATTAAATATGGGTTGATTTAATATGTAATTAATTATGGTGATTTAAATTGAAAAAAATTTATTAAGTTATTTAAATACCGTTTAAATTTGAGGTAGAATCTATCTACATTGGATTATATTTGATTGAGTTACTTTTAAATCAATTTGAATTAAATAGTAGAAAATCTAAGGAGAATTAAAACTCTTCTTAGTCCTTATCTAGATAAGACTTTTGTAAACCCCCTGATTGTTCAAAATAAATATTTGTGGAATTTTTGTATTTTTAAATAACTATTTATTGACTTATTATATAATTTGTATTATTTTACATATATTTAGTATAGTGCTCATTAGTGAATTTAGTATAAAAATATATAAAGCTATTTTTCTAGTACATTAAGGATCTAAACTATATTATACAAAAAATTTCTCAAAATTTTAGGATTTATTTCATAAATTTTATTACTTTTTACATGTTACTTATATTGTACACTATTTACATAATATAGAATAAATATCAATTTAGTATTAAATATTTCAGCTTGTATAAATGAGATTAGATGAAGGTTGTTTAAATAAATATTACCTCTATTTATTATTTATAGTAATTTTAAATAATGTTATAGATAATTTAGATAAATATAAATAATATTTTAAATAAATACTAATCCTACTTTTACTAGGAAAACATCTCTATCTATATCCTATCCTAACAAAGCAAACTCCAATTTATTTAAATCAAATCCTATCTAATTTAGGAGATAAATCTGAAATAAATACCTATATAAACCCAATACATCCCCCTTATATCATCCATAATTCGAAATTATTTTTAGTCCAATAGAAACTCTAAAATTCGTCATTATAATTCAATCCCGCTTTTTAGCAGCAAGAGCAACTTGGAACGACGATATCTCCTAGCTCCGAACTCCGTTTCACCTCCAGTTTTTTTTAAACAAAGCATCTCAAGGTAAGGTTTCCAAAAACATATTTTAATAAACAAAATTCATTCTATAGATTTCTACAAAACTGTTTGCGTATCTAGTGTCCCAAAAATAAACGTGTTTCAGTATTTTTGCGATTTCGGGAGATTCCGGAAACGAAAATGCGATCCGTTTAGTTTTTCGGAAAGCTGATACAAAAATCTATACCATATCCTAATTTCAAAATTTATTAACTAAATCTAGTAGGTACATTATTAATTATAATTAGATAATAGACTATTTTTAGCATCCGGAGATGTTTGTTTGGACCTTAGTTCCTCGGCAGCCGTTGTTCCACCTACTTTTCTGTCTGATCTTCGCTACCACAGTGCTCAGGACTCAGGCAAGTATACCGTGCTAATTAACTATCATATTATTTAATTTCTGTATTATTTATTTTGTTTCATATTGTTAGTTTCCTTTGTTATAAACTGCGCTCCAAGCCACACTTGGGTGCAAGCGACTCTATTAGTCGTTTTACTTTACTATATGCATGTTAACTTAGTTTTTGCGGACTATCTTCTTGTTGGGGGATATCCTTATATCTTCTTGGGCCATGACACTCATACTACACGGTTTATGGCATTTTGCTAGGGACATGACTTATGGACTGGCCATCTCTAAAATCGTGTGACGGTAGATGATCGTAACTGCTATGACTAGGGTTTTAGAGACTCAAGCTGTTACAAAACTGGACGAGCCATGGACATGACTTGGACAGTGGGGAACATTGGGGAAGAAAAGTTGTCACGCCCCAGAACCAGAATACTGGAGAGCGGGGGCAGACATAGCCAGCTACGTATATAGAAGTGCAACCCACCTCGCTATACGGTCACGGCTGTCTAGGATACATGAGAGTTTATCTACAAGCCAGCAGTCTTTTAAGGTCATGAACAGCCTATTGTCTCAATCACAAGCAAGTAAGTAAAAGTTACAAGATGTATGATCATTAAATATACAATAATAAGGCGTCCCAAATATCACATATTCAGCTGATCATGAAGCTAGTCATTACAAAATGTTAGGGCTAGCAAGAGTTTAGTCATACATGATCAACCCTAGGATCTGTCAATCATGTTACAGCCCGTAGGCAGACAGAAAGTAAAGTGCAATCGAGCTAAACAGGTGCTCGTCGGCTAAACGCCTCAAAAGAATATTTTTACAATAGTGTGGGAGAGCCAAAAATAACCCACTCGTTGCCAGGATTCCTTCTAGTGTTCACCATCTGGCAGGAATGTCGGTAGATCCTCGGTAGCTGCTCCGAAATCTGGCCACACAAAACCAGCTGGGTCAGACCCCAGAAAGAGCAAGTGCCACAAAGGGAGGCTTCACTTAAGAACTAAAACCAGCAATCAGCACAAGATATAAATAAAAGTAAGAATTGGAAATAAAGAAAATACACCAGGATGATATACGACGAGATAACCATGGAACTATTCAGATAACCAGGTTACAACCCGTAAACCAAACAAGGACCGGGGTTGTAACCCTTCGTCTGAACAGAACTTGGAACTCTCACCATTTATCGGTAAAATAAATACAAGCATTCTGGTCGTTCAATAATCTGGAACAGGATCAGGGCAAGACTAGACTGGTTAGACTCCATCCAATCACTTCACGGCCAAGCAAGAATTATGGCTTGATACTTTAACTAACTAGGGTTGTCACAAGCCTAATTACTAACAAGATGCAGCGAGATTATTCCACAGCCACAAGCCCTGTAGACCATCCAGGTTCCTCGGGTTAAAAGATTAGAGTTGAATTCAGGTGGGTACATCGTCCAGGAAACGAATGTACCCTTAGGTAGCTTGAAGGGTGCAACACATGACAGTATGCTGGAAATGTGCCCTACTCGACGGCAGGCTACAGATCCCAAGGCGTGCCCAGGTAACGGGATTGCCTGTAGCTGAAAAATCTCGTCATGACTAATGTATTAATCTAGTTATTAGCCTTAGTCTATTTTAGTAGGTACTCCTGACCGTGGTACTCAGGAGTCCTATCCTAGACATGATGCAAGACAGGACTGGTTTATTTATACAAGCACAATCGCCCACGGTGTCCAGGTTATTATACAGGTCATATTATGTCAAGTAGCCGTCGCAACAGCTATTCGAGATATAACAGCTATTCGAGATATAACATGTCCGGTTATCAGGTCAAGTATACTAGTCAGGAGTGCGCCACGACGGACCACTATCAGGTCATGTCAGGTTACTCATGTCAGGAGTGCACCACTAAGGCACGCTCACGCTAGCGTACGCAAAAGACACGCTGCCAACAGGCAGCGTATCAAGGCTAGCGTACGCACACTAAAGAGCAGCGCACTCAAGTTAGCGTACGCTCGCTAAAGAGCGCGCGCAGCTCAGTGGCGTAAGCTAAAAAGCTAACTCACTGTTCACTGTCTTCTCCAAATGGCAAGAACAGCAAGAACTCTAAAGTTGAAAGCTTCAATTGTCTATATCTTGGTCAAAACAAGTCCTAATCCAACTTTCCAAAGGTCAAAATTGGGTAGAATGAAATTCCCCACAAACATGGAACCATCAAAACTTGAAAACAAGCAAGTTTGATAGATCAAAACACTAAAATCCAAAAATAGCAAGACTCTAGATCTACAAGAATTAAAGCCTCAAAATGGAAAATGACAAGTTCTAATGTGGTTTAGAATCATGAGGAGAAGCTAATGAAACCATCAAAAGGAGTTCTCTTGTGGAAGCAAGTTGTACTTGTCTATGGTGTTCTTGGTTGGTGGAGAAGAGTAATAGCGGTGGAAGGAGAAGTAAATGAGAATTATGGATGAGAGAGAAGGTTGGTGGGGATAATAAAGAGGGGGAGTTGTGGTGGAAATGAAGGAGAAGCATAGTCTAAGGTGCTCCACCCTTGGCCCATAATGAACCAAGCATTGGGCCGGCCGAACCAAGCTAACCCAAACCGAGAGTTAAACCAAGCCGAGAGCTAAACAAGGAATCATGCAATATAGAATAAAATACGTTTACGTATCCCAAATACGTAATACGAACACAGGCATTACAAAAGTCGCTAGTGCGTATGGGAATCCAAACAGGTAAACCACAGTCTCCGGATGGAACTGTGGCGATTATATTTGCAGATGCCCTCTGACGTTTTAGACGTTACGGACGGATACGGATGACTAGATGCCAATTACGTACTTATAGCCTAAAATCCCACCCATGCACATAGTTGGTTAGCATTCCCTTTTGTATATTGGTGTCTAGGAGAGTCTTGCATATTATTATTATTTTGATAGTTCATATTAGCTTGTTCTTCCTGTATCTTGCTACGTCCGTCTGAGGACCTGGTTATTCTCCAGGTGTGTGCTTTCATGATTCACTGCAGGTGTTCTAGCCAAGGTCGTGATTCTCTCCATTCCTTTGAAGACGATTGCGCTTGGTTCATCTTGCCATTTTATTGATCGATTCTTGTATATTTCTTTCATTAAGATAGTTGGTAGTGGACTTTGTCTCCACCCAACGATTGTACCATAAATATTCAACTTAATTTATATTATTATTTTTTTCATTGTGGATGAGATTTAGTTTGTCTTGGATTACTGTATTTTACAATTTATGTATACATACAAGACCCCTGTACTTCGTATGTATACAGCTGGCATGTCTATGTACTTTCACTACAACAAAAAGACCTATTAATGACGTTTGATAAGTGGTTTTCATGATGGCTGATGTGGAAGCGTCATCAAAGTTCACCAAGACTTGAATCTATGACGGTTTACATTAAAAACATTATTGATAGTGCTCCAGTGATACGAGCGTTATAAAAAAAACACAAAAATTTAAGTCGAAACCTCGACTCCCCCACAATTCTCCCGCACTTAAGAAAAATTCTAAACCCTCTCTCTTTCTCCTTCTCCTTCTCCTCCCGCTCCCCAACTCCCCTCAGCAAACTCTCCGCTCCCCAACTCCCCTTAGCCCGCTCCCCGCTCCCCAACTTCCCTCAGCCCGTTCCTCGCCTCCCTCGGTTACAGACTCCACCGCAGAGGAAAGGTTGTCACCGGCGTAGCCTTCACCACCGGTTTGTCCTAAAATCTCGATTATTGCTTATTTTATGCCCTAAATTCTGCCTCGACATGATTTTAGTAAAATCTTCTAATTTTCGACAACCATACATGCATCCATCTCTCCAAAATTAGGATTCTTTTAGGGTTTCCCGACGTCTCCGTCCACGTCGGCGATGATCCGAAAAGGGCTGCATCATCGTTGACTTCTCTTGATTAAGTGAGTGATTTTGATTTGGATTTTTTTCCTAAAAAAAGATTTTGTTGGGAATTGTTCTATGTGCGCTTCATGTTCGATAAAATAATTGTAAGTACCAAATGCTTGTGTTCTTTGATTTTTTTCTATTTGTTCTTGTTCAAGGGAGTGTAATTGCATTTGGGAAGCCGAGTCCGAAGCCTCTCCACAGTCACAGCCGCGACCCGGCGAGGTGCTGTGCGTGCCTGCGAGCCGAGTCTGAAGCCTCCCTTCGGATTCCGACACCAAATTCTGGGATATAAATTCTAAACTCTTGATTGATTTCAGTTTTTGGGTTTATTTTGTTTGTCGATGATGTTGTTGGATCTCAATCCCTACATAAAAAGGGTTTCGATCGACTGATACATGTTGGGTTCGATTTTGGCTTGACGATCCTGCGATTGTCTTTGTTTGTGAAGCGCGAATGATCTTTAGATCATGTTTGATTCTTTACTTGCTGTTGGATTATTTTCGATTTTGGGTTACCTAGCAGCTGTTGAAGTTATTTGTGATGCATGTATTGTTGGTTTGGGTTTTTTTGTATAAATTGTTGCTTGGGTTCTCCTTCCTATAGTTGCTGTGGGATGTTGGTTTAGGTTTTTCTTATTATACATGTTGGGTTGGGAAAGATTTCTTTGCTGTAGGAGATATTTTGCTATTTGGATTAAAATTGTTGGTTGGGTATCTATTATGCATGATGGGTTTAACTTGGTACTGTGGGTGTTTTTGTTGGAAGCTTTTCGATATAAATCACATGCGGGTATATATTAGTTGGGAGTATTTCTATTTCGGAATTGGCATCTCCATTAGCATGCATACGTCGTTGATTTTGGGACTATATCCACTATGCCATGCCTGGATGTTTTACTTTATTTGTCAGTTTCGGTTTTATTAGAGTACTCTGATACTCTTGGTGATGGTCGTTCGACCAAATGAACCAAAGCGTTGCAGATCGTATCGGATACACTGGCTCCGTGTCGGCACGTGTCCTATACGTGTTATGGCACGCTAGTACAGCAGATGATGATTGATCCTTATCTGAGACATCTTATATATCTTATTTCGTTTCTTGTCGTTGGTCGTAGTTTGTATGTTGGTACTGTTGGGTTGTTCATTCTGGGTGCAGATACGCTCGTGTTTATACGAGTCGATACTGGACACGAATGTGAGGATACCTTCGTGTCGATGATGTAGCCTCTCCACAGTTGCAGCCGCGACCCGACGAGGAACTGTGCGTGCCTGCGAGCCGAGTCCGAAGGCTCTCTTCGGATTCCGACACCAAATTCTGGGGTATAAATTCTAAACTCTTGATTGATTTCAGTTTCTGGGTTTATTTTGTTTGTCGATGATGTTGTTGGATCTTGATCCCTACATAAAAAGGGTTTCGATCGACTGATACGTGTTGGGTTCGATTTTGGCTTGACGATCCTACGATTGTCTTTATTTGTGAAGCGCGAATGATCTTTAGATCATGTTCGGTTCTTTACTTGTTGTTGGATCATTTTCGGTTTCGGGTTTCCTAGCTGCTGTTGGAATTATTTGTGATGCATGTATTGTTGGTTTGGGTTTCTTGTAAAAATTGTTGCTTGGGTTCTCCTTCCTATACTTGCTGTGGGATGTTGGTTTAGGTTTTCCTTATTATACATATTGGGTTGGGAAAGATTTCTTTGCTGTAGGAGATGTTTTGCTATTTGGATTAAAATTGTTGGTTGGGTATCTATTATGTATGATGGGTTTAACTTGGTACTGTGGGTGTTTTTGTTGGGAGCTTTTCGATATAAATCACATACGGGTATATATTAGTTGGGAGTATTTCTATTTCGGGATTGACATCTCCATTAGCATGCATGCGACGTTGATTTTGGGACTACGTCCACTATGCCATGCCTAGATGTTTTACTTTATTTGTCGGTTTCAGTTTTTATTAGAGTACTCTGATACTCTTGGTGATGGTCGTTCGACCAAATGAACCAAAGCGTTGCAGATCGTATCGGATACACTGGCTCCGTGTCGGGACGTGTCCCATACGTGTTATGGCACGCTAGTACAACAGATGATGATTGATCCTTATCTGAGACATCTTATATATCTTATTTCGTTTCTTGTCGTTGGTCGTAGTTTGTATGTTGGTACTGTTGGGTTGTTCATTCTGGGTGCAGATACGCTCGTGTTTGTACGAGTCGATACTGGACACGGATGTGAGGATACCTTCGTTTCGATGATGTAGCCTCTCCACAATTGTAGCCGCGACCCGGCGATGCGCTGTGCGTGCCTGCGAGCCGAGTCCGAAGGCTCCCTTCGGATTCCGACACCAAATTCTGGGGTATAAATTCTAAACTCTTGATTGATTTCAGTTTTTGGATTTATTTTGTTTGTCGATGATGTTGTTGGATCTCGATCCCTACATAAAAAGGGTTTCGATTGACTGATACTTGTTGGGTTCGATTTTGGCTTGACGATCCTACGATTGTCTTTGTTTGTGAAGCGGGAATGATCTTTAGATCACGTTCGGTTCTTTACTTGCTGTTGGATCATTTTTGGTTTCGGGTTACCTAGCTGCTGTTAGAATTATTTGTGATGCATGCATTGTTGGTTTTGGTTTCTTGTATAAATTGTTGCTTGGGTTCTCCTTCCTATACTTGTTGTGGGATGTTGGTTTAAGTTTTCCCTATTATACATGTTGGGTTGGGAAAGATTTCTTTGCTGTAGGAGATGTTTTACTATTTGGATTAAAATTGTTGGTTGGGTATCTATTATACATGATGGGTTTAACTTGGTACTGTGGGTGTTTTTGTTGGGAGCTTTTCGATATAAATCACATGCGGGTATATATTAGTTCGGAGTATTTCTATTTCGGGAATGACATCGATCTCCATTAGCATGCCTGTATCGTTGATTTTGGGACTACGTCCACTATGCCATGCCTAGATATTTTACTTTATTTGTCAGTTTCGGTTTTTAATAGAGTACTCTGATACTCTCGGTTTTTCGATATAAATCACAGACTCTAAAATTGACAGACTCTAAAAGTGAGGGTTTTGCTTTCTTTTTCAGGGTTTTGCTATATGTACATGTGCTATGGACAGTCTTCATGTGACCAAGTTGAAGCGTTATAAGTGTGCTTCTTCGCTACAATATCTGTGAGATTTTTGATGTCGATAGTTTTGATGTAGCTAAAGTGTACTCTATATATTTTGAGAAGATGTATATAATGAAATGGAGAAATGTAGAACGGTAGCAAAAATACTCTATTTTGAGACAATGAAATGGAGAATGGTACTTTATATTACATTTCAATGCTTTGTTGTGAATATGTTTCAAAGTGGTTGTTTTCGAATTGAATTAAGCAGCGTTTGGAATGTCATGCAGTATAGAGTGTTATAAATGTGATACAACGACCATATACAACGGTTTTTCATAACTATCCATAACGCTTTGAAAATAAAACGTAGCAGAAATTCAACCTATTAATGACGGTTTTGGATGAATTATCTATAACACTTTTAAAAACATTTATAACACCCGATTTCATAACGCTTAGACTGAGAAAAAAAGTATCATGGTTTGTAATTAATGACACTTTTTAGCCGTCATTAAAAGGTATTTTTGTTGTAGTGTTGGTCCTACGTATTTTGGGACTGGGGCGTTACAATCATTTTTGTGAGTAAATCAGAGTTGGGCAAGACGGAGAACAAGGTCATCTAAGTCTGGGCACGATCATCCAATGATGGAAATCCAGGTCACAATTAAATTTAATCCAATTGAGTACGATCCAGGATATGGATATAATCAGAGATATGACCAAAGTCGATTAGTCGCGATCAAGGGAGTTGGGATTCAACGATATTGAAAACTCAAAGGATGATTCTAGGATATGGAATAAGTCGAATTCCCTTTTGATAGGGAAATCAAAAGACAAGGTTTCATAGGGAAGCCAAGTTAATCATCTCTCTCTGATACCATCAAGTTTATCTGATCATTATTTGTCAATCATACATTTATCTCACAAGTCCAAATATGAAAATCAACCTTTATATGACTACTACCAAAAATTATACCCTTCCGTCACGAAGATTGGACCTTGCATGATTACCATAGGCCAAATTCCTAAATTCAAAAATACTACTCATGAAGCATACCCTTTATTAGAACTCAACACTATCCATTTAATCATCCTTATATCCAAACTCTTCCACCTTGTCCTAAATTGGATCCGAAACCCCTAAATCAAGTTTATGAAATCATTGAACTTGTTCAAATCACGCTCCTTGTGTTATTCAAATCTAATACCACTAGGCCTTACAAAACTTATTCTTCATTATAAAATCAACCTTCATACTTTCTTCAATACACACTTTCAAACATTATCCATCTTAATTAATATTTTTTTATCCACAAAATCTCTATATATTTTTTTTACTTCAAATCTTTGTGTTCTCTATCCTCTTACCCGTCTTGTCCAATTTCGTATCATCATCTCATATAGTTAAAATCTCTTTTCCATTATTAAATTCCAATTTTGCATCATAACCTTAATGTGAAATATCTCGAGAATCAAATAACCTAAAATTATCCAAATTCAAAGACATTTCAATCTCGGATATCCTCGTCAGTTTCTAAACTATATCCACGAAATATAAATGTTCGAACCATTAATGTACATCCTATGGTCCTTCTCATTTGAAATCCTCCTACGTTCTTTCCAAGTAATTCATCCTCGAAATTCTCTAGTAAATTATTTCTAAACTGATTATATCGACCTCTTGGTTTCATTCCTAATCTTAGTCATATCTTCACCTCAAAATTCTATACTAAGGTCCAACATCTCGTATTCCTACCAAGATATCACTTGATAACAAATTCATCTTTCAAGCCAGATGATTTATGATACTTCCTCACCTTTCCCAAGGTAAAGAGATACAAGAGCTCAAAAAGATTTCAAAGTATAGATGAAAGAAGTAGATACGAGGTACTTGATTGGTGTAATCAAGACACGGTTAATCAAGACGAAGGAAATAATGGTAAGATGAGGAAAATCATCATACGATGAGAGAGGAAAAAGAATGATAAAACAAGAAATAATAGTAGGAATTGTTCTCACTCAATAGGTCAAAAGAAGTGAATCAATTTAAGATATGATCTGATAACCATACACGTCTATCCGAAATCATGTTACCAGAATTTTTGCCACGCTAGTAAGCATAGCTGCAATAAACGATAGAGTCCATAACTAAGGTATACACCCTATAATCATGTCATCTAGATTCCTTACCACGCCAACCGGTATGGCTGCAAGAAAATCTAAATTCCATAACTAGGATAGTATACCCAAAATCAGGCTCCATGTCCTCGTCATGCTAGCTTGTATGGCTGCGACAAATTCTAAACTCCATAAATAAAGTAGACTTACCCTTCTTATCGTACTCATCAAATATGTTATCAGAATATATCTTCACTCAATTCATAAAAACTTATCTAGAAACAAAATCAAAGTCAACAACGAACATCAAGATTCAAAATTTTATCAATGAATCAAGGATAAATAAATAGAAACAAGCGAAAACGAATTCCGAGGTAGGGTTTAAAGGGAGGTTCTCAGGGGATGTCCCAAAGGTACTATATAGGTCAGATTCCTGGAATACAATCTAAAACAAATCTTAACCTTTATGTAAGATTGACTAATCATATTCTCTTCTCAACCTAGATGATTTGTAATCCAGTCACAAAATCCATGGTCACATGCTCCCACTTCCATCCTGGAATCGGCAAGGGCTGAAGAAGTCCAGCCGGTCTCTGATGTTCAGCTTTAACTTGTTGGCAAACCAAACACCGAGAGACAAACCGAGCTATCTCCCGCTTCATGCCATTCCACCAGAAGTGCTGACGGATATCTCGGTACATCTTCGTACTGCCAGGATGGATGGAATACTGAGAACTGTGTGCCTCTGACATGATCTCCTGCCGGATATCTCTACTGGGCATACAAAGACGCTTACCATGTCGAAGTGTATCATCCTCATGAATGCATAACTCTGGTCTTCGTCCTGCCTCACACTCTGCTCTGAGTCGCTGAAGCTTGGAATCTGCTGACTGCGCCATCCGGATCCTCTCGACTATAGTGGACTGAACTTGCATGCTGGCCATCAATGCCACACTAGAAGGGAGAACAACTTCTATACCCATCTTCTGAAGATCTGCTAACAGCTCTGGTTGCGCTGTTAGGAAATAAACTCCGGCTCTCCTGCTCAAAGCGTCTGCAACAACATTGGCCTTCCCAGGATGATACTGCAAGTTGACATCATAATCCACAAGAAGCTCCAGCCATCTTCTCTGACGCATGTTAAGATCCTTCTGGATGAAAACATACTTCAGGCTCTTGTGGTCGGTGAAAATCTCCACCCTATCTCCATAAAAATAGTGCCTCCACAACTTAAGTGCAAACACTACTGCTGCCAGCTCCAAGTCATGGGTTGGGTAATTCCTCTCATGATCACGAAGTTGTCGTGACGCATAAGCTATTACCTTCCCATGCTGCATCAGAACACATCCTAAACCTCTGCCTGAAGCATCACAATATACTAAGAATCCTCCGGTTCCATCTGGAAGCGTGAGAATAGGAGCTGTTATCAGGCCTCTCTTCAACTGCTCAAAAGAACTCTGACACTCTGCTGTCCAAGCAAACTGCGTATCCTTGCGGGTCAACTGCGTCAATGGCGCTGATATCCGAGCAAAATCTGAAACAAACCGCCGGTAGTAGCCGGCCAATCCAAGGAAACTGCGAACTTCTGCAACTGTGCTGGGCACTGGCCATGACTCAATAGCCACAATCTTCTGGGGATCCACTTCCACTCCTCCTCTGGTGATGATATGACCCAAGTACGAAATGCGATCGAGCCAGAACTCGCATTTACTAAACTTGGCATATAACTGGTGCTCCCTGAGAATCTAAAGAACAACTCTGAGATGCTGCTCATGCTCCGCCTCACTCTTGCTGTAGACCAGGATGTCATCCAAGAACACAATCACAAACTGATCCAAGTAAGGCATGAAGATGCGATTCATGAGGTCCATGAATACTGCCGGCGCATTGGTTGCTCCAAAAGGCATAACAAGGAACTCCCAATGCCCATATCTCGATCTAAAAGCTGTCTTCGAGATGTCCTGCTCTCTGACTCTGATCTGATAATATCCTGAGCGCAAGTCAATCTTCGAGAATACTGAAGCCCCCTTGAGTTGATCAAATAAGTCGTCTATCCTTGGAAGAGGGTATCTGTTCTTGATTGTTACTGAGTTCAAGGTACGATAATCAACACATAACCTGGACGTACCATCCTTCTTCTTCACAAGAAGCATCGGGGCTCTCCAAGGCGATCCACTAGCACGAATGAATCCCTTGGCTCGAAGTTCTTCAATCATCTTGTACAAGATCTCTAACTCTGAAGGCGCCATCCTGTAGACTCTTTCTGACACTGGGGCTGTCCCGGGAATCAAGTCTATAGTGAACTCGATCTCCCGCTCTGGAGGCATACCTGGTAGCTCTTCTGGGAAAACATCTGGGAACTCATCCACTATTCTGGGCAACTGTACTGCTGCTACTGCCATCCGTAATATCGGGGGAGAAGGCTCAATTTCACCTCGGGAAAAGAAAAACTCTGGCTCGCCTGGAATGCTAAAAACAATCCTGCCAATGTGGCAGTCTGTTCTAGCATACTGGTTCCTCAACCAATCCATCCCTAGGACCACATCATAATCGGCCATCGGGAATTCTATCAATCTAGCGGGGAACTCTCTACCGCTAACTACGATCCGACACGAGGAAAACACTCTATCTACTCCCACAAGTCTATTACCAGTAAGTATATTAAGCCTTACTGATAATGACTCGGGCTCCAATCCTACCCGTGTCGCAAATCGTGCAGACATAAATGAATGTGATGCACCAGAATCAAATAAAGCTGAAGCTGGAAAGGAGTTGACGAGAATAGTACCTGCCACTACCTCACCTGGTGCCAATTCTTCCTCTGCGGTCATTACCATAGCCTGACCGTGCCCTCGGGGTGCTGGTCCCCTCTGCTGGAATCCTCGCTGCCTGTTCTGACTCAAGGCTTGGGCTTGAACATGCTGCTGGGGGTTCTGCTGCTGGAACATCTGGGACTGAGGCGGCAAGGGCCTCGGTAATGGGTACTGCTGCTGCTGCTGCTGGACCGGCGCTGGTCCTCTCACCGAAGAGCTAGAAAGGTTGGACGATGATGAACCACCCCTGTTCGGGCAGGATCCAACCCTATGGTCTGGTGCTCCACAGGCCAGACACAATCCTTGCGCCCTACGATATTCTGCCACTACATGGCCTGGCTTCCCACAATGAGAACATCCCACTGCGGAAGACTGCTTCTGCTTCTGCTGCTGCTGAGGGTGCGTCGGAGTAGAATGCTGAACCGACGTCACTGAGGCCGCTCGCCTCGGAACTCCAATAGTCAAGGCCCTGGCTGCCGGGACCGGTGCTGAAGACTGATTCATCTGGCCGTGAGATCTCTTCCGACCTCCGGTCCTATCCACAATCCTCTGGGAGGTATACTCATGCCTCCGGGCTGCTCTCAAGACTGCATTAAAAGTCTGATGCTCAAACTGCTCAACTGCTAATAAGATCTCCAGGTGAAGCCCTTGCTGGAATCGCTGGGCTCGATCATACTCGGTTGCCACCAAGGTGGGAGCAAACCGACTGAGTCTCGAAAACTCGGCCGCATATCCGTCGACCGTCCTGTCTCCTTGCTTCAAGTTGGTGAACCTCGTCTGTAGATCGTACCGAGCTACAGCATCAAAATACTTGGTCTAGAATCTCTCTCTGAATACTGCCCATGGAATGGGTGCTGCTAATCCAACGGCCTGCGCTGCCCACCAGCTGCGGGCAAGATCTAATAGCTGCAAGCGTACCACAGCTACCTTATCATTCTCTGGGGTCTTGGCTGCGTCGAGAATCACTTCAGTATCCTGAAGCCATGCATCTGCTGCGATAGCATCTTTACTACCGTCGAAGAATGAAGGGTTCAAGCGCTTGAAGCTGTTGGCCGCACTGTTCCCTGGATGACCTCCTCTGGTCAAAGCATCTGCCACTGCCTGTTGCAAGGCGTCTCCTCGACGATCTTGGGAAGCTATCAAGGTCCTGATGAGTCCTACCAAAGTGCCATCATCAGGCTCTGCAGGCTGAACGGGCTGAACTGGAGGCTCTCTTTCAGTAGGCTCGACTCTGGAGGCTACTCCAGAATGCTGGACTTGATCTCCGGATTGTTGCTGGTCCGCGGGAGGTGCTCCGCCTTGCTGATCGGCCGGGTCAGGTACTATGCCGCTGAAGAAGACGACATAGGAAACAATAAGGAAGGACCAGGACAGACCAACGATGCAAGCAGGTGATCAGGACAAGAATCCAGGGATTCAGAAGATACGAGCAGAGATCAAGGACGAATACTGATTGAGACATATATTCGGTAAACCCTCACATATCTTGAGTTACAAGACCTGCATGGGCCACCACTTAAACCATGTCACGCCCCAGAACCAAAATACTGGAGAGCGGGGGCAGACATAGCCAGCTACGTATATTGAAATGGAATCCATCTCGCTATACGGTCACGGCTGTCTAGATATATGAGGGTTTATCTACAAGCCAGCAGTCTCTTAAGGTCATGAACAAGCCTATTGTCTCAATCACAAGCAGTAAGTAAAAGTTACAAGATGTATGATCATTAAATATACAATAGTAAGGCGTCCCAAACATTACATATTCAGCTGATCATGAAGCTAGTCGTTATAAAATGTCAGGACTAGCAAGAGTTTAGTCATACATGATCAACCCTAAGATCTGTCAATCATGCTACAGCCCGTAGGCAGACAGTAAATAAAAGTACAATCGAGCTAAACAGGTGCTCGTCGGCTAAACACCTCAAAAGAATATTTTTACAATAAAGTGGGAGATCAAAAATAAACCCACTCGTTGCCAGGGTTCCGTCTAGTGGCCACCATCTGGCTGGAAGGTCGGTAGATCCTCTGGAGCTGCTCCGAAATTTGGCCATACAAAACCAGCTGGGTCAGACCCCAGAAAGAGCAAGTGCCACAAAGGAAGCTTCACTTAGGAACTAAAACCAGCAATCAGCACAAGAGTATAAATAAAAGTAAGAACTGGAATAAAGTAAGCACTGGAATTAAAGAAAAATACATCAGGATGATATACGATGAGATAACCATGGGACTATTCAGATAACCAGGTTACAACCCGTAAACCAAACAAGGACCGGGGTTGTAACCCTTCGTCTGAACAGAACTTGGAACTCTCACCATTTATCGGTAAAATAAATACAAGCATTCTAGTCCGGCAGTAATCTGGAACAAGATCAGGGCAGACTAGACATGTTAGAATCCATCCAATCATTTCATGGCCAAGCAAGACCTACGGCTTGATACTTTAACTAACTAGGGTTATCACAAGCCTATTTACTAACAAGATGCAGTGAGATTATTCCACAGCCACAAGCCCTGCAGACCATCCAGGTTATCCAGGTCGAAAGATTAGGGTTGAATTCAGGTGGGTACACCGTCCAGGAAACGCATGTACCCTTAAGTAGCTTGAAGGATGCAACACATGACAGTGTGCTGGAAATGTGCCCTACTCGACGGCAGGCTACAGATCCTAGGCGCGCCCAGGTAACGGGATTGCCTGTAGCTGGGAGATCTCTTCATGACTACTGCATTAATCTAGTTATTAGCCTTAGTCCATTTTAGTAGGTACTCCTGACCGTGGTACTCAGGAGTCCCTGTCCTAGACATGATGCAAGACAGGACTGGATTATTTGTACAAGCACAATCGCCCACGGTATCCAAGTAATTATACAGGTCATGTCATGTCAGGTAGCCGTCGCAACAACTGCTCAAGATAGTTCATGTCAGGTTTTCATGTCAAATGTACTAGTCAGGAGTGCGCCACGGCGGGCCACTATCAGGTCATGTCAGGTTACTCATGTCAGGAGTGCACCTCTACGGGTCATAATCGTGTCAAGCTTAGTTATTAATTCCAAGCATGTTACATCAATTCAGGATTATCAAGTTCAGGACAAAAGGCGTAAGGATATAAAATGGGCGTAAAATGCCTAATAAAGGAGTTACAAAACATGAGCAAATAATGATAAATAATAGTACACAGGAACATGAGAAAATCATGCGGCTCAGTCATATGCGGCCAGGAAGGAGGGGCACATGCGGCTCAAATAAGAGAGCTCATGCGGCCAGGGTCACTGGATCCCATGCGGCTCAATTTAGAAAGAAGGGGGGGTCTTCATGCGGCTCGGACAGACCTAAGTCCATGCGGCCCAAAATAGCAAAACCCATGCGGCTGGGTCAATGCGATTGCTCATGCGGCTGGGAGGGGGACAGTTGCATGCGCGGCTGGGGGTGACGGTGCATACGCGGTTAGCGGGAAGAGTGGGGACTTCATGGGGACAGATCCATGCGGCTGGCTGACCAATCAGGTTCATGCGGCCGGGAGACAATGGGGTGCATGCGGCTAAGTTACACTTGCCGCATGAACTAGTCATGCGGTCAAGTCAAGCCCATGCGCCAGGGAGAATACTTGTCGCATGAAATGTTCATGCGGTCAAGTCAGGATACAGTTCTTCTTCCCCAACTTCTGAGAAGGAGAACTCCATGAGAGCCAAGTTCTCAAGCTCCACAACTCCATCATCCGGAGCCCAAATCCGAACTTCCATAGGTCAAAATGGGGTAGAACGAGATTCTCTACAACATGGAACCATCAAAACTCAAAAATAACAATATTAAATAGATCAAAACCCCAAAAATCCAAAAATGAAACAAATATAGATCTACAAGGATCTATCCATAGAAAGTGAAAATGCCAAGTTCTAAAGTGCTTTAAAATGTAGTAAGGAAGAGAATGGAGTAATGAAATCAGAGTTCCTCCATGAAGCAAGTTGCACTTGCCTAGACCTCTCTCTTCTCTCTCTGGTAGGTGAAGATAGTAAATGAGGAAGAAGAAGATGATTGAATGAAGAGAGAGAAGGAAGAGGGCTTAATAAATACAAAGGGTGGTGGTAGGTAGGGGGTTAACATTGGTTCATATTGAACCAAAGAAAATTGAGCCAAGCCAAACCAAGCCAAGAAATAACCAAGCCAAGATACAAGGGATCATGCAATACAGAATAAAATACGTACACGTATTCCAGAAATACGTAATACGAACCACAGGCATTACATGACACAAGCACAAGAATAGTGACATGGAGGTATTGATCACATAACCTATAATAACTGCCTATCCTCGAGTAGTATAATGGATCCGGATATGTCACATCATGATGCGAGATTCTCTAAGAGGGTAGCAAATTCCCTTAGGAATCAGCGTCTATACAAGTATAAGAAAACAAGAGCGAACAATGTACCAATATACCATGGTAACCCAGGAATGACATCTCATGACAGGATCCAACGTATACTAGTCTGCATACCATCGTGTCGGGAATTAAGTAAAATACTACAAATGAATCGGATATAGTAGATATCAAGACAATGAAAACTATCAGAGAATGTCCTCGCCAGCTGTCGTAAGCAATAAGTAAGGCTCTATGCCTGAACCGACGTCACAGAGACCTAACATAAATTTACAGGATTACTTAGTGTTCTAGAGTAAACAATATATATAAATACATTAATTCTATGCTTCTAGGCCTATTCTAGGTTAAACTAAGACAAACTAAGTCAAACTGGGTCAAAGGTTGACTTACAGTTGACTTTGGTCAACTTCTAGTCCACTCTAGGTTAAACTAGGTCAAAGCTAGTCTCTATAATCATCCACATAGATAACTGGTCAATTTTAGTGATATGAAATCACTGGAATCGATGGATCTCAATTTCGATGCACGGATCTCAAAATACGAACCAAAAAGAAAAGGATTATAACAAATGGTAATAGGTAGGGGAAAGGTCTACAGATGTTGTCGGATGAGGAAACAAACATCACCAATGTGTCCAGAATGGTCAAAATAGCATGTATAGCCTACCCATAAGTCTAATTTGGATACAGGAGCAAAAAAGTAATTTTGAGTCAAAACGATGTTCGTGTCGGACCCACTTTGTATCGAAAAATATGCGAGGATAAAAGTCCTCAAAATCTAGCAAAATATATGTCCACAAATCCAGAATGACGATACGAACTCAACGGTATATCCGGAATCGGATTCCGATGACCCGATCTCAAAATGGTCTGTTGATCTGGATTTTAGAATCCGATTTGCACGAAAATACGTGTCGGCACTAATATCCACAAAACTCTGCAAATTATATGTCAATGAGTCCAGAATGACGATACAAACTTAACGATATATCTGGAATTGGATTTCGATGAGCCGATCTCAAAATGACTCATTGACTCGGACTATGGGACTCGTCTTGCACCGAAATACGTGTCGGAGCCCACGTCCTCCAAATCTAACAAACGTTATATGAATTCGTGCTAGAACGATTCCACGAGTCTATTGGTGGTGTCAGAAATTGAATTCGGAGTCCCGGGTTCAAAATTAGGATTTTACAAGTTAGAAATTACGAATTCGGATGGCCAACTTTGGCGTCTAATTCAACCAATCAAACAAGCTCACAATGAAATGAAACTTAAGGGGCAGGAAGAGGGTTATTCCAGCTGTGCATATGAATTGGTGGCACACCAAACGGAGCAGTGACAACGGAGATACGAGTCGACGAAGTTGGCTCCACAAAACTGTCAAAAAATAACACAATTTAAAGTGTCAACTTGGTGGCTGATTTTGACATATCAAACGACAAAATTAACGGACGAAACTTAAGGGGAGTGAAGAGGGATATACCGAGATTGTGACGAAAGAAACAGTTCGACGATCCAACGGTCGGATTGTCCGAAAAATGTGCACAAAATCGCTGTCTCGAAATAAAATTCTGAGTTCGATCCCGCGCGCGTCACGACGGAAACCCGTACAAAATGCACGAATCGCCTACGTGGTGCGTCGGGGAAGAGGGTGTACATCACGTGGAGGCCGCTTGGGGTTCATCGGAGTGGGGTGGCCGGCCACGCGGTGCCACGGCGACGTACGATGGCGCGCGGTGGCCCGTGCGCGCGCGCGGCTGCTGCATTGCTACTGTTGCACGTGCTACTGTTGTAGTGCTTGCTGCTGCTGCTGCTTCTGACTAGGGCGGCGACGGTACAGCCAATGGTGGCAGCACAGCAGCAGGGCCCGGCCTAGCGGGGCATGGCGACGACGACAGAGGCGGTTGGCCGCGACGGTGATGGTGTGGTTCGGCCATGGGGGCTGTAGAGTAGGGGAGAGGTGGTGATGATGAAGTTGATAAAGAAGAGGAGGAGAGGGAGATGTGAGTGATAGAGAGAGAGAGAGGGGGGAGAGTGTTCGGCTGGATGAGTAGGGGGCTGCTGCCAGGTGATGTGAGAGAGAGAAAGAGCGAGTAATAATGAGAGAGAGTGAGAGAAAAGTTGTATATATATCATATATATTATTGATTAAGAGAGAGAGAGATATATATATTATGAAGTAGAGAGAGAAAGAGTGGGGTGTGTGTGTGTTCGGCTGGTATTTGGGGGTGGGAGAGAGAGAATGAGGTGGGAGTTCACATTAAATGAAGAGAGAGAGACATTAATATATATATATATATATATATATATATATATATATATATATATATATATATATATATATATATATATATATATATAAGAGAGAGTGTTAGATATTTATAGATATAGAGAGAGATTTTAGAGTAGAAAAAAAGGAGAAATATTAGTGGGGTGTTTGCTAGTCATGCTAGGGGTCACATAAAATTGGGTTGGGTGTTGGGTCAAGTTTGGACAAGTTAGGGCTAAGGTTTGATCAAAATTACAAATTTAAGTCATTTAAAATCGTGGATGAAATGGGAGCACAAGGGAGATCAATTGGGTGGCACGCAAGTGGCACGTACATAGTAGACTCAAAACAGGTCAGAACCATATATGGGTCGATTAGGTTGGACCGATGTCGGGCCCCGAAATTAAATTGGAAGTTAAGTCACAAATTACGGCAGATGATAAATTGGCCTAAATTGACCCAAAAGTTGCGCGATGCAAAAAGAGCACAAGAAAACAAGTTTGAGTGGGACATGACATATCAAAATAGAGATAATCTTGTCTACTACAAACCAGTGAAGAAAGTTTCCAGAGACTGACATCTCTCTGACGCTCCAGAAATCAAAGTCATGGAAAAGAGCATTTAATGATAAAAAATAATCAAATAAGAATTATTATCGAAAATAATTCTTTCAGAAAATTTAAAAAAATAAATTCCTGAAATTCAGGGGGCTTACAACAGCGACTTCTGCTCGTCGTCCGTTAGGCTTTTACTGACGAAGATTGGCTTTGGAGAGGATTCGTTACCGAGATCAACTTGCATGACATCGACTTCAGTGGGAGGGTACCTTTGTTCAAAGCGCTTCTCCCATTGTGCATCAAGTTGTTGGGCCCATGGCTCCAGTTCAAGAGGTTCCAGTAGATCTTCGTCTTCCTCTTCAACATCAGCGGATGCCATATTGACAAACAATGTCTGCCTGAATATATCTCCAATGCTGTCATCGAAATCGTATGTAGGTGATTCGGATGAGTGAGAATGCCACTCGCATTCCTCATCGGAGCTCTCGAGCGTTGTTGCTGGTGTAACATAATCGAGGCCGTATTTGGACTTGTCGTAATAATCCCGAGGTTTTCCAGCCAGGGCTGACAGCTGCGGAGGCGATCGCCGACCGTTGCCGTAATTCAGACCTGGGGTAGCCTCCATGTCATACCACTGCTTTTTGCATGAAGTACTTGGCTTGAGGACTATACAGGTAGAGCGGTAATCTTTCAGCATCGGGTTCGAGATCAAACTCTTGTGGCATAAAAGGTTGAGGACCTTCTTTTCGGTCGAAGATGATCGTGTGATCCCCTTCTCTTCTGCCTGGGACTAGAAAGTAGGCACCTTTAATGGGAGTAAGTCGATTTGCGATAAGGACGGTTGTCACCTGTGTGTGCAGGTTAATGTCCAGATCGTACCCCACAACATACATCAGATTACATTCAGGATAGTTCAACGGCAGCCTCTTATTGATGAAATAAGGAATTTTGTCCACAGGGATTACATCATCAGGGGAGGGACTATCCACCTTTGCAACAAGATACTTCGTAAATTCTGTGTCCTCTTCAGGTACCCCTGCGTGACCGAAGGTTGGGACGCTGTCTTAGGCAGCTTGACCACCAAGGGTTCTGCTTGTGGCATTGGCTCGCCTGAGGGTGTCGGATCAACACTTGATTGTCGGCCCGTCTTGGGGAGACAGATAACCATCGGCTCGACAGAGGACTTCGTGTCTTCCGATTGCTTTTGACTGGATCTTGGCAATCGGATCACCATCGGCTCCCCAGAGGGCCTCGTATTTTCCGGTCGCCTTTGATTGGATTTTGGCAATCGGATCATCATCGGCCCTACGACGGGTTTTGGCTCCTGGCTGGACCTTGGGAGTCGGATGACCATCTGTTCCAACTGCGCAGCTGGGGCGGGAGAACCGGGCACCTCTTTATGCAAAGTTGCGACAAGGGGTACGGCTTTGCCCGGTTTACGGTCCTGGAGATGAATTCTCAAAGGTTCCTGTGACCCTGTTATGGCCTCCAGTTCATCAGTTATGTGCTTCTTGGATTCTTCATATTGACAAACCTCCGAAGTGTAAAAAGACTCAACCCCTTTGAAGGGATCAATGTCGGTGAATTCTATTTTCACGAAGCCATGCTTACTGACAAACTTGAAGCACTAGTGGAGTGTGGATGGCATGATCATATAGTCATGTATCCATGGATGCCCCAAGAGGATATTGTAGGACGTATCTGCGTCTATGATGTAGCAGGTAACCTCCGTCCTCAGGTCACCGATCCGATATTTCAATCAGATCTTTCCTAAGGGATAGCTCCTTTCCGAGTTGAAACCGCTAATGGCAGTGTTGGTCACCACTATCCGGTGCATAGGGATGCCGAGGACTTGAAGCAAGCTTTTCGGGATGATGCTTATCGACGAGCCAGGATCGATGTGCATCCGATCCACCTTGATATCGTATATGTATCCAGTATAGTACAAGGGGCAATCATGCAAGTTGGTCTTGATTAACATGTCCTGTTGGATGAATATGATGTTGGGCATCGTGTCTGCACAATTGCTGCCCTGGAGATTTGCTGATGAGTCTTCCCCTGTAGGTTTGACCTGGGCTAAGTAGGCGTTGGCATTCTGGAGTGCTTCACTCAATGCGACACGAAGATCCATGGAGAGCCTTAGGAGCTCGTATAACGACAACTTTGCCGATGTATTAGCCAGTTATTGTAATATGTCAAAGTTGTAAGGTCTCTCCAGTCCTTGAGGTACATCCTTATGGAGCGGCCTGTCGAAACGGGTTTCCTTCGGCTTGGACCTGTCTGCCGACGGAGGCTGAGATGTCCCTGGAACATCAGTGGCAGTCCGCATTACCGGCTCAGTGTCTTCGACTGAACTACCCAGAGTGGGCTGGACTTGTGCCCCAGATCGGGTAACAACGGCCACCGCCTCCTTAGCTTCGGCTAAAATTGTTGGGCAGGATCTGGACTTTCTGCCCTTCTTTTTGTTGGTTGGAGATGACACCGCCTGGGTAACTTTGGGCACTAAGTCTGGGTGCACCCACATGACCTCTCCTCGTGACGTGGTTAGAGGTACCAAGCCAGTCATCTGGTCCCGGACGGAGAAAAGATTAGTAACCTCCATCGTCGCCCGGAGGGTAGATATTACCCCGTCTTGAGTACTTGTTGGAGGGAAGTCACCGAACTGAATTGATACCATATTTGCCGCCACGGTAACCTCTTCAAAATCTAGCGACAGAGCTTTGGAGTCGATAAGACTCTGGATGTACTGCTTTAATTGAAAGCAGTCATGAGTGGAATGATAAACATAGCGGTGGAAGTGGCAATATTTTAGGTCCTCTATCTCCGCCGCTCGAGGCTCGCACCTTAGTGGAGGGAGTTGGATCCTGTCCCCTTGTAAGAGATGTCGAAGATAGGCTTGACATGACTATCTTCGAATGAGTAATTCACCTTGGGCCACTAAGCTTCTGCCTGCTTCTGTTCAGGCTTCTTGGTCGTACCAACGACCATGGCCTGTTTGCCTTTATTATCCCGGTTATTGGAGGTGCCACCACTATTGTTGTTATTTGGGGGTGGTACCAGGACGTTTGCCTTTGTCCCCTCCATTCGGGATGTGTAATCCTAACTGGCGAGCCTTCTTTAACTTTGCCTCCACATTGGTGGCACTTATGATGAAGGTCGTCCAATCCCTAAACTGATCTTCGCCCACCCAGAGACAGATTGCGGGGAGCAACTTCTTCTGGCAGATTTTAATCAAGGAGCTTTCGGGATTGCCTTGGGTAATCTTATTACGATTTGGCGGAACCGCTCGATATAGTTCCTTGTTAGCTCCCTCTCCTCCTGAGCGACGTCATGAGAGACGATATTGTCACATCATGCCCCACTTCGTAGAATCTCTCTAGGAACATGTGCTTAAAGCCATCAAAAGAATGGATGCAGTTGTTCGAAAGGTTGCGGTACCAGTCGAACGCGATCCCCTCCAATGCTCCGATGAATAATCGTGTGAGGATGGCGTCGCTATGAGACAAATGGTCGGTTGTGACCTCGAAATAAGTCATGTACCAACTAGCAGAGGTCTTCCCGTCATACGAATCAATATGAAACGGTTTATACCGTGGCGGAAAAGGAACATCTCTCCACGCAACGGGATACAGCTGCCGTATTCTGAGGTCCCGAAAGGAGTCTCGGGCATTGAACATTGCTCGAAGCTCTTGGACTTCCCTCCTTGCCTCCCTGGCTTCATCTGCAGCTGAAGGAACGGATGCTCCTAAAGGATTGTCACCCAAAGGAGGAGCGATCGTGTTGGAGTCCGCGTTGACTGCAAATCCCAAGCTTGTTTGTCCAACTGTCCTTGCCGGTTGAGTCGGCAAGGCAGCTTTGATTTCGTCTATTGACTTGACCAGGGACAGGAGCATGGCTTCAAGTACTTCTAGAAGTTGTCGATCAGTAGGCCCTTCATGATCATCGTCGGCCATAAAGACTTTTCGTACGTGGGTGGACGCGGAAGGGACCATAGAAGAGGTGCTCTTCGTGTCGTAGCCTCGTACCGAGAAATCTTTGGGGAATATCGGAATGTCCTCCTCCTCGGATTCAGAAGAGGTGCCACCCCCTGCATAGGAAGCTGTATCATCTTGCAGAAGGCGGTCATCCTCGGGGATATCCAAGTCTGTTGCATAATTCCAGTGGATCGCTACCCCCTGTGTATGCTCTTGGAACACCGGGTTGTCGCATACATTGAGGGGACTGCTACCCCGAGCTTCATCTACCCCCAGGAAGGTCAAGGGTGCACCCCCGAGTGTTGGAAGCTTCTTTCTGGATCGAGTGCCTAGGTAGACACCCCCTATGGCTGTTGGCGGCGATCCTCCAGATGAGAGTTTCCTTGCAGTGCTGGCTGAGACTGCCGGGCTGGAAGAGCCTGTCTTCTTTCCTCCTTTGCCGGGAAGAACCTTCCGAGTTGAATTACAGGAGGCAAAAGGAAATTCCTCGTCTTCCGAAATTTGTACCTGTTCCTCAAGTGATTGTCGGACAGGTGCTGGCTGGTACAGTCGTTGGAAAATAGACTACCGATCTTCAAGTGCTGCCGACTTGTCGGAGCAGTAGTTGATGATGACCTGGGTACAATAACGTCCCGAAAAGGGCTCATCACATGCCAAGGTTGTTTTTTTTTCCTTGCGTTTGTGAGTAATCACCTCTCGCAAGTCGATAGCAGACTAGTCTACCTTTGCATCCAATTTGTGGACTCGGGTATCCCGAGCACACCGGTGCGTAGGTATCATGTTTGCTCCCTAATTCGAGGCTAGTAAAAGCACTTGCTCTCGATCGTTGGAGGGAGACTTTTGAGACCCACCCTATCCGTTAGCCCTGGAGGACTAGACGCGGGTGATTCTGTATAACTTTCCATCAGGAGCCCGTATAACAGTTAACGGTACCCACTGACAGTCAGCAGCTTGGACAATTGACTGGGCTTGTTGGACCCGTACTGCCCTAGACTTCTTCGATTTAGCACCTGAAGGTGCATAGTAAGAAGATTCCATATTAGAATTTTCTACATTCTCAATGGACTGCATGGATTTGGGCCCGCATGAGAGACGGTCGAACACAGAACTTTTGACAGGTTCGCATGAGACATCCTATATGTGGCCAGGATTGGCTGTCGTATGGGCCATCTTCCTGCAGCCAGAGTTGACTGCCGCATGGGCCATCTTCCTGCGGTCAGAGTTGGCCGCCGTATGGGTCATCTGCCTGTGGCCAGAGTTGGCTGCCGCATGGGCCATCTGCCTGTGGCCAGAGTTGGCTGCCGCATGGGCCATCTTTCTGCGGCCAGAGTTGACTACCGCATGGACCATCTTTCTGCGGCTAGAGTTGACTGCCGCATGGGCCATCTTTTTGCGGCCAGAGTTGGCTGCCGCATGGGCCATCTGCCTATCTCTCTTATGCGGCCTCTTCCTCGTCCGTATGGATTTCCCATGTGCTCCCAAAAGCTCAGCATCGTAGTGTTTTCCATTGCTGGATTTGGGGACAGTGGGGTTCTCTGCGGTCGGAAGTAAGGCCGTAGGAGAGCTTTGATCACCGTCTTGGGCCACAGAAGGAGCTTCTTCGAGAACCTGGTCGGGGGCTATAGTTTTACGGTTCGACGTCCTGCGTGTTCTTTTTGGGTTGGCTCGCTTCTGCGACTGGCTGGCGCTCCCTTCAGAGAGCATTTCTTCGAATGCTCATTGATTAAAACTAACTGTAGGAGCATAAAAAGTGTTTCAATGAGGGAGTCATCTCAGTCATAAGTGGCCCGCTTTACGCCTAACAGAGCAGGAAATTTCTTTACGCCCAAGACAAGGCTAATTGTATTACGCCTAAGCAGATTGATCTTTTTACGCTTGGGTCTACACCGGTGATTTTACGCCAAGGACTGAAGCAGCCTCTTTCACGCTGGACAAAAGCCATCAAATCTCGCATTTAAAGCTGACTTTGACATAAAGATATCAATGATGGCATTTACCACAGAATTCAATGGAATTTGTCTCATACAAAGACCATTGTTGTCGTTTATAGAGATCGAGCTACTTTACGCTCACTGAATGGTTTCTTTTACGCACGAGGTTTTACATGAGTCTTTACGCTCATAAAAAACAATGTGTGCGTGAAGTCTATTTGAGCCATTTTACGCTCAAGGTTATTCGATAACCGCTTTACGCTGGAAACCCATGACAGAGCTAGTTTACGCTCATCTTTTTACGCCCGATTCGTTCTGGCCAGTCTGGAACATGGTGTGCCTACGTGGTCTTCATGCCACCTATTTCGAAGAACGTGTGTACATATATCCTATTCTTACTGTCACGACCCGCACCCACTGTTAGGGTACGAGAACGTAACAACGCCCAGCCTACGCCGCAGTGTCGGCGGTAGAACGCTGTTCTAGGTCAATCATCTATCAATACCAAGTACCTGTACAGTTTATACTCTCCGAATGGAGGTGACATAACAATATACATCTCAATCACATCTAGGGTAGAAGAACGAAAGACAGGTAGATAGATAGTAACTCAAGAGAACAGTATCATAGATGAATAAGTCTAAGTGTCTAGTACAACATAATATCCAGAACTGTCAACTCATAATACAAAAAAGTCTAAGAGTCTACACATCCCCACATCTCAAAATACAACTCAGAATATGAGACAAAAGTAAATATAGAAAGGACTGCCTAGACTAAACTGGTCTAGACTACTGGAACAACATCCTCAGCTGCAGGTGGATCCTGCTGGGGGTCCACAACATAAGTATCATCTAGTCCTGCTCCAAAATAGGTAGACACCAGGCCTCATCCTCATCCTCTGTAATATTTTCAACAGGTCCAATCAGGACGGGAACGAGCACAATACATCTCACGCAGTACATATCAGGTTAGGAAATATGATACAGGTAATAGAGTAAGATACATGAACTGCTGAAAGGAAATATACGCTGTAAAAGAGATAGTTGTAATGAAATATCTACTGTATATAGAGAACTATGAGTGACTAGTGATGTAGAGCACAAGATAGGCATGTGAATGGCTAGAATTTATACATGACTATACTACTGAGTTTGTACATGACTACACTACTTTGGAATTATTCACATGACCACTTCTACTCCCCCGTTTCCCCAATCAATACACAAGGATCTATACAAGTTACGTTATTGTACATGATATCACATGGGGCCCATGAAAGGGTGCACATGATTGTATACATGAGAGCTCAGTAAACATGAGAGTACATGATCACATGAGTGTACATGAATAATGGAAGCATATGAGTACATGATGATAGTGAAACACACATAACATGAAGTACCCGATGCTCCCGAGGGGGATAACATCTCATGTAAAGATCCATATAGTACCAATCCGTGTTACCAACGTGACAGCAACAAGTAAAGTAATCTAGAGCAAGAAGTAAAGCCTGAACAAGTATGAAACGGTCAGAGAATGTACTCGCCTGATAACTGAATGTCTGAAGAGGATATACTGCCTGAGGAGAGGTGTCTGGCTCCTAATCAGAGCAATACAAGTCACAATGTATCCACAATGGTAAAAATAAAGTATACAATGCATACTACATGATTCCTAAACCAAACTAGGTCAAAGTCAAACTTGGTCAACTCTAGACAATTCTAACAGTCAAACTAAGTCAACTTAAGTCAAATTTAGACTAATCAAGGTTCTAGTCAACTTTAGATTAGTCAACAAGGTAATTGGGTCAAGGGTCAACTATCCAAGTCAACTCTATAAGGTTAACTCAACTAACCATAGGCTAACTTGTCTTAGGTTACCTAAGATACCATAATACAAAGCTAAGGTATAACCAACTTCCTATATAAGGTATACCACATATAAATATACTGTACAATACAACCTTAACCTTATAATCAAGCTAAACCCATAGTCTAACTCAAATCAAGACTTAATTCCTAAGTATCCTACTTAACCCCATACACATCTTCATTTACATATGACTACTCATTTAACTCTAAGTCACAATTTACCCATGAATGGGTCAAACCATAATCAACTAGTCAACAGTCTAGGGTTTAGTCAAACCTAGATCATTAAGTCATTTAGAGTTCATCTAAATTCTTTCTAGGTCAATTAGGTCAAGGTTTGACCTATAGTTGACTTTGGTCAACTCTAAAAGTCAAACTGGTCAAACTAGTCCAAGTTAGGTCAAACAATGTTAAACTAGTCATTCTAGGTTTAATTCAAGTTCAATCTAGGTCAAGTTTGACCCTAGGTTGACTTTGGTCAACTCTTAGTAATCAAGGGTCAACAAGTTGGGTTTTGGCCCATTAGGGCTAGCCCCAAGCCATAGGCTAGAAATCCTAGGCCATAGGCTAATGATGGGGTTTTCATATAAACCTATAACTAGGAGTCACATATATATATATATATCTATATATATAGATATACACTATCTAACCACCACCCAACATCCATATACCCAATGTATGAATAACATATATAATACAACCACATACATATATATATATATATATATATATATATATATATATATATATATATATATATATATATATATATATATATATATATTGACCTAAAGTAAACTAGTACAATATATACATATATCTCATATATGTATATACATATATATATAAACTTATATATATATATACCTATAGATATAGAGACATAGAGAGAGAGACAAAGGGAAAGAGAGAGAGACTGAATGAGAGAGAGAGTGAGACAGTGAGAGAGAGTGAGGGACTGAATCAGGACAGGGGGGGGGGGGGTTTTCCAGAACCTGGAACCCAACCATTCCCCCAAACATACACACACAACACATATACATACATATGTGTATATATACATAACTTCACACACACTCACCCAAATCTCCTCAAATTCGACCTACACTTACAAATACATATATACTACACATATACTCACTAAAATACACTAGTCTAATACATAAATCATTAACAAAATCGAATCAAAATTCGATTTTGAAAACTGGGATTTAATCCCCAAAACTGTGACTGTGCACAGTTGTACTGAAATGGGATAATTCGAAAACACGCAACCCAATCGAGCTAAGACTCGCAACTAACGGTTGGTAACTAACCCCCCATAGATACTCTAGTGTCCTAGGACACTGACACGTCACCACGACACGGATTCACGTGTCCAAACACTTAAAATCCACACCCGGGTAAACACTGATACGCGTATACACGCACAGCGTCGTGTACGTGTTCACGTGTCTCGTGTATACGACACAAGACACGTCGTGTCTCGTGCTCATGGGGGAGAGTTCGCCTAGGGGTCTACTAGGTGTCCACTAACCTGATTCGTGTCCAAGTGTCCGCGTGTCCGAGTTCTACGCGCGTATCAGAGAGGTCTGAACGCGGGTGCTGTGCCAGTGTACGACCCGTGCGAGTGGATTTTCTCCCTCGACACGACACGTCGTGACACAAGACTTTAGGGGTGTCTTGTCAGACACTGCCCCTAGGTCTGTGCCAAGTGGCACGTGTCCACGTGTCGTGTCGTGTCCACACGAGGGGTCTGGTAGCAGGGGAGCTACGCAGTGCCTCGTGCACAGGTGTCAGGGGTTCGTGTACTTCACACGTGGCACGTGGGTCCACGTGCTCGTGTCAGGGGGTAGGCCTAGGGTCTAGGTGTGTGTCCATGTGTCTGTATTGTGTCCACGACACGTGTGGACACAATACAAAGTGTCAAACACTTGGGTTTTAACAGTGTCACAGTGTTGTTTTGCAGTGTGTTCGTGTCCTGTTTTGGACACGGACACGACTCGAAGTGTGCTCAGGGTTATGGTTCTATGACCTACACCTATAGGGCTAAAAACTTGTTTAAATAGTTTTTGAAAATAATAACATTTAATTCTTAGAGGCAATACAACAACACTTGCATAAATCCCTAGATACGTGTCCGATACGGACACCAAACCAACTCAAAATCCTACCAAACTTGACACACAGTATTGTTATCCCTATATGAATGCATTTATGAAATAAAAACAGGAATTTGACTAGGTTTGTGGAAATTTACCTATTGGTGAAATTCCAAGGAAAAATCAATGAAAAGAGGGTGTTGTGATCTCGAACTCGACGATGCCCAAGCTCCCAAATTCTAGATTTCTTGCTTCCCTTAGCTCCCTAGATGTTGTAGGGTTCCAATGCAAAAGACTAGAGTCAATTTGGATCACAAATGATCAAGTTATGGGTGTTTGAAGAAAATGGGATTTTCTATGAATTAAATTCATGTAAATTATTCATGAATTAATACAATGGGTTTTATAGAATTGTGGGCTGCCAAGGGGGGGTTTCTTGGCTGCCATGGGGTAGGGGGGGGGGTTGTCCTTGGGTTGCTTACAAGCTAAGGGAAGGACTTTGGTGTAAAGGGTTTAGATATTTTGAGGTTTTTAAGGAAAATATCCTTAAAGTAAATATCATGATATTTATCCTACTTTAACCAATGCAAAATATCTATCCTCAAACCTCTAGGTTAGTGGCTAACCTCTAGATTAGGGCTAAACTAGGTTAGGGGCTCTCATGACACTTAACAATAATTAAATAATATTAAAATCACATAATTACAATTAATTCCAAATAAATCCTAGAAAATTACCAAAATACCCTTTAGGCTAAAAAATCACTAATTTGAGGTTCTAAGCCTATGGCTAAGTTCTCATGGTCATGGCAACTTCTAGGTTAGAGAAAACTAGGATTTACACTAAGGTTTACTAACAAGGTCACAAAGTCATAAGTCATGACTTAGCATGACTTTAGAAATGGTTTATCTTAACTAAAATCACCAGAAAATCACACCATGACTAAAATACCACTAATAAATAATAAAAATAATAAATTTTTCAAAAATCCCCAATTTTCAGAAACAGGGTGTTACAAGTCTACCTACCTTAGAAGAATTTCGTCCTCGAAATTTAGATGGTCGTACTCCTTCTAGGTCAAACCTCCAATAATCAAGGACGAAGCCACTACCTAGGCAACATACAAGGTCAACAAGCAAAATATGGGTAGTAGACCTATACTGGGTCATGTCCCAAAAATTGGCTGGCAGTTTCAGGTCATAAGGTGTCCTGAATTCAAATCGAAGCCAAAAGTAACTCCATGGGGTAAATTAGGATGAAGTCTTGGGTCAGGAAAATCGTACTAAGAAAATGAAGCACACAATGGTATGCCTGAGTGGGACACTAAGGTCATGGGTGTAGTATGTCATATCTAGGTTACGTATGTGAAGTCAGTTTTGAGAAAACAACTAGTCTTGTGCTCCAAATTTAAAAGTCACGGTAACGTGTCTACGGTGATCATAATTTAGAGTGGGGAAGGTCTATGGCCTAAATTGAACCAAAATCATGATGAATAGTGGTACGAGGGGAACAGGTTAAATGGAACAGTCTGCGGTCTCATCTAGGTGCACTAGTCATTCTAGATCAATACTGTCCTATGGTATCAAAACGTTCAAGCAATCTAAGGTGTCCTAATTGGGATGGTAAGGGAACAACAATCATCAAGGCTATAGGCCGTCTACCATCCTATATGAAAATTGGTTATTAATAAGTGAGAAATCATTAAAGTTACCATTCCATAAAAAGAAAATCGAAAATTTAGGTACAAACAATCACAAATAGATTTTAGTCTTGACACGATCTAAGTGGATCAATTTCAGGATAAATTAAGATTTGGGCAAGGTGGGAAATCAATGAAATTAAGTATGAGCACGAGCATCCAATGATGAAGATCCAGGTCATGATTAAATTTAATTCAACTGGATACGAATACGAGGTTCATAGGCGATAAATAATTCCCAGGAGAATTGTCAAGGCTGTTGTGGATAAGATTCTAGGATAAGTTTAACTGTGTCCATCCACGTAGATTGATACATGAAAAAGCGAACCAAAGTGCAATAGGTTGATCAGACCATCATGTACCGGTTCTGATTAGACAATATGTTAGTGGGTGGCCACCCAATAAAATATGTCATGACCAAGCTCGAAAAGGATAAGCTTGTAAAACTTAAGGATAAATTTATAGCATAAGATATAAGTAAGGGTGGAAATGATGAAAGAAGATACATAGTCCAAGATTCTTAACCAATCGGGTCAAGCATTCAAGGTAAGGTACAAGGTTAAGTATTTGAGGGTTCAAGCAGAACACCATCACATACCAGGTCGAAAAAATTGAGCCAAGGTGGATCTCTAATTGAAATAAGAACCAATTTAGTATCATGGTAGAGGTTATGGTTTAGCCATTTGACCAGAAAATCATATCAAGATAATGGAGTACAAGGAGACGGGTTTTAGTAGGACATGGAATACCTACATGAAGGTAGGCTAGTCTAGGTCTTACATGTGAAGTTTGTTGGGAGGTAACAGCTAGTATTATACTCTGAATATCTAAGTCACGGTAAATGACGTCCAATGATCTAGAATAGAAAGTGGGAGTTCAAGACGTGATAATTGATGCAAAAATTGAAGAAGATCAAATTAACCAATGAAATAAAATTAATCAGGAATCCAGTAAATAATTTAGGAACACAGTCCTAAGGATAGATAGGCTACTAGATGAATATATTTAGGGTTCGATCAATCAAGGGTCAAGGTTAGAAGGTCTCAATAAAGTCTTGATTTGAGGAAATGTCGAGTAAGTCAGGTTTGGGATACAGTCACATAGATTGGTAGAAAGAGTTTAAGCAAGATGCAAAATAGAGAGGACAGTTCATTTTAATGAAAGGCAATTAGCAAGAGGATTAGATGGCAAGAAACAGATAAGAGTTTTCTCATAATTGTGATTGAGTACCCTAAAAAAATAAAAGATATTAATCTAACACTAAGAAATTAAAATTAACAACTACAAATTTTAAAATTATCAACTAACACCAGGATTCAAAGTTCTACAGTGAATCCTCCAAAATCAAATTCAATCGAGGGAAAAGGAGTTAAAATCGAAATTTTCAAATGAGATTCTCAAGGGTCATCCCAGAAATCTCTCAAAGTATCCTAACAGTGATTGAGTATCCACTCTCTCTAAGCCTATTCCTCAAATCCTATCGCAGGCTGTAGTGATACTCTAGTTCGAATACCACTACATAAACTCGAGACCTGCATGGGCCACCACTAAAAAACGTGTCATGACCCGCACCCACTGTTAGGGTACGAGAACGTAACAACGCCCAGCCTACGCCGCAGTGTCGGCGGTAGAACGCTGTTCTAGGTCAATCATCTATCAATACCAAGTACCTGTACAGTTTATACTCTCCGAATGGAGGTGACATAACAATATACATCTCAATCACATCTAGGGTAGAAGAACGAAAGACAGGTAGATAGATAGTAACTCAAGAGAACAGTATCATAGATGAATAAGTCTAAGTGTCTAGTACAACATAATATCCAGAACTGTCAACTCATAATACAAAAAAGTCTAAGAGTCTACACATCCCCACATCTCAAAATACAACTCAGAATATGAGACAAAAGTAAATATAGAAAGGACTGCCTAGACTAAACTGGTCTAGACTACTGGAACAACATCCTCAGCTGCAGGTGGATCCTGCTGGGGGTCCACAACATAAGTATCATCTAGTCCTGCTCCAAAATAGGTAAACACCAGGCCTCATCCTCATCCTCTGTAATATTTTCAACAGGTCCAATCAGGACGGGAACGAGCACAATACATCTCACGCAGTGCATATCAGGTTAGAAAATACGATACAGGCAATAGAGTAAGATACATGAACTGCTGAAAGGAAATATACGCTGTAAAAGAGATAGTTGTAATGAAATATCTACTGTATATAGAGAACTATGAGTGACTAGTGATGTAGAGCACAAGATAGGCATGTGAATGGCTAGAATTTATACATGACTATACTACTGAGTTTGTACATGACTACACTACTTTGGAATTATTTACATGACCACTTCTACTCCCCCGTTTCCCCAATCAATACACAAGGATCTATACAAGTTACGTTATTGTACATGATATCACATGGGGCCCATGAAAGGGTGCACATGATTGTATACATGAGAGCTCAGTAAACATGAGAGTACATGATCACATGAGTGTACATGAATAATGGAAGCATAGGAGTACATGATGATAGTGAAACACACATAACATGAAGTACCCGATGCTCCCGAGGGGGATAACATCTCATGTAAAGATCCATATAGTACCAATCCGTGTTACCAACGTGACAGCAACAAGTAAAGTAATCTAGAGCAAGAAGTAAAGCCTGAACAAGTATGAAACGGTCAGAGAATGTACTCGCCTGATAACTGAATGTCTGAAGAGGATATACTGCCTGAGGAGAGGTGTCTGGCTCCTAATCAGAGCAATACAAGTCACAATGTATCCACAATGGTAAAAATAAAGTATACAATGCATACTACATGATTCCTAAACCAAACTAGGTCAAAGTCAAACTTGGTCAACTCTAGACAATTCTAACAGTCAAACTAAGTCAACTTAAGTCAAATTTAGACTAATCAAGGTTCTAGTCAACTTTAGATTAGTCAACAAGGTAATTGGGTCAAGGGTCAACTATCCAAGTCAACTCTATAAGGTTAACTCAACTAACCATAGGCTAACTTGTCTTAGGTTACCTAAGATACCATAATACAAAGCTAAGGTATAACCAACTTCCTATATAAGGTATACCACATATAAATATACTGTACAATACAACCTTAACCTTATAATCAAGCTAAACCCATAGTCTAACTCAAATCAAGACTTAATTCCTAAGTATCCTACTTAACCCCATACACATCTTCATTTACATATGACTACTCATTTAACTCTAAGTCACAATTTACCCATGAATGGGTCAAACCATAATCAACTAGTCAACAGTCTAGGGTTTAGTCAAACCTAGATCATTAAGTCATTTAGAGTTCATCTAAATTCTTTCTAGGTCAATTAGGTCAAGGTTTGACCTATAGTTGACTTTGGTCAACTCTAAAAGTCAAACTGGTCAAACTAGTCCAAGTTAGGTCAAACAATGTTAAACTAGTCATTCTAGGTTTAATTCAAGTTCAATCTAGGTCAAGTTTGACCCTAGGTTGACTTTGGTCAACTCTTAGTAATCAAGGGTCAACAAGTTGGGTTTTGGCCCATTAGGGCTAGCCCCAAGCCATAGGCTAGAAATCCTAGGCCATAGGCTAATGATGGGGTTTTCATATAAACCTATAACTAGGAGTCACATATATATATATATATATCTATATATATAGATATACACTATCTAACCACCACCCAACATCCATATACCCAATGTATGAATAACATATATAATACAACCACATACATATATATATATATATATATATATATATATATATATATATATATATATATATATATATTGACCTAAAGTAAACTAGTACAATATATACATATATCTCATATATGTATATACATATATATATAAACTTATATACATATATACCTATATATATAGAGACATAGAGAGAGACAAAGGGAAAGAGAGAGAGACTGAATGAGAGAGAGAGTGAGACAGTGAGAGAGAGTGAGGGACTGAATCAGGACAGGGGGGGGGGTTTCCAGAACCTGGAACCCAACCATTCCCCCAAACATACACACACAACACATATACATACATATGTGTATATATACATAACTTCACATACACTCACCCAAATCTCCTCAAATTCGACCTACACTTACAAATACATATATACTACACATATACTCACTAAAATACACTAGTCTAATACATAAATCATTAACAAAATCGAATCAAAATTCGATTTTGAAAACTGGGATTTAATCCCCAAAACTGTGACTGTGCACAGTTGCACTGAAATGGGATAATTCGAAAACACGCAACCCAATCGAGCTAAGACTCGCAACTAACGGTTGGTAACTAACCCCCCATAGATACTCTAGTGTCCTAGGACACTGACACGTCACCACGACACGGATTCATGTGTCCAAACACTTAAAATCCACACCCGGGTAAACACTGATACGCGTATACACGCACAGCGTCGTGCACGTGTTCACGTGTCTCGTGTATACGACACAAGACACGTCGTGTCTCGTGCTCATGGGGGAGAGTTCGCCTAGGGGTCTACTAGGTGTCTACTAACCTGATTCGTGTCCAAGTGTCCGCGTGTCCGAGTTCTACGCGCGTATCAGAGAGGTCTGAACGCGGGTGCTGTGCCAGTGTACGACCCGTGCGAGTGGATTTTCTCCCTCGACACGACACGTCGTGACACAAGACTTTAGGGGTGTCTTGTCAGACACTGCCCCTAGGTCTGTGCCAAGTGGCACGTGTCCACGTGTCGTGTCGTGTCCACACGAGGGGTCTGGTAGCAGGGGAGCTACGCAGTGCCTCGTGCACAGGTGTCAGGGGTTCGTGTACTTCACACGTGGCACGTGGGTCCACGTGCTCGTGTCAGGGGGTAGGCCTAGGGTCTAGGTGTGTGTCCATGTGTCTGTATTGTGTCCACGACACGTGTGGACACAATACAAAGTGTCAAACACTTGGGTTTTAACAGTGTCACAGTGTTGTTTTGCAGTGTGTTCGTGTCCTGTTTTGGACACGGACACGACTCGAAGTGTGCTCAGGGTTATGGTTCTATGACCTACACCTATAGGGCTAAAAACTTGTTTAAATAGTTTTTGAAAATAATAACATTTAATTCTTAGAGGCAATACAACAACACTTGCATAAATCCCTAGATACGTGTCCGATACGGACACCAAACCAACTCAAAATCCTACCAAACTTGACACACAGTATTGTTATCCCTATATGAATGCATTTATGAAATAAAAACAGGAATTTGACTAGGTTTGTGGAAATTTACCTATTGGTGAAATTCCAAGGAAAAATCAATGAAAAGAGGGTGTTGTGATCTCGAACTCGACGATGCCCAAGCTCCCAAATTCTAGATTTCTTGCTTCCCTTAGCTCCCTAGATGTTGTAGGGTTCCAATGCAAAAGACTAGAGTCAATTTGGATCACAAATGATCAAGTTATGGGTGTTTGAAGAAAATGGGATTTTCTATGAATTAAATTCATGTAAATTATTCATGAATTAATACAATGGGTTTTATAGAATTGTGGGCTGCCAAGGGGGGGTTTCTTGGCTGCCATGGGGTAGGGGGGGTTGTCCTTGGGTTGCTTACAAGCTAAGGGAAGGACTTTGGTGTAAAGGGTTTAGATATTTTGAGGTTTTTAAGGAAAATATCCTTAAAGTAAATATCATGATATTTATCCTACTTTAACCAATGCAAAATATCTATCCTCAAACCTCTAGGTTAGTGGCTAACCTCTAGATTAGGGCTAAACTAGGTTAGGGGCTCTCATGACACTTAACAATAATTAAATAATATTAAAATCACATAATTACAATTAATTCCAAATAAATCCTAGAAAATTACCAAAATACCCTTTAGGCTAAAAAATCACTAATTTGAGGTTCTAAGCCTATGGCTAAGTTCTCATGGTCATGGCAACTTCTAGGTTAGAGAAAACTAGGGTTTACACTAAGGTTTACTAACAAGGTCACAAAGTCATAAGTCATGACTTAGCATGACTTTAGAAATGGTTTATCTTAACTAAAATCACCAGAAAATCACACCATGACTAAAATACCACTAATAAATAATAAAAATAATAAATTTTTCAAAAATCCCTAATTTTCAGAAACAGGGTGTTACACTTACTGAAATGATGGGACACGTGTCAGCACATACAGAGGATGATTCTGATCATGGAGGGCAGTTGTTAGCGTAAAGACAGATGTTGATACTCTTTTACGCACGAAAGCCCCAGTCTATAAATAGACTCATTTTTTCTCATACAACAGACACACACAGAGGGAGAGACATGAGAGAATACAGAGATCAGAGCTTCGAGATTTTGATTCTCTAGAGCATCCTTCTTCAACTTTTCTTCCAGAACAAAGTGAAGCAAAGCAGGAAAGCATTCGGCCTCGCCATCAGTGCCCAAGTGCGTCGATACCTTTCTGGTGCATTAGTTCTTCCAAATTGTTCTACTTCAAGCAGTGATCTTCATCATCATCATATGGTCCAAGGAACAAAGTGATCGTTTACGAATCAGACTTCCATAGCAATACTTTCCCAGAATCAAATTTGTACTTCTTGTACTTTTCTTCTTGTTTTTGTTTTCAAAAGCCAATTCCTCCAAGGCATTTTGTTAATCGCAACAAAAATGGCGACTCTGCTGGGGACGACCTTCTCCTCTGACGAGGAGGCGATTGTTCAATATGATGATGTTTCGGTCGGTTCGACCAAGAAGACTCTGGTGGTACACTTCGACCAGACTACCTATGAAGAGATGCTCCGAACTGGGGGGTGGTTCTCGCCATTCCAATGTTCAAAAGTCTCGCAAAGCACAAAAAGTTTGGATTCCCAAATCCAAAGTGATTTCTGATCTCTCTGCTGCTTCTGTTGACAAGGGGGTTCTTCCCACTCCTGTCGTAGGGGCTCCCGTTCATAACGAGGCAGTCCGTACTTCAAAGTTGCACTCGAAGTGTGACGATTTGTCTTCCGTTTGTAACGGTGAAGATAACCAGGTTTCACACCCACCGCGTAAAAATCAAGTTTTACGCTCAGTGGGTAAGAACCAAATTTTACGCTCAGTTCATAAGAATGAGACTCCCGTTCGTAATGGGGCAGACTCTAAAGCTTGTGCTTCTGGGTGTAAGAATCAGCCTCCCGTCGGTGACGTGGTAGGCCCAAATAAATTACGCTCCTCGCGTAAAACAAAATCTCCCGTTGGTAACGTGGTAGATAACAAGATTTTACGTTCCATGCGTAAAGATCAATCTCCTGTCTATGACAGTGTAGATGAAATTCACAATGATGCTCACATGTCAAATGTGAATATATCTAAACGTGTGCAGCGTAAAAATATTGTTGGTAAAAATTTCGTTCTACACCAACGACCTTCTTATACTGCTTTACGCAAGGTACCAAATTTACAAATCACACGCCAGGAAAATGGAGTCCTGCGTGCTAAATCTCAAGATTTACGCACACAATTCCAAGCGCGTAGAAATGTACAATTTGGTTCTGTAAATGCAGCCAGTAATCTTCTTTATACAAAAGGGACTAAACGTTTTTCCACCCCCAATGTAATAAAGAAGAATACTTCATCCACTCCTTCTGACTTACGTGAATTGCTAATGCAAAAGCGTAAGAATAGACAATCTCCGGTGACATTCCCCCAAGAAAAACATCTTTGTGAATACCACCAGGTTGTGATCAATTGTTGTTGTTCGGCTTCAAGACGATCAGTTTTTGATCGACTGAGTTTCAATGTACCTCCACATCAAGCTGAAGACCAAGAACATGAACCGCCATATGTGTCAGTCAACATGGCATCTCATACTAACAGAGGACGACGTCCAAGACGGAACACGTCCCAAACTCCAAGTCAACAACAGTTCAACAGGCTTCTTGATTCCTTTGAAGGAGTATATCAGAACACTCGATCAAGAAGACGAAGACAATTGTCGACTTCTGATTCAGAGGCTGGGGGTACTCAATCTTTTGAGTCTGATACCGATAGCATGGATTCGTACTTCTATACAAACCCTTCTGTATCTTCAAGAGAGGTTGAATCCTACGCTGTTGGAGATAAGCCAGAGACGTCATCTGCTAATACAGAACAACGTCTCACTGCTGTTGAACAATCACTGAAGGATATGCTTAACATGGTGCAAAACATGCATCAAATAATTTTGAATCAGCAAACTGCTCAACCGACAGCAGTGACACCGGCACCAGTAGCAGCACAAACTCAAGATAGTCAAGGGGCTGAAATACCTTTGAACATTCAAGAGCCTGCTGCTAATCAAAATTTTGCATCTCCGGATCCCATCATTCCAGAAGATGTACCACCTCCAGTGGGGGTCATGGTGCATCCAACGACTACTCAGTCAAATGTGCTTTCTCAAACCAGTGAAGCCATTCAAGCAGTGCGTGAACTTAAAGCACAGTTTGAAGTTTTAAGGCACAAAGATCAACTCCAGAGGCTAGGGATTAAGTAACCTTATCCTCCTCATTGGAATGACGTACCCTTTCCACCGAAGTTCAAGCCACAATCCATGGTTTTGTTCGATGGAAAAGCATCTCCCAGTCAATATATCAATTACTTTGATATTATGACTGTACACTTGCAGAAAAATGATGCTCTTCTCACCCGAGTGTTCATCGGATGTCTGACAGGTTCAGCTTACGACTGGTATCGCAGCTTACCTGATAACTCTATTTCATCTTTTGACGAATTCAAAGCAATGTTCCTCTCCCGCTTCTATGAAGGAGGTATGGACATGAACATGTCCTCCTTGATAGAAATCAAACAAAAGGAGAAAGAAGATACTCGGACATTCATTGAACACTTCCGACAGGCTACTCTAAAGATGCCTCCTGGTATGCCAGATTCAGCGTTGATTGACACGTGCAAGATGAATCTGCGACCATCCATCGATGTCTTCACAGGTTCCCAATTCACAGATTGGGCTTCGTTCATCATAGCAGCAGTTTCTGCCGAGACTAATGGTAGGTTGGCTCGCGAACATGGGATGATTTTCGCGTCAGAAGATAAAGGGAAGAAAAATAATCCTGGCAATAATCCCGGCAATCGTAATGTGAAAGGGAAAGATACTCTTATGGTCAATCTTTCCAAGAGCAAGACGACATCAAGCAATCAAGAATCTTCCAAGCCAAAGGAAGAATACTCCTTTGACGAAAGCGATATCCCAGGGATATTTCAATGTCTGGTCAAAAGTGGTAAACTTCAGATTCCAGAGCCAAACACTACACCAAAAAAGGCATTTAGGAACAATTTTTATATGTTGCTAATATTTTTAGGAACATATCATAACCGTTCCTAAAAGTGGCGTTGCAATTTTTGGAACGGTTATAAAATGTTCCTAAGTTTAGTCTGGAACAGTTATCAGATGTTCCTATAATTAGATTTTGGAACACATATAATGTGTTTCTAAATTATTTTTGGAACTCCTTTAAAACGTTTCTAAATATCATTTTGTAACATTTAACACGAGTTCCTAAATGTAATTTGCTACGCTTTTACATTGTTCATGTGGCTAGTTCTGAAATGCTTAATTAATGATCGTGCATATTTTTTAATTTAAATTTTACGTTTTTTAGTTTGACGCACAAATCTGGTGATTCATAGACTGGCCATTCAAACACATAGAAAATGGTGCAAGTGTTTTTTGCATTCCTTGGATCAACATTCAAGAACTCCATTAAATTAGCAAAAACGGTCAACTTAATACAAGAAAACTAATAACACACCTCAAAAGTTCATCTTTATAAAATGTCATCAAAAGTATATAAAGTAGAAAATACAAATAATCATCTGTATCTTGAACAAATTTCTGCAGTTGCATGTTGCAATATGCCAGACTTTTAGACATTTGACAAATAAATTCAAGTTTTTATCGATACACAAACACAAGCTCATGCTAAACAATCATGGTTATGAAAAGTCTTGTTCAATCTGTCCACTTTAATAAAATCCTTGCAATTTCTCTCAGTGTAAACTAGCATCTGAATTACTCTGTATTCTGTAAATACAACCCCTGTTATAGAGAGAGAAAGTGAGACCCTGCGATTACAAAAGTAAAAAAAACAAAACATATTTCAAACTCAATCCTAGTAATGGTTTGTAATATAGTTCACCTTAATGTCTGCACGCATAAATGGACTGAAAAACTTAAAACACAATGACGTTAGTTGGATTGAAGTGCACCTACAGCTAACATGCCTATTATTTCAAACATGGTTTTGATGATCTATATAATAGCAATGGATATCACAAAACCAATTTTCCAACCTTACTTTGGGTTTTACAGAGAAATTGCGACAATGAGCAGTAACCATTACTATACCTACTGAAGTAGCCTAAGATTTTTCTATGAATGCATACTAAGTCTGAGCATCAATCAATCATCTTACACTCAAGAAACATGAATTTGCAATATCGAACATTTCATCCAATTTCTATAGCTATTGAGAAATGTTTATGAATCTTTTCTAGTTAGAACTGGCTTCCAACAATAAGAAAAGTAATGCCTACAAATCTAGAAACCTCGAAGGGAAAAAAATTCAACAGACATAAATATAATTTTAGAAGTTTAGAAACAAAATAACTATATAGAAATATCCATGTGTCATGCAACAATACTGCTAAATAAAATTAATTAGAAATGAAGCTTTACCTTCCAAATTTCCACCTTAGATAACCACTTTGTGAGCTGTGTGGCCAGGGAGCAAAAAACAACTAGTTTCTTCATTGACCATAAAACAAAAGTCTGGATCGATCATTCATCTCATAAGTTATTTCTCCCATAGATCGAATTGGGTAAATAAAAAAAAACATAGTTTTTTCCATAGTTCTTGTTACAAATAACATTTTAAGTAGAACCGTGATGATCCGCATATAAAAGTGATTAAGAAATTAAGTATGCTGCATAAGATAAGTTTGAGATGTTTGGGGAATAAAGTGAGGCATATCAGTACCCTTGGTCCAACTAAGCAATAAAAGAGAGCCATAAATATTATAATGAGGAAAACAAAATCTAAAAATTGTTTAGAACTAGTTGTTCGAAATATCGGACAACATGTTCTTTTTGACGTATAGTATCCAAATGCTTATACACGATTGTTACCAAGTCTTGAACAAACTACAGGATTTACATTTAAATGGAGAACTAAAATGTAATTTTGGACATGTATGCAGTCGAAAAGATTCATGTAAGTGCGAATCTCTACATTTGTTGTAGTTGACATACGTTTGCAATTTTACTTAGAAGCATCAGGCTAGAGGATATCATGGCAAACAATAACTAGGTACAGCCTAGAAAATCTTCTGGTTAGCTAACATTGAAGCAGATAATGTCCATGAAATATTAAACGAAGAGAAACTTCACAAAAGTATAAAACAACATAGAACATTCGGCAATTGTAATTAATAGAACATACAGCCCAGTTGTGTGTTTTGGCAAGCCTTCTAGCAAGAGCATAAACATTTATGCAATATGCAACGTCTGCTCGAGGTCTTCTAGCAGAAACAGCCTAAAAAATAGTTGCATCAAAGTATTACTGTAAGCAAAGCCTAACTAGAACTAGGAAAGTACAAACCAAAAAGAATACTAATAGTCCATACCACGAAAGACTAATGAAACATAAAAAGATTCACCCCAACTTAAAATGACAAGGATGGAAAAAGTGACTCACTGCGTATATGTTTCTCCTTTGCCAGCAGTTCGACATGGTTGGTGGCATTAACAATTGCAACATCTACTTCCTGGAAAAATTAAAATAGTGTAAGAGTGATGCACCGACTTAAACCAATTTACACATTAATAATCACCAACGAAATGTTGCCAATTTGGTAAATCCGTAAATGTTGGGTTAACCTGGATTCAAGCTAGAAAGATAAGAAACCACTATATGTTAGCATGATTCTAAGTTATAGCAGAACCTAAAAATATTTTATTTGCTCAGCTAATCGCTGATATCTCTCTCAAACGCAATCCACTTTGACCTATCATATTTTGGCAACACTGGAACCAACATCAATTACAACCGAAAGTCACCGGGAACACTAGCAATGCATCCAATTTTCTTTCTCTTAATTTTGTAACTAAAGCTCTCCCTTCTTTTTTTGGTTCTTTTTCATCATCTATATATCCTCTATCGCAAGTGGCAAAGAAAATTATCATGAAAGAATGTCGAATGTGCGTGAATAATACATAGACAAACTTATCTGATGCATGTATGTCATGTACATAACATATGAGTAGTCAAGTAGAGCACCAGGTTTGTCAATATCCCATAATAGCCCATCCTCTCAAACACCTTATACACTGCAACCAAGCACAAGTTCAGTACCTATGAACTGTGTAGTAGTAATACTAAGAACATTTGTGAGAAATATAGGAGAACAATATATACCTACTACAAAGGAGCAAGCAGTCCAGCCTCAGTCTTGGATCAAAGGACTGGATAACCTTTGAGATTCACAGAGCCATCCTTGGTGTAGCCCACCCGGTACTGCACTCTCAGCCATTTTCTTTATGTTTGATCACTTTGCTTTTTCTATGTCATGTACTATATTTATAGGTAAAGTGCCAATCGTAGTCCACAGGAGCATCCATGGTGAAAAAAGAATTGTACTAAAGATAGTATACAAGCTCTCATCTAAGGGAGCCTACTGCCAAAGGAAGCAAAAACAAGAACTGGTCCATCTTCCATAAAAACATATAGGACTTTGGATGACTAATCCCTTTAGACTGAAACTGTCGACAAAGGTTACAAGCAAAATAATGATGAAATTCGGTTGTTAAGATCAACAACCTCCCTTGTCCAATTATGTGAAAGGCAACCTTTTTATCCTGGACTATAGTAAAGATATAATCTCAGAACCTACTCTCCATCGACACCTTTTTATCCCAGACCAGCCTACTGATGAAGTCATGCCAACATCCCCAGTGTACCAAAAAAAATTTTTTGAACAACTACTGTGCCATATTGGGGGAAAGCATCAATAACCACAGTGGATGATATCTACGAGGATTCATCAAGTCCAGGGCTCACATCAAATTCAATGGGTACATCTCGAACGAACTTTACTTATTTTAATACGGCTAAAAGTATATATCATTGTTCTATTGTAGAAATATTGCCTCATGAAAGACGAAGTTGGCCTTCGAACAATGGAACAACAATATTGAAAATGGACAAGTTATTAAGTGGAGTACAGAAAGACAGTATGGATGAAGAGCTAATTAAAAAATGGAAAGAGGTAGAGAGTATGTTGAATAACCTCTTTGATGAAGATTGTGAGTTGGATAACCTGCATAATAGAAATTTTAATGTTCATAAAATTCTTGAGCAACAACATATGGAAAAAAATGTACACAGGAGAAGAAAGGACACTGGTTCTTAACAAAGCTTACCTTTTGTCATATAATAGGAAAAAGATTGCAATATCATTTAACTAAATCTTATGAAATAGCATTATAAAAAGAGTGACGTTATTAGAAGAGGTCTTTAACATAATTCAAAATAATAAGAGACTTCACATGATTTTTAAGACTATGCTTAAACTGAGTAAGAAGTAATGCACTGTTAAAGCATCATAACAGTATTTTATATGAAACACATACAAAATATATAAAAAGTCAAAAAGAAGTGCCTCAACTAGGTTTTACCATTATAGCATAAAGTATTGATGGAAAGCTACAAGTTATCATTGTAAAACTTATTTATATCGACACATACAAGTTATCATTGTAAAATTTATTTATATCGACACATATAAAAACTATAGAAAGTCAAAAAGAAGTGCCTAAACTAGGTTCTACCATCATAGCATAAAGTCTTGCTCTTCTGGAAAGCTTAAGATGGAAATCATGGAATGGAATAAGCCTTTAAGTCCCTTTTTATGTAGCTTTTTCATCTAATATGATACCCAAGCTATACCAGATTTGGGTTTGAATTTTCCTAAATCTAGAACAAACGAACTTCATCCATTTGAAAAAAAAAAACCAAATAAAAGAGGAGCCACAAACGGTGATGTACCAGAGCCAGAGGTCCAAAGATGAGAGCCAGATGAATGAGATGTGGGCCAGTGACACTGGCGACTGGCGAGTGGAGGGTTTTTGTTGGATAGAAATCAGGCAGCATCGAGGGTCCAGGGAGCAAAGCATTTTTATTAGAAATTTGGAAGCAGCAGCCAGTAGTGACGTCTCACCTGGTCTCCTTCATAAGTGGAGACCTGTGCTGCTTTTTGTTGGCCCTTATTTTTGTTGGATACTAATAGCAAAAACTGCTTTTTGTCGACCCTGTAGCCAACTGAAAGGTCCAGAGTATCCCAAAAAAGCATTCAGAATATCACACATTGACCAAAATTCCCTTCTCTTCCCTAATCAATATCCATTGATGCCCAGTTTTAGATAATATTTCCTTCTGAATTTTCTACTATACTATGTCCTAATGCATCTTCAGCTTTAGTTGACAATGAAACCTATTTCATACACCAATTAATGAAAAAGAATTACGTGAAACCACTATAGATGAGTCAGCTAACTTCCAAACGAGTACATAAAAACTGAAAAAATAGTTACTCTTGAATTATGTGATATCATGTGCTGCACAAATTTTTAACTGATATGGTTTTCTAAATTCAAATAGTGTAATATATCTTAGGAGCAACCAACCCATACAAAATATCTAAACTATAACTAAACACATACTATGACGTCGACAAAAGTAGGTTTCTATATTACCCCCACCATTAGGGTCTTTTTTCGTTAATAACTGATTTTCCTGTCAAGATGCAAACATCAAGAGACTGATAATGAGAGTTCAAATCAGTTGTGTATGCATTAAGATTGGTCAAAATCCGCTTTTTAGTTTTTATTTCCAATATTTTTTACAAATATGTTGAGTTCAAAATCAAAGAGTTGGGTTGCTCCCTCGATGGAGGAGATAGATTGCTGAGGGGAGATATTTTAAGGTAGAAGAAAAAAATTAAGATATAATATACGTTTAAAGTCATCTGAGCATTGTAGCTTCCTTAAGCTATTTCGTGAACCAGAGGTAATTTGTTCCAGTTGTCGTAAAATGATATGGAGTAGATGACTATATTGTATAAAAAATAGTTAGCAAGAAATATAAAAGAACAACATAGTGCAAAAGCTGAGTAATACATAGAATAATTAAAAATTATGTTGCACAAATAGCATGTTCAGGATGAACTACAGAAAGGGATCAATCAGAAGGCATAAAAGTAGGGCTGCCTTTGCATCTTCATAGCATTCAAGCCATGTAGTAATAGAATAACTATGCATGAATGATCAATTGTAGAAAAATTGAGTAATCATAGCAAAGGAAACAACATCAAAACAATTATTCATACTTAAAAGACATCCATGCCTAAAAAATTTCTGCAACTGTCCATAAGCTCATAGAACAATAGCTAGATGAAATAATAATGGCACACTGTTAGCAATATTGGATTAGGTAAAATCCAACAACATCCTTCCAACAATAAACAGTCAACCAGCATATGGACATGTGTGTATGCAGATGTATAGAAAAAAATTAAGGTGTCCTTCTAAAACATATATATAACTGTGAACCTGGTACGTATACTTAATCTAAAGATTAATTGCAAATATTAACCATAGATAAAGATCATTGATAATGCATTATATATAGACCCAAACATATGCATGCAATACATAAGTACATAGATATAAATACATGCACAAAAAGATTATCTCAATGTATATTAGCCTTCAATAAGTATTATTTTGGTCAGTTGCTCCGAACTTTCAGTAATTTCTCCGAATCCTTTAGTACAAGCTGAATAGATTATCTCAATGTATATTGGAATGATTTTAAAGTGTGGTCCTAGGGTACATTATTTTCTATTAGCATTTACATATTAGGAGTGTTAAAAAGAAAAAAAAAGGCACATCTCAGTATGTGTTGTAGAATCTAGCCCATTCAATACATGATGATCAATGTCACTTGCATATCGTTCATTAAGAAATTGACTGGTGCTGTAGTAGTAACATAAAATAAGTAGGCAAGAACATAACATGTTCTTTGATGCAAGTTCAAGAGCAATAAGTGTATCCACATTCAAAACAACAAGTCTGCAGCCAACATGAAAGAAATTAAGCAGCCACACTGGAAAAACTCACAAAAAGAAATACTCTGGTTGCTCAGAATGACTGGATCTCCTAGTTTTAAAGTTTAGCTTTAGAGAAAAATGAAATAGCCTACAAACAAGAACCTTACATGTTTAGCATAGGAAAGAGAAAGTAATAGTCATAATATCATATGTTCCTCTTTCTAGACTATAAAGTTGTACATCCAAAGTTTCAATTATCGAAGGAAATTCATATATTTTTAATTTTTACATAAGTTCTCAATCTTCTAAGATCTAGTTATTTTGCTTAATAAGCTAACTGAAGAAATAGCCAAGTATCAACTGCACAAGCTTAAACAAAGATCATTAAGCAGGTTTCTATCACATCAAAATGAATAAGATCGCATAAGCTAACCAATTTTAATCTACTTATGCATTTCAACAAATAGCTTGTGTGTACAAACTAGATGGGATGATGGATATGTTCCTCCTCGCCAGCAAAAATTCCTTCTACACACACCATATTCTCTATAGCGACACCAACATATCCATCAACGACAACGACCTCCCCCTCGTCCTCGGGATCGATTTGTTGCTCGAGTGTGAAGCGGTCGACGGGATCGGGGGATGCGACCTTGGTGTCTCAAACACCTCCTCCTCCTCCAATAAATATTCAACAATCACATAAAGAAAATACGAAAAAAAAGAGCAAAACCCGAAAGAAAATTTTACACGAGTAACTTCAATAACACTTTCAGGATTTGGGAAATGAGATCTCACATGGAATACCTTCCATTTCAATGGTTTCCTCGAGAGTGATGGCGTCATCGGCGTCGAACATGAACTCCGAGTTCACCCGACAGTCCTCCGCCTACTCCCTCGCCACCCTCGGCCCCATGAACATCTACGAACTCTTCCGCACCATCGACAACAACACCGTCACCCCCAACTTCGCCAGGCCCCTAAGACCGAGTACTGGATCACCGACATCAACACTTTCACCCATATGCTCTCGTTTGTACCGAAGGGGAGAGGACGTGACGCACTCACTGAGGAGAAGGTCGATGCAGTCGTCATCACTTCGGTGTTTGGTTCGTTGGTCGATGTGTTGCATCGAATTTTGAGCGGAGGAAGGGGAAAAGTTGACCTAAAATGAGAGGATTGGGAAAAATGAGAGAGAGAGAGAGAGAGAAGGGAAAGAGAGGGAAACATGAAAAATAAAAAATGAGTGCGGGATAACTGAAAAATTTTCCTTCGCAATCAGAGGTAGTTTTCTTTGGGGGGGAGGGAAGGTATGCCAACTGGAACATTTTTTATATCAAAGTACGTGATTGAAAATAAATAAGAACGTTTATTGACTGTTTCAAAAAATTTGAAAAACGTCTAAATTTAAGTAAATTAATTTAGGAACATTTTAACAATTTGGAACTGATAACAAGTGTTCCAAGGTCTAGGAACACCTATATACCGTTCCAAAGTCCAAAATGCTAAATGTTTCAAATTGTCATTTTTGGTGTAGTGAAAAAGGCCTAATGAGGTAAATTTGACTGACAATCCCAAGTATTGTATCTATTATAGATACATTAATCATCCTACCAGTGCTTTCTATGTCTTGAAAAAGAAGATCCAAGAGCTGATAAATGGTGGCTCCATCGCTTTAACCAATGATGACCATACGGTGACAACCAATATGGTTTCTCTTCAGTTTGGGGATTTTTCTCCACAGCAAGTCCCAGATAGAATTATACCGATTTCGAAGGTGACGATGAAGATTGTGAATATCCCGCCTGCCAGAGAAGAAAATACAGGATTGCTGCCTCTCACATTGAAGAATGGTGATATCATGTGGGTACATCCTGACTTAGTGCCTGAACTGGAAAATAAGGTAAAACTTCAGAATCCAAGAAAGACAAGAAAGTCAAAACTTGCAACATGATTTCTCATATTATTCCAGATCCTGATGATCTGGATCATCTATGGAACGGCCTCCCTCTGGAAGATAGACTGAAAGGACTAAATATTTGTCCTCCAAGTCTAGCTCCTCCTACCAAACTCAAGCTTACTCATCAGCAGTGGCTAGCCATGAATAGTGTTCCTTTATACCGAGCACAACGAGTCTTTGCTGCTTATAAAAAGGCTCCAATAGGGATTTCTCCTCGTTTCCCGAATCCTTCTTCTCTCTTAACTACAGAGACATTTGTACTTTATTCTTCGGTAGTTGCAGAGATTCATTCCTCGTCCTGTGCTAAAATGCCTGTTCAAAGTCCACTGCCTATCCATTTGTATAGTCAGCAATCTGTCAATCTCATGAAGAAGATGGGTTTACGACTTTCAAAAGGCCGAAGGTTTGAACCATGGTAAAGGAATCCGTCTTCCTTTACAAATTCAAAATCAGAATTCTACCGCTGGATTGGGTTCTGAAATTTCTCGTAACCATCCTCGCAAGAAGAAGGCTAAAGGAAGAAAGACTAAATCCTGTAATATGGTACTTTCTTCTCCTGAGCCTGAAGAAGAAACTTTTGCTGGTACGAATGATCTAGAATCACCATTGATCGTCAATATTGGCAATTTTATGCAGAAGACGGATGATGGTCCACCGTTGACTAATCCGAAGCGTAGTAATCAGACTATAAATGATGTAAATATTGCTCATCTCTTTGATATCAATGAAGATTTTCTTTTCGAGTATATGGCTGTCAAGTTTATTGAAAAAATGACTTTATCTTCTGATAATCTAAGTCATCAATATAAAGATAATATAGATTCCTCATATGATGAATCCAGACAGATATTCTCAGTCAATATGGTTCAAACCGATGATGAATCAGAGCCATTTAAGAATGATCCTTGGGCTCAACAGATGGATACTCAATGGGAACTTCGTTTTGAACAGCGACAGCCACCTACAGAGGATGAGGTTATCCAGATCGATGTTGGAAATAGAATTACGCCCAAACCAATATTCATCAGTAAGAATCTTTCTGAAAATGAAAGGGAAGAATTGACAAAACTTATCAAAGATTATATTGACATCTTTGCATGGAGTTATGAGGATATGCCAGGACTAGATCCTAAAGTTGCTACTCATAAACTTAATATTTTGCCTAATGTCAAACCGGTAAAACAACAGCAACGGCGTTTTAGACCAGATATGATGGATGCAATTGAAGCAGAAGTCAAAAAGCTGATCACTTGTGGTTTCGTTTGTGAAGAACAAACCCTGATTGGGTGGCCAATATTGTTCCTGTTATGAAGAAGAACAAAAAAGTCCGAGTTTGTATAGATTACCGAGATCTTAATACAGCTTGTCCAAAGGACGAATTTCCACTTCACATTACTGATGTTATGATAGACAATACATGCGGTTTTGAACGTATGTCTTTCATGGACGGATTCTCAGGATACAACCAGATCAAGATGCATCCAGAAGATGAGAAGCATACATCTTTTCGAACACCTCTTAGGGTTTTCTGCTATACGGTTATGCCATTTGGTCTTAAAAACGCCGGTGCCACATATCAACGGGCTATGAGCAATATCTTTCAAGAACATCTACGGAAAATAGTTGAATGCTACGTAGATGACATTGCTGTTAAAAGTCGGTCAAAGAATGATCACATTCAAGACTTGAAGACAGTATTTGAATTGATGCGCCAACATCAATTGAAAATGAACCCTACTAAATCTTTCTTAGGGGTTTCCAGTGGCAAGTTTTTAGGATTTGTCATTACCTCTCAGGGTATCCATGTTGATCCTGATAAGGTTAAAGCAATTCTTGAAATGGTCCTCCTCGTAATCTGAAAGAGCTCCGTGGCTTCCAGGGCCGTATTGCTTATATCAGAAGATTTATATCTAATCTTTTCGGGAGATGTCAACCTTTCTCCCGCCTATTAAAGAAAGGAGTATCTTTTGTCTGGGATGAAGCATGTCAAAATGCCTTCAATGACATTAAATAATATCTTACAAACCCACCTGTCTTGGTACCTCCGGTAATAGGAAGACCATTTTTGCTGTACGTTCGAGCCTTGGATCATTCACTTGGCGCTCTTCTGGCACAAAAAAGCGACATGGGTCATGAACAAGCAATATATTATCTGAGCAGAACGATGGTAGGAGCTGAACACAGATATACTCCTATAGAAAAGGAATGTCTAGCTTTGGTTTTTGCTGTCCAAAAGACAAGGTACTATGTCACTGGACAGACTATTCATGTCATCTCCAGAATAAATCCCATTCGGATATTGATGAGGAAACCGAGCATTCTTAATTCCAGGTTAGCTACCTGGGCGATGTTGTTCACTCCTTATGACATGGTCTATGTGCCTCAAAAATCAGTAAAGGGCCAAGCATTAGCTGATTTCTTAGCTGCTCATCCTGTACCCGAAACTTCGAAGTTATATGAAGACATTCCAGACGAAGTAGTGGATTGCAACATGGCTTTGAAAAATGACATATGGTAATTATATTTTGATGGAGCATCACGAGTGGGACCTAAAGGTAATATTGTCTCTGGGGTAGGAATTGTCTTGGTTTCTCCTGACAAAATGGTTATATACCGTGCCTATTCTCTTAATGAGTCGTGCTCTAACAACGTAGCAGAATATAATGCTCTATTGATTGGTCTCCAAATAGCAAAACAATTGGATATCGGATTCCTAGAAGCTTATGGAGATTCACAATTGATTGTCAATCAAGTTAGAGGGACGTATGAAGTCAGAAATCCTAATCTCATTCCTTATCATCAAGTGGTAGTTGAGTTGGTCCTTTCATTCAAAGGATTCTTCATTAAATTTGTACCACGTTCTCAGAATGTAGAAGCTGATGCTCTTGCCAGCTTAGCTGCAGATTTGGCTGTCCCGATCCGAAGGCAAAATACAATTACTTTGTTAGATCGAGATTTATTTTGTGTGAAGAATAATCTGCATATCGAACAAAGTTATGTTACAGGGGCAAGTTCCCAGCAGAAAGATTGGAGAACACCATTCATTGATTATGCAGTTTATGGAATTTTGCCTGAAGATCCTAAAGAAGCTGCATCAATTAAAAGACGATTATTTCGATTCTACTATGATCCGTCTTTGCATATGCTATATCGGCGTTCATATGACGGACTCTTGCTGCGTTATCTTTCAGAAAGTGAAGCCAAACAAATACTGCGTGAGGCTCATGATGGTGTCTGTGGTGCCCATCAACTGGGTCCAAAGTTGCAAGATCGTATTCGAAGAATGGGGTATTATTGGCCCTCCATGATAGCAGATGCTGTAGACTATGCCAGAAGATGTAAAGCATGCCAGATTCACGCAGATTTTATTCATCAACCTTCTGAATTTCTACATCCTACAGCAGCCTCTTGGCCTTTCGAAGCTTGGGGTACGGACATTATTGGTCCTATTAACCCCCCTTTTGTCAAAGGACATCGGTTCATACTGGCTATAACCGATTACTTTTCAAAGTGGGCAGAAGCAGTTCCACTTGTTGAAGTAAAGACATCTAATGTAGTCAGCTTCATTAAACATCACGTCATTTATCGTTTCGGGATTCCTCGACGAATATAATTCATGACAATGGACCACAGTTTGCCAGTCAGACATTTTATCGGTTCTGTGACAAGAACCGAATTCAAAATCTGGCTTCTACGGCTTATAATCCGGCTGCTAATGGTTTAGCTGAAGCCTTCAACAAAACGATCATCAAACTTCTCAAAAGTTTGTCTCTTCTAATAAAAGAGATTGGAATGAGAAGCTTGGAGAATGTTTATGGGCATACCGAACAACAGTCCGGACTCCTACTGGTTTTACACCAATTTCACTGGTTTATGGTTACGAAGCTGTCCCCATTGGAAATCCAGATCCCTTCTCTCCGAATCGCTATTGCTAATGAGATAACTACAGAGAATAATGATCGCTTACGCCTTCAAGAACTTGAAGGATTGGACGAGAAGCGTCTTCAAGCACAACAGCATATTGAGCTATATCAAGCCCGTATATCTCGAACTTTCAATCGTAAAGTCAAAGAGAGGGTATTCAAAATTGGCAAACTTGTGTTGGCTGTCCGAAGGCCAATGGTGATGACTCACAAGAGCAAAGGGAAGTTCCAAGCAAAATAGGAAGGCCCGTATGTGATTGAGTCCGTGTTCTCTAATGGTGCTTACCGGTTACCAAAACCCAATGGAGATCTATCTGCTGCCGATCAATGGCAAATTTCTCAAGAATACTACGTATAAAAAGAGAAGACGGGACAAAAATAAAATTTTATTCAAAATAAAAGATTAAGGACGAGGGCCACTCCCTTCCTTATTGAATACAAAGTCAGCCAATGCATAGAAGGCATTGTTTCCTGAACTCGTAAAAAATTTGCAGACGGCCATCCTCAGTGCTTCTTCTTAGGAGTTTTCCCTGGCTCTACCAGGAAAGCAAGAATATCTTGGGGAGGCTCGGGCGTAAAGAACTGTTGCCTACTTCGGTCGGACCCGTCACTATTGGCTCAGCAGGGAGTGTCTCGACGACATCCTCAACCTTCATAGAAACTTCATTCTCTTGCTGTGCATCCTCAGAAGACATTCTTAATTGAGGAGCAGAAATGGGAATGGAAAGGTTACAGAAAGTTCTCGTCTATTTATAGAAAAGGATTATTAATGAACCGGTCTCTGAAATTGAAAACAACTTCTCATTTCCGAAAAGACCCATTCGTTCATACTTTTAGGTTCATCCATTTAATGATGGGACTGAATCGTCCTTTTCCTTTCCCGAGAAATACGTTGATTCATCCACCATATGCGCTCATGCCATCTGTCTTCTTATTCCTCCAGCTACCAAGGTTTGGTTAAGCTGACTTCTTATTTCATGAGAGAGGGATTTTAAATCTTCTACCAATTTATAAAGAGAGTGGGATTCATTATTATAATGTTTTCATAACCTCTGGATAAATACTGAATTTACCTACTTTTTTATCTATCATTTTTCATTTGACCTCTGCATAGAAATTAATCTAATTTCTTTTGAGTTCATATATGCTATTATGTCCATATTACCTCTGATAGCATCATATACTCTAAAACAGAAAATAAGATTTTATTTATCTATCATGTCCATATTACATCCAGATAGATACAAACTATTGATCATAGAAGAATCATCATTTCATTTCCATACTATCATAAAAGTCTATTACATTTCTTAGACTTTTCTTTATAATGGAAATCTATTACAAATTTTGGATTTTCATTCTATACCACAACAATAACCTAATAGAGATCTATCTTCTTCTTTGGATCTTCTCCGTCGGGTTCGTTGTTGGTGGCAGTTCCTGACTGTCTGAGCCCCAATGGTAACCGGAACAGCAGGAAACAAACTCTGGTCTTATCTCTCAGACGAGAGGAGAACCCCAGAGTAGGGCAGCCCGAAGGCGTGTTGCTGCCAATACAACTGGTGGATTAGGGGCAGCACCTCAAAGGAGATAGGAACGTCCAGCATTGGGATACGATTCCTAGTTCTGCCGTGAAAGGAACTCTACTACCCGATCCCTCGGGGTAGAGTTGACTCCACCGTCCAACTCTTCGTGTATAAAGGCTCTTCCTACCAACGGAGGAAGACCCTTCTATCTCACGAAGAGTTCTGAGTTGTTTGATTTGTGCGTCAAAAGCGCATGAGCTTCTGATGTTGATGTCAGAAGAACGCTCTCCACAGCGTCGAAGTCACCAATGCCAGTTCTGAAAAAGCTCTTCAGCCAGGCTTCTGCAGAAAACAAAGAAGAAAAAGTGTCATCAAATGCGTATTGAACGCTAACTAAAGACAGATGGCAAGGCTTTTACGCCGGTGTTTCAGCAAGGTTTTTTATGCCATTGCTTCATAAAGGCTTTCACGCCATTTGCTTCAGCAAGGCTTTTACGCCGGCACTTCACGAAGGCTTTTATGCCAGTGATATGACAAGGCTTTTTACGCCAGTGCTTCAGCACGGCTTTACGCCAATGCTTCAAACAAGGCTTTTACGCCAGTACTTCAGCAAGGCCTTACGCTCTTAAAATAGCTGTTTTCAAAAAAAGAAATTCGAAGACAGTATTTACTTACGGTCGAACTTGCCATTTGAGTCGAAAGGTTTGGCTCTAATGATGGTTGAATCTATGCCTAATGATCGGCCATGCAAAGGAACAACGTTGAAAAGCTCCGCCATCTCTTATTTGAAGAACAACATCGCAGAAAGCTATCTTCAGGAGGATGAGTACGAGAATACATGAAACATTCTCGGTTATTTATAAAGACTGAAGAAGTTATTAAGATGAGTCTATTTCGGGAGAAGATCTTATTTAAAGGATCTTGTAACCATAAGATAGACACCACGTGTTGGTTTGTTTCTTGGGAATCAACAATCACGGAAGCAGTCAACAGAAGTGCATAAACAAATGCGCGTTCATAGATGGGGTTAAAACATCAAATATTTATTTGTAAAGGATGGAAGCGGATCCCTACATATAAAAGTCTCAGTACACAGAATATTATATTCTTTGGGTTGACAAAGGGATGCACCCAACTCACGCATACTGCGAATCCCAGAGCGACGCATTAGACAAAAGAATGCTTCTGCGTCACCCGGTCCCTCGTATGCAGTTGAAGGACCACCATCAATACGACTGAAGACTGTTGGGGTCAGCCCAAAGCACTTTAGAAGATTTTGCGCTCGCTCGTTCTCTATCTCGAGGTTAAGCCTGGTGACCGAGGCACCCTCCACAATTGGCTCTTTCTTTGGCGCCATATCAACTATGAGGATGAATATTAAGAGTAAAGAGTTTGTCCTTATTTATACAAATTAAAATGACTCTTCATATTCCTCATTGGAAACCGCTCACTCGGGAAGATGAAGATACATTTGAAAGTTACGAAGAAGAAAATTTATTATGGCGGTTAAAGTGTTGACCAATATTATTTTTCTCTCTTGAACATTACGCTGACTGTTGGATATCCCCGCTCTTACGCGGTCGACTGTTGCGTATCCCGAATTTTGCGCTCAGCAAATCTCAACTTTTACGCTGCTGTTCAAAGTGTTTCAAATTTTGGGACATTTGAAAACTTTGAAGGGGGTCTTGTAGGAGCGTAAAAAGTGTTTCAATGAGGGAGTCATCTCAGTCATAAGTGGCCCACTTTACGCCTAACAGAGCAGGGAATTTCTTTACGCCCAAGACAAGGCTAATTGTATTACGCCTAAGCAGATTGATCTTTTTACGCTTGGGTCTACACCGGTGATTTTACGCCAAGGACTGAAGCAGCCTCTTTCACGCTGGACAAAAGCCATCAAATCTCGCATTTAAAGCTGACTTTGACATGAAGATATCAATGATGGCATTTACCACAGAATTCAATAGAATTTGTCTCATACAAAGACCATTGTTGTCGTTTATAGAGATCGAGCTACTTTACGCTCACTGAATAGTTTCTTTTACGCACGGGGTTTTACATGAGTCTTTACGCTCATAAAAAACAATGTGTGCGTGAAGTCTATTTGAGCCATTTTACGCTCAAGGTTATTCGATAACCGCTTTACGCTGGAAACCCATGACAGAGCTAGTTTACGCTCATCTTTTTACGCCCGATTCGTTCTGGCCAGTCTGGAACGTGGTGTGCCTACGTGGTCTTCATGCCACCTATTTCGAAGAACGTGTGTACATGTATCCTATTCTTACTGAAATGATGGGACTCGTGTCAGCACATACAGAGGATGATTCTGATCGTGGAGGGCAGTTGTTAGCGTAAAGACAGATGTTGATACTCTTTTACGTACGAAAGCCCCAGTCTATAAATAGACTCATTTTTTCTCATACAACAGACACACACAGAGGGAGAGACAGGAGAGAATACAGAGATCAGAGCTTCGAGATTTTGATTCTCTAGAGCATCCTTCTTCAACTTTTCTTCCAGAACAAAGTGAAGCAAAGCAGGAAAGCATTCGGCCTCGCCATCAGTGTCCAAGTGCGTCGATACCTTTCTGGTGCATTAGTTCTTCCAAATTGTTCTACTTCAAGCAGTGATCTTCATCATCATTATATGGTCCAAGGAACAAAGTGATCGTTTACGAAGCAGACTTCCATAGCAATACTTTCCCAGAATCAAATTTGTACTTCTCGTACTTTTCTTCTTGTTTTTGTTTTCAAAAGCCAATTCCTCCAAGGCATTTTGTTAATCGAAACACTAACCACAAGCATTTGCTGTATAGAGCCGAGTTTGGACACGTCGGATTACGTCACCAACTTCTCATCATAGGAAAAGGAAATCCCCAGCAGAGTCGCTATCGTTTTTGCCATTGAATATCAAGAACAAAAATTACAGAGGAATTGAACTTTATTTCAAACTCGCTTGTACAAAAGAAACCCTAGGAAATAATCTAAGTACAATTGTTCAGTTTTTGATTCTGGGGGGTGACGATGGAGGCTCGAGAAAGTGTAGCAACTCTGCCTTACTCTTTGGACTATTTGACACGGTCCTTGCTCTTGAAGGAATTGCCCTTCGTAGGTTGCCAGCCTTTTGCATGGGTGTGGTACCCTGCTATTTATAGTGATAGATATCTTGAGCCGCATAGATGGCCACGTGACCATGTGGCTACAACAGCACACAAAGACCCGCTCTTTGGCCGCCAGCTGGTGACTTGTTGAGATTTCTTTGCAGCAAATCTGGTGGTTGAGACTTGGTCAACCTGCCACGTGTCTTATTGCAGGATAGGATCAATCTGCTTGAGTCATTTTGAGCCGCATAGGTCTTTTAGTGTTCGGCCATGCTGGGCCGCATAAGACTCATGCGGCTTAGGTCGCAGTCTCCCTCAGTTTGTATGTAGCTTGGGGACTTTTGATTCGTATAGATTCTATATTTTGGGCCGCATAAAGCTCATATGGCTCAGATTACAGTCACCCTTGGCCGCATGAAGCATATAGATTGAGCCGCATAAGGTTCAAGCGGCTCGGGTCGCAGTCCTTCTGGCCGTATGACTATGTCCAGGCACGTGGACCCTGCGTCTGGTGACATAACATTTTGTCTGATCACGTCTTATCTTCTTTTTGTCAGAGTGTCAGAGCTGTCAATTTTGACAGAGTTTGTCAGCTTTATCAGAAGGGCTGATCAGCTGGGCCGCATAAGTAACTCTTTCTTCTGCAGCTCAAATCAGTCTAGTTACTTTTAATATATATAATCCGAAATAGAGAAGATGGGCCGCAGGGCACATGTCGAGTCTGTCATACGGCTCTTTTTTATGCGGACCAATTTGGCCCAAAGTATTCATGCGGTCAGTTGTGATCCGCATGAACCCCATATTTTCTATGCTTCTATATACGAGGCTTTGCATGCCGACCGATGAATTGAGGAACGAACTGATGCAGGAGGCATATCAGTCACAATATTCTATTCATCCGAGAGCAAACAAAATGTACAAAGACATGAGAGTACATGTATGGTGGCTTAGAATAAAAGAGACATGGCAGAATTCGTCTCCAAGTGCTTGATCTGCCAGCAAATGAAGGCAGACCGTTAAAGGCCAGCAGGATTGCTACAGCCGCTTCCCATTCTGAAGTAGAAATGAGATCATATTACCGTGGACTTCGGATTGCCTAGATCCTAAGGAGGAAAGGATGCCATATGTGTAATTGTAGACAGACTGACCAAGTCTGCCCATTTTATCCCCTTCAAGGTTGGTTTATCCACCGAGATATTAGCCGCTCTGTACATGCAAAATATCTACAAGCTTCACGAAGTTCCAGTTAGATCGTATCAGACAGAGATAGTTGGTTCACCTCACACTAGTGGAAGAGTCTGCAGGAAAGCTTGGGTACTCAGCTAAAGTTCAGTACTGCATACCATCCATAGATTGCCAGACAGTCTGAAAGGACTATTCAGACGCTTGAGGACATGCTGAGATCATGTGTTTTACAGTTTGGAGGATCTTGGAAAGATCATTTACATCTTATCGAGTTCTCATATAACAATAGCTACCATGCCAGCATCTGCATGACACCATTTGAGGCATTATACGGACGTCATTGCCGTACTCTACTAGCATGGGACGATGTAGGAGATCGAGTTATACTGGGACCGGAGATGGTTATGGATGCTGTAGCGAAAATGAAGATGATCAGAGAGACATTGAGGATTGTACAGGACCGCCAGAAGCATTGGGCAAACAGTATGCGCCGAACATTGGAGTTTATGGTAGGAGAAAAGGTCTTTGTCAGGAATTTCCCTACCAGAGGCACTATCAGATTCGGCAGAACTAGGAAGCTTAGTCCCAGGTATACTGGTCTATTTGAAGTGCTAAGCAGAGTTGGAAAAGTAGCATGCAGAGTAGCTCTTCTACCAAGTCTCGAGGGCGTGCACAACGTCTTTCACGTATCGCAGCTGAGGCACTACGTATCAGACCCGAGCCACATTTTGGATCACTCGGAGCTAGAAATTGGACCAAGTCTCACGGTACAAGAACAACCGATAAGGATCTTGGATCGCAGAGAGATGAAGTTGTGCAACACTGTGATTCTACTAGTCAGAGTGGAGTGGCATCATAACTCCCCAGGCGAGTCAACCTAGGAACGAGAGATTGAGATGAGGAAGAAGTATTATCATCTGTTCTAGGTATGTTCTACCCCTCTTTTTTTATTACCGGTAGAAATTTCGAGGATAAAATTTTCTGAGGAAAGATTGTAAAAGCCATAAATTTGGATTTTAATTAATAAATAGATTATAATATTTTTGGCCGATAATTATAGAATAGTGTGTACTATTATTATTATTACATATTAGTCGGTTAAAATAGGAAAAACAAATTTTATTTTATTCATAATAATTAATCGATTGTAATGATTATTTAATTAATGATTGTGGCTAGTTTAATTAGAGCCCATGACTTGAGCCCGTGGTTAGCCTTTTCTTAACCCAAACCGTTAACCCAACTCTTTACTCAAAACCTTTAACCGAAACCCATTTATCTTAACACCCTACTTGTTCAACCCCACTACCCCAGTCGTCCGACTACCCCGCACGAACACCACCTCTCCTGGATCTGCAACGTATCTCTACGTGCAAATCAAAAGAGAAACCCTTTTCTCTCATAAACGTCATAGAAGCTTTTCTCCTCCACCTTCACAAAACCTCTCATAATTCCCTCCACAGTCCTCCTTTTCTAGATCCAGTCACACCCCGACAATCCCTGCGACGCCTCGAGCATTTCAACACCCCTATCGGGGCATTTCTGACGCGCCGCCCGACCGCCAACCGACCCCACCACTGTCGGCCGACCCTGTGCCCGACCGACCGACCTCGCGCCCGACCGACCGATCCTGCCTGCGCCCGCGCCCAGCCACCGACCCCCTAGCCGACCACCGCGACCCCGCGCCCGCCGGCATGTCCGTACGACCCTCCTTAGCGCCGCCAACGCCCGTCGCAGCCCACCAGCGTCGCCATGCACCAGCGCGCCTCCCCGTCGGTCCTTCTGGTCGTGCCTCCCACGTCTCGTGCAACCCCACGTGCCGGCCTTCCCGTGCGTGCGCCAATCTCGCTCTCGTGTACCCTGTCCGTGTGTGCCGAGTTTCGTCGCTTTGCGCGACACCAAGGCCGAAGCCACCCTTCCGTTCTCCTCCTTCAACCTTTCGGTAGGACTTTCTGTCATAAGCTCTATTCATTTCCAGAGTAGAATTAGATGGAAAAAACCGTATTTTCTATCCGACCTGAATTGACAGAATAAAGCTCTGTCAATTTCGGGATAGTTAAGTTTACTAATTTGAGTTGTGATTGTTAATAGGATTAATTAAATTGATTATGTATAATGGTTAGATTAGTATTGCTAATAATAATATTATGCCTTTATAATCGTCGGTATATTTTTTTAATCATCGGTATATATATAAAAAATATATATATTATATATATATATATATATATATATATATATATATATTTTAATATATAAAAATATATACATATATATAAATATATATATATATATATATATATATAATTATTTAGAATAAATGTTAGTTTATTATTCTTTAGTAAATCACGTATTTATCTGTGTGATTAAATGTTTTCTCATTAAGTAGTAATACAAATGCTTTTTTGTAATAAACTCATTAAAATGATCAGTTGGCAATAATTATTACTATTGTCTTACTAAAATGGTATTTAATTACTATCCGTATGTATATTCCTAGAATATTAAATATTTCTAATAAATAATTCTCGTAGTATTATAACTATTAGAAATGGTATTTGATTTAAAAGTACCTATTAAAAATACTATGGTTAGTTTATGTAACCACTAATTAATTTCAAAGGTATTTTTTGGATATTTTATTTAAGTAAATCTAATTAGAATATTAGTTTTAGAAAAAACCTGTTTATTATTTAATAGTAAATAAAATATAGTATTTCTCAAGTTATTTATAATAAATAGTTTTATTAAAAAATTATTTTCAGTTACCAAATGTAATACGTGGTTAGAAGTATTACAAATAATTATAATTTTGTTTTTTTATAAAATATAAGTTTTGTTAATAATAAAATTGATCGTTAAGTTAATCAATGGAGTTATTAATTAAAACCCTTAGAATGGTTTCTAAACCTCTGATTAAATTAATGTAGGTTCCAGGGCCTAGGTATTGTGGACACACACAAAAAAGAAGAAGAAGCACTGTCTTTTCTTATTGGCGCAAGGCACCACAAATCAAGTACGCCTGAGAGATCCTACACTGAGAATCCCCGAGTACAAAAAGAATTTTGGGGGAATGGGATGATGGAGATCGAGCGACAGCTGCTCCTTGTTTATAAAAACAAAATTTTGTTTTATTCCAAACTTGTAAAAGAGTACAAAGTACTATGAATTCTAGGAAAGTACAACTTTAGGAATCTAATCAGGAGACGATCACTTTATCCCTTGGACTATGTGAACTTGAAGACTGTAGCCTCTAGAGAATGCAGCAGCAATTTTGCAAGAGTTCTTGATCTCTGTCTGATGATGATTGGAAACTCTATTTATAGAGTTCAGGAAATAACTGTTCTAGCAGTTATTCTGATGTGCGCGAGGCTGGATTGCGCCATACTGGATTGCGCCAACCTCCTGTTGCGCCAACTTTCATTCAGCTGTCAATCGTGTACTAACTGTATTCAGACGCGTGGCATTATATGATTGAGATACGCGAGGTCGTGTACAGGATAGTAGACACGTCTTGAGAGATTAGTGACATGTGCGCCACGTCATCCTGCTTTAGAATGTAAGTTGTCCCAACTTTATCAGGTTGCGCGAGCTTCAGTCAACAAGTCAAACTGTGCTTGATTTAAGCTGCGCCTACACACGTGGCAGCTTCTGAGTAAAAGTCATTTAGGTTATGCCCAGGCGCAACTAAGGATTTTATTTAGATTGCGCCTGGGCAACTCACGAAGTGTACAGGACAGCTGTCCACCAACCTTTTCTTGAGCGGTACAATTCACGGTATTCGAAAAGATTTTCCTCGTTCACTGTTGTGTCAGCCGTCAGTATTGTCATCTAATGATGACCATCAAGTGTCAGATGCCACATAGTTTTGGCACAACTATATTGGGCGCAGTCTGATATTGGACGCAATTTGATCGGTGGTGCAGTCTGTTCTCTAAGCTTCATATCAGTGGCACAACTTGATTTTTGGGGCGTAACTTGATCACTGATCAGTATATTGAAGGTGCAACTTGATTTTTAGGCTCTACATGACCCCCTTCAAAGTTTTTAAAACTTAAAAATATTGTAAAGTTTTGGAATACTTTGAATTGATAAAAGGTTTGACTAAGTCAGGTTGCGCCGGTCAATGCTCGGTCATCATGATTAAATACCTTTCTTAAAATATTCAATCTTCTCTTCGTCTTTCGGAGTTTTATTGATTTCTTTCAGTTTTCCATGAGGAATACGAAGAGTCAATTTGTTGATATATATGTAGTTGATCTTCGTACTTTGGTCTTCACTTTTGTTCTTTAATGGCTCCCAAGAAGAAAGAGATGGAAACCAATGCTGACACCACAACCAAGTCTCCTGAAGCGAGACAGGATGTTGCGCCTACAACTTTTTATTGGAGGCTGACCCAGCTTTGAGGGCAGTGAACTTTCTGAACTATTTTGGTTTAACCCCGTCAGTCTTCAATCGTTCGAGTGGCGGATCATCCTTTGAGGAGCACGTCAATTCGGAGGGATTTCTCAACCTGATGCGTCGCTCGGGGGTCTGCACTATGCAAGAATTGGACGTCGCCCTTCATCAGACTGATGAAGGCAAGGACAGGAAATAATGTTCTGGGCAGAACAACTTTTAATTTTTAATTTTATGTCCTTGACTGTAGGGGTCCACCCGTCTTTATGCAATAAAACTTAGAATTTCTGATTTTGTGTGGCTGGGATTTTCGAATGGTGCTCATGGACATATTCTTTTAACTAATTCTTCGTTTTACTGTTTCTTCTGAAGGACACGTGGCAGTTGTTACACGCTTTTTAGATGCCCATTTTTAGTTCTTTCCCAAAATAGGATCCTAGAACGACGCACCGATCTCATCTTTATCCTCTTTAAAAAGGACATTCAGAAATGAACAAACCATTCATACTCTCTCAAAACCAATGTCTTTCCATAGGGTTTCACTTGCGCCACTTTATTCTGATATTATTTCCTTGCATGCTGTGTCTTCAAAAATTGGTAAATCTTGACGTAGAATCAATAGTATGAGTATTTTTCTTTCGCACCACTTCTGGAGATAAGTATTGATCTGCATGTTGTAGATACTATTGATATGCGCTAACTATTTCTGAGTATAGGCGCACATTGTGGCCCGGTGTTTAGCTCTGATCAGAGGCGCGTATTGCTGTCATAAGCTTGTTTGATCAGTGTTCAGTGCTGATATGCGCCTGCTTGTAGGCGCAAGCTGATGTGTGCCTGTTTGTAGGCACATACTGCTGATGTGCGCCTATTTGTAGGCACATACTGATGTGCGCCTGTTTGTAGGCGCATACTGATGTGTGCCTGTTTATAGGCACATACTGATGTGCGCATGTTTGTATGCGCATACTGCTGCTAGATTTCTGCTAACTTCTCATGTTTCATTGATATTTGCAAGGATTTGGTTAGCGAGCTTCTTCAGAACTAGTATTGGTGATTTGGATGTTGCAGAGAACATTCTTCTGACACCCACATCAGACAACTCATATGGTTCTGACACTCAAATCAGACAGCTCAGGACTCTTCATGTTAAGAAGGGTCTTCCTCAGATGGTAGGAAGAGCCTTTATACATGAGAGTTGAATGGTGAAGACACAGAACTAGGAATTGTATCACAAGGGTGATCTCGTTCCTAGTTCCCCTGGCGGGCTGTCTTCTCTCTACTAGTTGTATTGACAGCAGCTCATCTTTGGGCTGCTGCACTCTGTGGTTCTCCTCTAGTCTTTCTCAGAGAGAAGACCAGAGTTAATTCTATTGTCGAGCTCGTTGCTTCAAGTCGAGACGACAAGAAATTGCCACCAACAAATAAGAAGATCCAAAGATGTAATAGACCTTCATTATCGATGAGAAGATCCAAAGATGTAATAGACCTTTATTTTGAATGAAAATCCAAAATGTAATAGATTTCCATTAAGATGTATCTATGTTTTTAAAGAAGGAATAAAGAATGATTTTCTCTTCTTTACGATTTGATTTTGATGTGGTGATAAGAAAAATAGAATCAAGGAAAAATGTTGATGACAAGTTGCCGATGTAATACAGAATTTCAAAAGTATAGAGAATGTGAACTTTCATGAGAAAAAGTGAACGATCACTTCAATTTTCGAGATAAGGACACTGAAAATGAATGAACAGTCACGAACAGTTAACAATGAACGAACGAAAAGTTGGGCTTCTTTCAAAAATTTGCATCAGTTCTCGAGATTGACTATCTAGTTATTTTGTCTATAAATAGAACAAAACTTTCGTAGATATCGTCACTTTCTTTCTTTTCTGTACAAAATGTCCTCCAAAGATTTGCTCATCCCGAAGCTTGAAGGAAAGACTTAGACACCACCTGCTGAGCCCTCAGTACCTCCTCATAAAAAAAGGGTGAAAGCTCAACTATTCCTGCACCAGGAGAGGACTTGATTTCCAAACTAGTAGTGCCTGGAAAGACTGCAGAAGAAGAGGCATTGAGGATGGCTGCCTGCAAGTTCTTTGTGAGTTCAAACAATGAGATGTTTGAACTGTTGGCGAACTATGTACTTAATCATGAAGGGTCAGGGCCTCCTTTCCGTCCTTAATATTATGTAATTCCATTCTGCTTTTGAAATAAAAAATAAACTTTTATTTACATCATGTCTCTGAAAATAAAGTACATTTTGTCTTTATACATAATATTTCTTGAGAAATTTGCCATTGATGGGCATCATAGCAACTCTGCCATCCATATCTGTTAATTGATAGGCTCCATTAGAAAAGACTTTATTTATCACATATTGTCACGACCCGCTACCCAAATTGTTGGGCCGGGCCGAGTCATGTCCAGCCTACGCTTAAGATAAAGTGCAGTAAGCTGTTCTAGGAATAACAAGATAAAACTAAATGTGCTAACAGTTCTATAAGTGAATAAAAGTCATAAATGCTCCAAACACAAAAGTCGTCTCATATAGTAATAAGTCCAAGTACAAGTCTGAAATGTAAAACTGGATACATGTCCAGTTATAAAATACGTAGTCTAATACATGACTACACTAAATATCCCAAGCAACTATGCAAACTAGACGAGTTTTCCCGCAGGTACATCCTCGTAAGGCAAAGCCTGGTCCTCGGCAGTATCTCTATAATATGAGTCGCAGAGTAACTCCTCCTCAGTAAGGATACCTACAACGTTATCCTGTCAGGACGGGAGCAAGTACTGATTCTAACAAACTAGCATATGAAACATGGAAATGAACATAAGAGGAATAAACTGGAAACATGGCATCACATAATCTATCATGGCAAAGACACATATGTCATAGAGACAGATGTATATGTAATGTTTAAAACTGTAGCAGGTATGTGATCGTCAAAGGTGTACAATGTACAGGGGCACATGTAAATGAAATGTACATACGTACAAGTGTACAAGCATAGGTGTACCTCCGTACAGAAATGCGAGATAATAGCCTACGGTGCAGTAACATATAAAATAAAACTTTGCTCGGTACGATAAAGGGGGCATGATCACGTACTCTACTATCAGTTTTCCCATAACCCATATTCTAATCATGTGAGAGATACATAAAGACTGGTTTAAGAAGGGTAGGGACCGAAAGTACAACATGTGAATATTTAACTTGCTACCCCAAGGATCAGCATTTAACATGGTTGGATTTGCAGTTCATTTATGTAACAATTTGTAAAGTTTGTAGAAAGTACTTGCCTCTAGCAAAGCAAGCTACGATAAAAATGCTATAGATGCCTGGTAACTCGTCACTATAGAAATAAATACATAAACTTAGTTTTTACACTAAGCTAAAATACTAAGACAATAATTGGTGCAACACGACTTGTGACTGGACACCTAGCCAAAATGATGACTTTAGTATAGGAGACCAATTTGGGGTGACACAATACTATAACTAACTTACTAGGGTTTTTACACTAGTGTGGGGTGAGGTTCAATACGGCTATAACTCAAAATAACATAAAAAGTTGCAAGTCATAATTATTCTATAAATAAATCAAATATACATTGTGTTCCAACAATTTTTGAGATAGACAAAAATCACAATTTTACATAAAATAAAGTACCAAAATGATCCTTGTTAATTATAGAAATTTATTATAATTTTTCTGGAATTTATTAACCAGTACAAGTATTTTATAAAAATCAGTTTTCATAAGTACACAAAAAGTGAGTTCTGGTTTCATATGCCAAAACAGTGGCAAAACTATAATTTAAATACTGTAAAAATTATGATAAATTAGCTAAATTAACATAGTATCTAAATACTATTGTTCCAGAATTTTAGCAGCAATTAAAGTATTTTTAGAAATTTAAAAACAACATGGTACACAATCTGAAATTAAATAATTAATTATCTGCGTATTTTGTCCATGTACATAATTTGAACCAGAGTTCAAATACAGGACCCAAGGCCATGAATCAAGTCCAATATGACTTGTACAGGTCTTGAATGTGTGAAAATACATTTGGGCCCAAAAACCCATGCTAGGCTTGGACACCAAATGGTTGCAGTAATTAAAATACACAAAAATACAAAGATGTAAAAATATATAATAAATATTAATATTTTAACAAGGTAAAATTATACATAGTAGTCATATAAATATGACAAGTATATTTACATATATTAAAGTATAATATATGTACAATATTACGTAAAGTATAGAGACTAAATAGCTATATATACATATATATAATATATGTATATATATATATATATATATATATATATATATATATATATATATATATATATATATATATATATTTATTTATTTCTTATATATATATATATATATATATATATATATATATATTTCCTTATATATATATATATATATATATATATATATATATATATATAAGAAATAAATAAAAATATATATATATATATATAAGAAATAAATATATATAACATATATTTAAATACTGTACATATACATATATAACAGTGTATATATATATATATATATATATATATATATATATATATATATATATATATATATATATATATATATATATATATATATATATATATATAATAAAATATATATACAGAAATACATATATATATATATATATATATATATATATATATATATATATATATATATATATATAAACATAAAAAGAAAAAGAAAAAGAAAAAGGAAAAGGAAAAGAAAAACATAATAGCGCGGGGGGGGGGGGGGATTCGAACTCGGCCCACTGGGTCTGGTTCTCGAGTTGGGTCGGGCTGGCCAGGGGGTCAGCCCGCGCTCTATGTTAGGGTCAGGGTTTAGATTACACTTATTTAGGTTTTAGTTAATTTATTATTAACCCGATAAATCGAACCCTGTGTCCTGACAGTTAGGGACACATGAGTCGCGTGTCCGTGCTAAGCACGACACGTACGGGTCTTAAAATGCGTGTCCGAGCACAGCGTTGGGGTCGTCGTGTCCAGGCGAACAACATATGTCGATTCGAGACACGCACGACACATTTATACGCTGCTACTTACGTGTCTGGCGAGCTGGGGGGTTTCAAGTGTGCTGGACGGCGGAGGAGGCAGCGTCTCGGTGGCGCTTGGGTGGCGATCGAACCAGATTGCTGCGACGAACCGATGGGTGGTGGTGGATGGGGGTTATCGTCATCGGGAAGGTGGATTTGGGGATTAGCCGGAGTTAGGGTTCCGGTTGGTTTAATTTGGAAAAGACAGGGCGGTGGTCGTCGGAGATGGGTCGGGGTGGTGGTGGTTGGGTCGGGGAGAGTGAGGGGGTTTTATAGGGGGGTTGAGTCGGTCGGGCTGGGGCTAGGTCGGCCGGGAAACGCGGGGGCAGGTCGGCGTCGGTCGTCGGGCAGTCGTCGGGGGTGGGTAGGGAAATTTACAGTGGGGTCCCTAGAGTTTAAGTTTATTACAAAATGATATTAAAACATTTTAATTAATTGTGAAAAGGTATTTTAGTATTTAAAACTCATTTAAAAATTCTAGAAAAATTTCTAAAAATCATAATAAATTATTTTAAGACTAAATATGTCATTAGAAATAAATTAACACTAATTAAGTCAAAATTGAAAATCAGGGGCTGACACATATGGTCCTTTCTATTTTGCCTCGAACTTGCCTTTGCTCATATGTGTCATAGTCATAGGACGTCTGACTGTAAGAACCAACTCGCCTTCTTGGAATGTTCGCACTCTAACTTTACGATTGAAAGCCTTTGAAATCTGAGCCTGATAAAGCTCGATATGCTGTTGAGCTAATAACCTTTTCTCATCGAGCGCCTCCAATTCCTGAAGCCAAAGACGATCATTATTATCTATCGTAAGCTCCTTAGTAATGGCGATTCTCAATGATGGAATTTGAATTTCCAAAGGTAGAACAGCTTCACATCCATATACCAAAGAAAAATGTGTGCAACCTGTAGGGTTACGGACAGTAGTACAATATGCCCATAGATATTCTCCAAGTTTATCACTCCAATTGCGTTTGTTAATAGAGACAAACATTTTAAGGAGTTTGATAATGGTCTTGTTGAATGCTTCAGCCAACCCGTTAGCCGCAGGATTATAGGCTGTAGAGGCGACATTATTAATTCTGTTGTCATCACAGAACCTATTAAATTTCTGGCTAATGAATTGCGGCCCATTATCATGAATGATTCGGCGAGGGACACCAAATCTATATATCACATGATGTTTGATAAAATTGATAACGCTACTCGTCTTTACTTCCGCCAAAGGTATAGCTTCGACCCACTTGGAAAAATAATCGGTTATGTCTAAGATGAACCGATGTCCTTTAGATGAAGGAGGATTGATAGGGCCAATTATATCCATGCCCCAAGCTTCAAAAGGCCATGAGGCTGCAGTTGGATGAAGAAATTCCGACGGTTGATGAATAAAATCTGCATGAATTTGACATGCACGATATTTTCTTACATATTCAATAGCATCTGATACCATAGAGGGCCAGTAGTAACCCATACGTCGAATACGATCCTGTAGTTTAGGACCAGGTTGATGTGCTCCACAAACGCCATCATGAACTTCATGTAATATCTGCTTTGCTTCATCACCAGCGAGACACCTCAAGAGTAATCCATCAAAAGTTCTTCGATAGAGAGTTTGAGTAGTATGATTATAATAGAATCGAAGTGATCGACGACGGATACTTGTAGCTTCCTTAGGATCTTCTGGCAATATGTCATGTACTGCAAAATCAATGAAAGGTACTCTCCAATCCTTGCTAAGGACATTGACTTCAGTTAGGTTGCTGAATTCAATGTTGTGATTGTTTTCAACACAGAATAGTTCTCTATTAGAAATAACAACCATTTGCTGTCTTTTGATTGGCACTGCCAACACCGCGGCTAGGTTAGCTAAGGCATCGGCTTCTGTATTGCATGCACGACGTACATGTTCGATGAAGAACCCTTTGAACGAAAAAGCTATCCTGATTGCTGCTTCATAGTATGGTACTAGATCCTGATGTCGGACTTCATAAATGCCTCTAACTTGATTAACAATCAGCTTAGAGTCACCATATACTTCGAGATATTCAATATTCAATTGTTTGGCTAATTGAAGTCCAATGAGCAAAGCATTGTATTTTGCCACATTGTTTGAGCATGATTCGTCTAAAGAATAGGCCCTTTGAATAGTTAATCCATTGGGTGAAACAAGAACAATTCCTACTCCAGCAACAAGAGTACCTCCAGGTCCAATTCTAGAAGCTCCATCAAAGAACAACCTCCAAGTCGGAAATTCTTCTGAGATCATATTTGATTCCAATATTTCGTCCGGAATCTCATCATAGAGTTTAGATGTCTCAGGGACAGGATGGGCTGCTAAGAAGTCAGCAAGTGCTTGGTCTTTTACAGACTTTTGAGGAACATAAACCATATCATATTGTGCTAATAATATGGCCCATGTGGCAAGCCTAGAATTTAGTGTGCTTAGCTTCTTCATTAAGACTCGAAGAGGATTGACCCGGGATATGACATAAATAGTTTGGCCTATGATGTAATGTCTTGTCTTCTGAACAACAAACATTAAGACTAAACATTCCTTCTCCACTGGACTATAATGATGTTCAGCTCCAATCATCGTTCGGATGAGATAGTAGATGGCTTGTTCATGACCTTCTTTGTTCTTCTGAGCTAGCAAAGCTCCCAATGAATGATCCATTGCTCGAACATACATTAAAAAAATATTCCTGAAATCGGTGGTACAAGAACCGGTGGACTCATTAAATACCGCTTTATGTCATCAAATGCTCGTTGACATTCTTCCGTCCAAATGAAAGATACACCTTTCTTCATTAATTGAGTAAATGGTCTGCAACGTCCAGATAAATTTGAAATGAACCGCCTGATGTACGCAAGTCGACCTTGGAATCCTCGTAGCTCTTTTAGGTTACGTGGAGGACACATCTCTTGAATGGCTTTGATCTTATCGGGATCAACGTGTATACCCTTAGAGGTAATGACGAAGCCGAGAAACTTACCACTAGAGACACCCAAGAAAGACTTGGTGGGGTTCATTTTGAGTTGATGCTGGCGTATTAGATTGAAGATAGTTCTTAAATCTTGAATGTGATCTTCTTTGAGACAACTTTTGACAGCAATATCGTCAACATAGCATTCGACAGTCTTTCGTAAATGATCTCAAAAGATAGTGCTCATAGCCCGCTGGTAAGTTGCACCTGCTTTCTTAAGACCAAACGGCATGACCGTATAACAGTACACACTCCGTGGAGTACGAAACGAAGTATGTTTTTCATCTTCAGGATCCATCCGGATTTGATTATATCCAAAAAACCCATCCATGAAAGAAATTCGTTCGAATCCACATGTATTATCGATCATAACATCAGTAATTGGGAGAGGAAATTCGTCTTTTGGCCAAGTATCATTGAGATCCCGAAAGTCTATGCAAACTCAAACCTTTTCGGTCTTCTTCAGGACATGGATGACATTGGCCACCCAGTCAGGATGTTGTTCTTCTCTGATAAAGCCACAAGCTATAAGCTTTTTGATTTCATCATCAATTGCATCCATTATTTCAGGCTTGAATTGTCGTTGTTGTTGTTTGACCGGTTTGACATTCGACAAGATGTTAAGCTTGTGAGTTGCAATTTGAGGATCTAATCCCGGCATATCTTCGTAACTCCAGGCGAAGACATCAATGTATTCATGAATAAGGTGAATTAATTCTTGTTTATCATCTTCTGAGAGATTCTTGCTGATGAAGATTGGTCGTAATACACCTTTCTCTCCAATATCGATTTGGACCAGTTGATCTTCAGTAGGTGGTTCTCGTTGTTCAAAATGAAGTTCCCACTGATTGTCCATCCTTTGTACCCAAGGGTCCATTTCAGTAACTTCTTCAATGTCACTTTCATCATCTTCTGAGAATTCTACGGACACCATGTTAGAAGATACTATCGCCTTATGAACATGATCGATGCTGGTATCCGAGTCCCATGAGATTGAATCAGAAGAGTTTGAACGTTCTTCTTCATCAGATTCAGAAGGTTCTGGAGTTGGAAGTGGTGACATATAACCTAATCCTCATTTCGTTTTAGTGTGGTATTGTTGTGATTTTCCTTTTGGAACAGCAATACGAAGAGGGGTTCGTCTTCCTTTACCATTGTTGAGGCCTGTTCTGAAATTATAGCCCATTTTACGGATAATGGCTTTAGATTGTGGACTATAACGTCGTAATTGTAGCCTTCATGTATCATCTCTATTATCATTATAGAGCATGATTTTTGGTTCTTCTCTTTTATTGAAGAATATAGGCTTTTCATCTTTCTTTCGAGACGGTACTAAGAAGTACGACTCTTGTATTGAATCCAATGGTACCACATTTCGTCGAGATGATACGACTTCTATTGTAAGTGGAATGGCCTTCCCAACAAAGCATTGTATGAGCCATGATTGTCAATAACATAGAAAGTTACCTTTCTACGAAGATTGCCAATTTGAAGTTTTAGGCGTATCTTCCCCAAAGGTTCACTTCTTCCTTGATTGAATCCCAGGATGGTAGTGATAGTTGTAGAAAGATTATGTACTGGGATTTTCAAAGCATCCAGTAAGGACTTCGGTATGATGCTAAGTGCAGACCCGGGATCAATCAGAATACGGTCGACTTTCATGGTGTCTACATATCCCGTGAAATAGAGAGGACGATCATGACGGTTGTCTTCTAACAACATGTCATCTTGTGTAAAAGTGATATTGGGCATTAATTCAAATATACTATGACAATGTGCACAGCTGACTGGTTCCTTTTCAGGCTTCTTGAGAAGAGTTAAACAAGTGTCAGCCTGTATCAAGGCTTCGCTTAACGTCTTACGAGTTTCTTTTGAGAGACATAAAAGTTCAAAGATTGACAATCTTGCTGGAGTATTGGCCAATTGAGCCAATATGTCAAAATTATAAGGCTTTTCAAGTCCAAGAGATGATGACTTCTTCAATGCTTTATCAAAGCGAACAGGTTGCTTTCCCTTGTCTGTTGATGTTGGCTTAGGAGGAGATGGCTCGACCACTGGCACAGATGTAGACGGTGTATCTTCAACAGGAGAAGATGATGGAGGAAGAACATCCGGGGATGGAGCAGTGTTCTCTTGATTTTCGGAATACTCCCAAAGATAGGGTTACCCAGATCTAGTGCCCATTAGGATTTCTTCTTCTATTAGTGGTTCAAAGGATACCATATTACTGTTCTTGGATTTAGACTTGGAATGCTTCTTTTGCTTAGAAGAGGAAGGCATTTCAAATTCTGCCACCAGATCTGGATGAATCCATATAATCTCTTCTCTGTCAGTTGACATCGGAATAAGACCTTCATTTTGAGGAGGCAGGATATTCACAATTTCTAGAGTAGTCCTTGGAATGAGGACAACACTAACAGTCACTATTTTTTCGTCCTGCTATAGAGTAATTGCTCCAAAGTTGACCAACTCCTGGATTTTGCCCTTGAGCACATAACATGCTCTAGTTGGATGCCCTATGAATTTGTGATAAACACAGTATTTAGGGTGGTCAGTTTTACCCACTTCTTCTGATCGTTTTGCCTCTGGAAGCTGAAGCTTATTGCTTTTGATCAAGCAATCGAAGATGCTTAAAGTATCATCTTCGTCGAAAGAATACTCTTCTTTTGGATGAGTTAACTTTTGCAGTGGTGCTGTTGGGGTGGATGCCGTCTGAGTGACATTGACAGCCAAAGACTCTTTGCCTTTAAGATTGATGGCCAATGTTTCTTTATTCTTGCAGTTATTCTGGCGATTACTACCCCTAGGTGCAGAATGTTCATCTTGGTTAGGGTGAGTCATCTGGACTCCTAATTGCTTGAACTTTTTGGCACTCACTTCTGCCGCCTTTGCATTAACAATGAAAGAAGACCAATCCTGGAATTGTGTAGATCCCGTCCACATACTGATAATAGGCAACAAGTTTGATTTGCAATTGTCTATTATTACAGCAGATGGAGTACCTAAAGGCATTTTGAGTGCCTTTCGGCGGAATCTTTCAATAAAACTCTCTGTGGATTCATTGTGCCTCTGTTTAATTTTAGTGAGGGCAGACATCGTCATGTCATTGACTCCCTCATAAAATCGTTCCAAGAAAATTTGTTTGAAACCAGCAAAAAAAGTGATACAGCCATCAGGTAAGCTACGATACCAGTCGTATGCTACACCGGCTAAACAACCGACGAACACTCTGGTAAGGAGAGCATCATTTGGCTGTAATTGATCAGTCATCACTTCGAAATGATTGATATACTGACTTGGAGAAGTACTACCATTAAACAGCATAATGGTTGAAAGTTTATACTTAGAAGGAAATGGAACTTCCTTCCACTCTGTAGGATATGGTTGCTTTATACCCAATCTTTGTAGGCCATCCTTCTGCTTGAAAGCCTCAAACTGAGTGCACAGAAGTTTTACAGCCTCATTTGCATCCCCTAATGTTTGAGAATTGGTGGGCTGGTTAGAAGTGTTAGGAGGAGGAACAGCGTGGTAACTACCACCCCCAGCACCAGACTGACTTGGATCAGCTTGAATTGGCACAGAAGCAACCTGAGGGGCTGGTACCCCCAGATTAACAGGCACAGAAGATGCTATAAGCTCAGGATTTGTAATAGGGTTTACAATCGGAGGTACTGTATGTTGAGCTACCATTATGGTGTGCATGCTTACAACCATTTCTGCCATGGTTTTCAATTTGTCTTCTAATACAATAATTCGTTGCTCTTGGCTGGTTGACGTAGAGGCATCTTGATCTTCTGTAATAGTATATGCTGTCACTTCTCTTGCTGCTATTGATGAGATAGTTTGTTCAGAACTTTCACTATCTGTATCAAACTCTGAAAGAGAGTCCTCTCCCACATGAGTGATAGGGAGATCTTCTTGATTAAAGACACCTTGGGTCAAATGACAATTTATTGATCTAGTGTATTGAAAGACACCTTCATTGGATGCATGGATCCGGTCTAAGGATTGTTGACTAGGATTACGGAATGCATTACGTCTTGGACGTTTTCCACCCCAGGGCCTTGAAAAGTCATGTTAATAGAAGCATATAATAGTTCATCTTCGTCTTCTATTATATGTTCAGGAGTTGAAGCATAGTTCAGACGATCGAAGATAGATCGTCGAGCCGATTGGCAACAACAATTGATGACAACTTCATATAGACAGTGGGGATTTGAAGCACAATTGGAGGTGAGGAAAACATTTCCGTCGTCTCCCGCCTTTGTGTAAGACGTTACCGGAGGTCAGTTACAACCACAGGACGAGAAGAAGTCAGAGGAACATATTCTTTAACGATGTTAGGAACATGTCTCCTATTCTTCAGGTGTTTGGTTCCTTGAGTGTACAAGGATGTGCTCAACTCATTAGCATTGGTAGAAGGGTCTTTCTTTTCAAACTTTGACTTTTGATGCAGATTGGCCTTTGGCATAGGGTTTTACGTTTTGCCAAAGTTTATATTGGTTGACGCCTATTGAGATAAGCGCATAAATCTGAAAATTCTGCTCCCGGTGTCTCTGTTTGTGATACCTTCAATTTTCCTTATTTGGATCTTGAAATTTGCAAGGTAGGAAGATCTTGACCAGACCCCATAGGGGTAGGTAAGATACCTCTTTGATCAGTATTCTTTCCGGTATCAGAGGTTCGAGGACCTCTGTTTACAGGAATAGAATCTGACACATCTTCCTCTGAGTCATAGACCAGGAAAGTTTGAGGAAAGACCAAAGGGTGCTTTCCTTTGTATTGAACAGGGTTAGCTAAGAAGCATTTTCCTTTGTTCTGTTGTTTGATCGTTTTAGGCATAGATTGTGCCAATTGAGAAAATGCCATAGGATTTTTTCCTTTGTTCTGTCTAGTGTTAACACTAGGACATGATTCTCTAAGTTCAGAACTTGAGAATTGGAAGAGGGTATAGCCAAAAGACTAGTCCCCTTAAGTTGCACCGGAGTAGCAGATTGCTTGGGTTGCGCCATAGTCCTACGGACTACTGGTAGCGCCTTGGCAACAACTTTGGTAGACTGTGCCTCGACAGTAGTTTGAACTGACTGCGCTTTGGCAGCAAGGATAGTGGTAGACTGCGCATAGGCAGCAGAGTGAGCAGATTGCGCCCAAGCAACAGAAACAGGCTGTACTAGAGCCACTGAGGTGGATTGTGCCTTGGTCATTGAGTACTCAAGTTGCGCCTGGGCAACAGCGACTGTGGGGGATTTAGGAGTCCACACAGTCCTGTTCTTGGCAATAGCTACCGCGCGCTTGTTGCTCTTGGTGTTGATCACATTCTCGTAGGCTGTCTGGTTGACTTGAACAACCAGAGTCTTCTGCGTCTTGCCGATCGACGCTATGTCACATTGAGTTGTCACTTTCTCGTCGGAGAAAAAAGTCGTCCCCAGCAGAGTCGCCATTTTGTTTGCAAAAAACAAAATTTTGTTTTATTCCAAACTTGTAAAAGAGTACAAAGTACAATGAATTCTGGGAAAGTACAACTTTAGGAATCTGATCAGGAGACGATCACTTTATCCCTTGGACTATGTGAACTTGAAGACTTTAGCCTCTAGAGAACACAGCAGCAATTTTACAAGAGTTCTTGATCTCTGTCTGATGATAATTGGAAACTCTATTTATAGAGTTCAGGAAATAACTGTTTTAGCAGTTATTCTGATGTACGCGAGGCTGGATTGGGCCATACTGGATTACGCCAACCTCCTGTTGTGCCAACTTTCATTCAGTTGTCAATCGTGTACTAACTGTATTTAGACGCGTGGCATCATATAATTAAGATACACGTGGTCGTGTACAGGATAGTAGACACGTCTTGAGAGATTAGTGGCATGTGCGCCACGTCATCCTGCTTTAGAATGTAAGTTGTCCCAACTTTATCAGGTTGCACGAGCTTCAGTCAACAAGTCAAACTGCGTCTGATTTAAGCTGTGCCTACACACGTGGCAGCTTCTGAGTAAAAGTCATTTAGGTTACGCCCAGGCGCAACTAAGGATTTTATTTAGATTACGTCTGGGCTCAACTTACGAAGTGTACAGGACAGTTGTCCACTAACTTTTTCTTGAGCGGCATAATTCACGGGATTCGAAGAGATTTTCCTCGTTCACTGTTGTGTCAGCCGTCAGCATTGTCAGGTAATGATGACCATCAAGTGTCAGATGCCACATAGTTTTGGCGCAACTAGATTGGGCGCAATCTAATATTGGGCGCAATCTGATCGGTGGCGCAGTCTGTTCTCTAAGCTTCATATCAGTGGCGTAACTTAATTTTTGGGGCGCAACTTGATCACTGATCAGTATATTGAAGGCGCAACTTGATTTTTAGGCTCTACACTCCTTTACTCCGTTGATACTTCGATTTACAAAAGTGGGAGAAAACCTAAAAATATTGCTAACTTTCGGCTCACTGATAAGAAGGACAGCAATTTGGCTATTGAAATGCTCTCTGTTCTATCTTTTTGAAGAGGCATGTGACCTCTATTTATAGTCGTTTTGCACTGAAACAACTATTATGCGCACACAGGAGGAAAATACACTGATTTTCCTGTGGACGCATAGTCTTTCTTTGGGCGCATAGGGTATAGGCGCATAGAGACTGCATGATCGTGGGTAGATCGTGGGGTTGACGTGATCGCATGCTTCGATGCACAACTGCTCATGGAGACTGACGTGGCCGCATGCCTTGGCCCATGATTGATCGTGGATGTTGACCGGGTCGTAGGGTTGTTCCTGTCTTGGGTGCATAGTGCTGGGAGCAACCTATGCGCCCACTCTTGGGTACATATTTTTACTGCATGGAGAAAATGCTGTGGGCGCATAGCCCCTTTGGCCATATGGGCGCATAACTATTTGTGACTTGGGTGTATGACTGTTTGTGACTTGGGCGCATGGCTACTTCTAGAATTGGGCGCATAATGCTGAAATTTTTATGTTTCTACAAGACCCCCTTAAAAAAATTTGATACTCGAACGAGTTCGAAATACTTTGAAAGAAGCATGGGAGACTGTCTTCTTATGGCTCTGTGGGCGCATAGCAAAACTTTCTCTTTGGGCGCATAGATGCTTGCCAGGCTATCAAAAGATGGTCGTTGAGATCTTTTTCGAAAATCTGAACTGACAGATTCATCGGAGCAGAATTTGAAGAGGTCCATCCTTCATGCGATGTCTATGCATTGTCCACATCAGCAAATAACAGGCGTATAATGTGCACAAGACCAAGTCTCTGTGTGGGCGCATAGACCATATGGGCGCATAGGCCATGTGGGCGCATAGTACCCTATTTTGTCAATAAATAGGCTCGAGGAGAGAGAAAATTCATTCTCCTCTCAATCTCAAAAATACTTTCAAGAGATTCTTTATTTCTTTTCTGCACGAATCATGTCTCACAAGGCTGCCAAGAAATCCGCGAAGGGCAAAGAAGCTGTACCGAGCGGTTCTCCTCCTTCGGCGGCGTCTCCGTTAGTCCAAGACCCCATTCTGGGTGAGGCTATGCGCTTTAAAACAAAGTCTCGAGCATTAATTTATGACGCTCGGACTTCTCTCTGCTTGGGCGCATAACCATTGATATGCGCCCAAAGCAACACACTTCTGTGAGCATTCCTATGCGCCCACAGAAGTATGCGCCCACACACTTTGGTTGTGTGTTATGCACCTACGCAGAACGCTTCTGCAAAACTATGCGCCCACATGCTTGTTGCATGTCATGCGCCCATACATAACATATATGTTTGAAGATTCTTATGCGCCCACAGGTCGTTTGGGCGCATAGAATTTTTCTAGCACTTAGCTCTTTTTTTCTTCGTAGATTCTAAGTTTGACTTTTTTCTTCTGTCTTTACAGTTGACATGGTCGTCTCAGAACTCGGTAGAATTCCTCTTGGCTCTGCTCGCCAAGTTCTCAGTTTAACCCTCGTAACCAACATGATTAGAAATGTTCAGGCCAAAATCATCCATAATCAGCCTTCAGTGCGAATGATCGCTATGCTTGAACAGGATAAGGGGTTCCTGAAGCAGAGATAAACGACAAAAAGTTCCTGCTCGGAGGGGCGCAGAGTCTTAAGAAGCCATACTTCCTGTTTGGCGACAGCTTGGGGTTTAAGGACGCTGAGACGATATGCCTGAGAGACCCTTTGGTGGTCAGGTTGAATAACCAAAGGATATGGTTGCCAACGATGGATCGCTAATACCCTCTGTCGGCGTTCACCGATTTAGCTATATAGAGGTAGATGAAATGGGACTTAACCCCTGAACTTCATGGGGTCGTCTTTGGAAAGATACAGTTTAGCTCAGGTGATCGGAAGAGGGACACTTTTAAGTGTGTTAAGGGATCCACGTCCTATTCCATACGGGGACTACACCCTGGGCCATAATAAACGATATCCTGACCGATCTTCACTTATGCTGCCGACACACTTTCCAATCTGATGATGTCGAAAAATAGGCCGTATCCCGTAGGGAAGATGTGGATGGAAGGTTGGAGGTACCCTGTTTCATTCTAGAGTGACCTTACTGAATGGGTGCTTTCAACCCATGGAAGCCACCCTAATGGCTGTCGGCCTTTTTCATGCCGTCAGAGCCATTCAATATGGCATAAAGGCAAATTGGCCCATGTTTGTTTCTCTGGCAGAGTTGTACAATCATCATACATGTACCTTCTTTACTCCGGGTGGGGAGATAGGCCTGGCTCTCCATGAGATGCAGGAAATATCGAAGCTTCCTTGGGGCACAGAGCCGTACGAAGAATACGTCCCTTGTGATGAGGAACTACTGGACCTGGAGAGGGAACACTCCGAGATGACGGATATGAATAAGAAGTTATTCTGTCATTTCCTCATCTGTCACAGGATCAATAAGAAAGAAAAGACTGAGGGGGCCAATCCCCATACAAGATCTTGGACGAGCTAATCTTCGTTCAAGAAGAAGGAGAAGGTCCGGCCTCCTTTTCGATTCGCAAGCCCCTGACGAAGCCCAAGATAGAAGATTTGATGACAGATCACGGGGTAGCATAGCAGATACCGAGAACAGTGATGACCCTAAGGGGAATTTTTCGATTTGCCACTTCTTCCGACAAGCTGAGTTTAAGTTGTCGGAGAAAGCCGTGCTGGTGGCTTTCCTGATGATCTGGATCCGTGATTGCGTAGTCCCTGATGGTTCAGGGTCTATTAAAAGGATGAGCCGGAGTATGATACTTTCGGCTGTAAAGCTGGCGTTTGGATACCGGCTTGCCCTACTTCTTGCGATGGTCTGTGCCATCCAACGGGGTCTACGAGATTTTATTGGAAACGCGGTGACTTCTGACGGTAGAACGAATTTCGTCCAGACTGAACTCCCCTATCATTACTTAATGGGATGGTTGCTATTGCATTGTCCCAAACTGATGAATGCTGGGCCGGTGGCAGACTCTTTGGTAGGAGATGCCTTTCTTCGGAGATTCCGTGACACAAATTGGGCCGTTACTGGAGTGCCTGCTTGCAGAAGGGCCTTAAACTTCCTACAGAACTACGAGTTCTTCAGGATATCCCCTTCATCCGGTAGTGGCAATGCAGGGGATACTTTAGTGGATGAGGGAGCCCACACTACTAGCTTGACCGCTGGGGCGTTCCATTGGCTCCAGTCTATTAGGCCCTCACATTTGGTGGTCAAGAATAGGAATCACACCTACCTGGAGCCTTATCTACCGAGCCGTTTTGCGTGGCAATTTGGCTATAGTCAGCTTCTTCTGGGCAATCCTAGCCCGCATCTGGAGTCGATAGACAGCGTGATCGATGGAGCGCGTGCATGGGTTTATTACAACGTCGGATGCATGGAGGCAATTTTTACTTTGTCCGAAGATAAGCCTAAGACCCACTTGCTCTATGCTGCTGCCAAATTTTAAACTCAGATCAATACCTTTCCTCCCTGGTATGATCGTGAGCAGAGTTGATATTGGGTACCAGGTTTGGCCCCACTCCTACAAATGTGAAACGAGCCCGCAAGACGCCAAAGGGCAGCAAAAAAGAGAGCGTCGCTCAAGCCATTAGGCCGGCCACAGCACCTCAACAGTGAGCTTCTCTTAGGATACCAAAGATGATTCTGCTCTCCCCGATCTTCCTCAAAAGAGGAAACCTTCAACTGAACTGGCCCAGGAGCCAACTTTTAAGAGGAAGAAGAAGAGTGTTGCCCCAAGGAGAGCTAAGGAGGTGGGTGCTGGCTCACCTCTTTTAAGAAGATCTTCTCGACAGACTGGAAGAGGTGGAACAGCACCGCGAGCCGTTACCATTCGGGAGGTAGATCCATTTCTAGACTCCATAGCCGTTTTGGTCGAACCACTACTTGTGCAGTCTTCAAATGAAGCTTTCTTATCCTTGCGTTTGTCCTTTGCACATGACCCTGAAGTTGCGATCGAGGCGGGTGCCTCTTCGTCTGAAGAGGTAGACGTAATAATAGTGTCCCCTCCTCGTCCTCAACCGACAGACGAAGTTCAGCCTTCCCCAGTCAAAGGGGCTGAGTCAAGGGATGACCAGGGCGTAGGCCTGGACTACGATGTTGACGAGAAAGCCAGTCCCTCCTACGACATCTCTTTAGGGGCTATGTCTAAGATTGGGGCTATAGTGAAGGAGTTGGACGAGAACCAAGTTCAATTTGCTCACCTTTCCGCGGGTATGTTATCTTTGCATTTTACCTAGGATAAGATTTTCTGTCTTCGATTTTGTGTACTCCTCATGAGGCTGACTGCCATCGTATATTCCCTTATAGATAAGGAGAGGGAACAATATGCAGAGGTTGCCCGAGACACTGGGGCCAAAAAAGAAGTTACCCCCAGGTCTCTCGGGGTGCGTCACGATCCGCACCAGCTTTTCGGACGCGAGTTTGTGAGCAAGCCAGCTACGTATCGAGCGGACTCCAGCCCGACTCGAGTACGTATAAGCTGTCCAGAATAGGGTATCATGTCTAATCTAAACTATATCTCAATCCACAGGAATAATGTAAAACAAGAATAAACAATTATGGGTCTTGGTCTGCAGCCCATTAGCATATTGTCCGATTATACTCCAAGAATGATACGAGTCTATAAAGTAAGCAGAATATATCATGGTATGGAATATAAAGCACGAGAAAGATAGTAAATCAATAACACTAACAAAATACCTAAATCATGCAGATGAAGTCAACTACCACATGCTCAGCTAACTAACTCCGTGCAATCAGCTACCTGAAGAGATCATCAGGTCCTCATGGGACATAGCAAGATACATAAAAACATGTCTATCTAACAATTTAATCATACAAAAATATAAATAGGGTATAAACAGGAACTAGACATGAGACTAACATATGGCTACTGACAGGTAACTATGAACACGGATACGGGATCAACTATGCATAAATAAACTGCTAGAAGAACAAGTAAACAAGAGATCAATGGAATACCAACCCTCACCCCGACGTGGACTCGTAGGTCAGTTTCAAGACAAGTCACCCTCGTCCCGTGTGTGGACTCGCAGGTGCAATGGACAACCCTCGCCCCGTTTGTGGACTCGCAGGTTGTGGGAACTATACAGGAATAGCAGTTCAATTACACATACTTGCAGACACGACTCAGTCAAGATACAGGTGACGACACGGTACAACTCAGTCATGACACTGGTAAAAGCAACTCTAGCATGAACCATAATATGGACAAGCCTGGTGTAACTACGCTATCAGGTCAAGAAATACTGATATACAAGCAAGACAATAAACTAGTAAACATGGTATCATATAAATCTATAGCAACTAAGGTAACTGAATATAACCTACTAAAACAGATGAACTAAAAGCATAAAAATAAACTGTAGAGGGAGGCAAGGTATCTTGCCTGGTGGTAGCGCGAAGTAGGGGTGAGAAAATACCGACCGATACCAAAAAACCGACCGAATACCGATTAAAAATATTCCAAAAAACCGAACCGAAATTATGTACCGATACCGAATTGCCGAACCGACTAAATTACGGTATAATGGTAATGGTAACGGTTTGAGTGTAATACCATACCGAAAATACCGAACCGATTCATACACACACACACACACATACACACACACACACACGCACACATGTAATGTTGTTCATGATTAATTTTATACTACTCATTTTCATTTTTATCTTTGTTTTGGTTGGTTTCCTAGAACTTGGAATGTATTTTAGTGGACTTGAATTTATGTTAAGAATGCTAAGAATTGAGTTTGATCTTTTGAGCTTATGTTTTTGTGTTCTCATAGAATTTTGAAGTGAATTTTGCTTACTTAAACTTATACTAAAGATTAAACTTAGTGACCGCGTTTGATATTTTAAGCTCATTTTTAGGTGTTTGCGACTTGTTACATATTGTTCTAATAATTTTGATTAATTGTTTGGTTGGTAGAGGCTTGGCTTTAAAATTAATGCTTCCAAAAAAGTAAAAAATATATATTATTGGTTAAGAGGTTCTACAATACTAAGTGTGTTAATTGGTTAAATATTAATGGGTAAAATACCAATACCGAACAAAAACCGACCGAATACCGATTTAACCGAAACCGAAAAAACCGATTCTAAATGGTACGATATTGGTATTGATTTTTCAAATACCGATTTTAAAAAATACTGAAAAAATCGACCAAATACCGATCGATTATACCGACGCTCACCCCTAGCGCGAAGAACCAATAAGATACCGTCAACTGGTACGCCATAAAGTTCAAAATCCACAATTGTCTCCGAAAGCTGAAATAAATATTACCAACGTTTTTAGAATAGTCAAATTAGCTAGGATTGCCTGTCCTTAAGTCCAATTTTGGACACAGGGGCAAAATGGTAATTTTGGGCCAAAACGGTGTCCGTCGTTGGACCCGCTTTGCACCAAAAAATGTGCCAGAGTCAATTGTCTCTAAAGTCGTCAAACTATATGTCAACAGATCCGGTTTGATGATAAGAACCCAACGGTATGTCCAGTTTTAGATTCCGGCAGGCCATGCACAAAATCGTCCGTTGATTCGGATCGTGGGGCCCGAAAAAACGACGATCCAATCAACTGTCTCAGAATCGGACCAAACTTGGCATATATGTCACGACCCGCGCCCTAGAGTTAGGGCACGAGAACGTAACAATGCCCAGCCTACGCCGCAGTGTCGGCGGTAGAACGCTGTCCTAGGTCTCAATGCATCTAACAGTATAAGACTAAACAATTTATCCTCCCCGAATGGGGGTGACATAGCAGATACAGACTCAATCACATCTAAGGTAGAGCATGATAAGGATAGATAAAACATAAAATCTAAAAGAGATACAGGAGATAGAAGTCTAAGTGTCTAAGATACATAATCCCAGAAATACATCTCAAAACTCAAATACAGATACAATAATCCACAAAGTAAATACAACTCCAGACAAAATGAAATAACTACCTAAACAACCCCTACTGTGTCTCCTCTAGGCTAGCAGGCAATCCCAGGCCATCTGTAAAATTTATCAACAGGTCCAGTCAGGACAGGAGCGAGCACAATACATCTCAACAGTTCATAGCAGGTTAGAAAATATATTCATGCAGTAAAGTAAGATACAAGTACTGAAAGAAGTGCATTATGTAAACAGAGAGAGAAAGCGATAATAGGAATATCTACTATAAGTAAAGAGCTACCAGTGACTAGTGATTTAGAGTACAAAGTCGACATGTGAACGGCTTGATTGTACATGGCTATACTAAAGAGGCGTACATGGCTATTCTACTTTGGAATTGTTCACATGGCTATTTATACTCCCCCGTACCCCTAATTAATATACAAAGATCCAACAAGGTTATGTTATATGATGCTATGTAACAGCCCCCGAAGGGTAGTAGACCCCGAAGGTGATAGACCCCGAAGGTGATACATAGTAGTCCCATAAATGGGATAAGGATTCTAGAAAGACTCTACGATCATAAGAGTATATGTCGTAAGTGATCAAAGAACCAATGAAGCATATGATACGCCATGTAAGTGAAACGCACAGAACATGTAGTACCCGATGCTCCCTAAGGATAACATCTCAAGAAGGGATCCATATAGTACCAATCCGTGTGACCAACGTGACAGTACAAGTAAAGTAATCTACTGCAAGAAATAATTCTAAGCAGGATATGAAATGATCAGAGAATGTACTCGCCTCGATAACCTGAACAGCTGATAAGTATAGGGGGTCCCACTGAAGCCACAGAGTCCTATTTAAAGCAACACATGTTACAAGGTGTTCAAGTTGTAATAAATGAATCTCTATAATCAATCTATATTATTCTAGGTTCTTCTAAGTCAAAACAACTCTAGGTCGACTCCGGTCAATAATCTAGTCAAACTAGGTCAAGTGTTGACTTACAGTTGACTTTGGGTCAACTGGTCAACTTAGGTCAATCAGGGTCAATTCTAGTCTAATATAAAGTGTACTTCGTTATTTGTACGTCGAAACTTACGTCACGCAAATCGAGAAAAGAAGATTATCGGTAAGGTTGATAATCTTATTATAGTGATCCACGTGTCCAACTTGTCAATTTCAGCGATGTGAGATCACTGGAATTGACTGATCTCAGTTTCGTTGTACTAATCCCGAAATACGAACATTATATGAATTAATTATTATTTAATTATAAAAAGGTTAAACTCAGAGAAATTATCAACAAACATTGTCGGACGATGAAATAAACATCGCCAACGTGTCCAGAATGGTCAGATTAGCTAGGATAGCCTACCCAACGGTCCAATTTGGACACAAGGACAAAAAGGTAATTTCGGATCAAAACGGTGTCCGTGTCGGAGCCGTTTTGCACCGAAAAATGTACAAGAAAACAAGTCTACAAAATATAACAAATTATATGTCCACGAAACCAGAATGTCGATACGAACCCAACGGTATCTCCAGAATTGGATTCCGTTGACCCGATCTCCATTTGGCCCGTTGACCAGAACTTGAAATTCCGATTTGCACGGAAATGCGTGCCGGAGCCAAAGTTCTCAAAACTTAGCAAACTACCTATCAACGAGTCCAGAATGATGATACGAACTCAACGATATCTCCGGAATTGGATTCCGATGAGCCGATCTCAAAATGACCCGTTGACCCGGATATTGGTATCCGACTTGCACCAAAATGCGTGCCAGACCCAATGTCCACCAAAACCTAGAAAATTATGTGTCAACGAGTACAGAATGACGATACGAACTCAACGGTATATCCGGAATTGGATTCCGATGAGCCGGCGTCAAAAAGTCTCGTTGACCCAGAAAGTGCGCTTTGTACCGAAAAATGTGCCCGGGCCTACGTTCTCCAAATCTAACAAATTTTATATGAAAACATGCTAGAACGACGCCACAAGTCTAATGGTGGTGTCAGAAATGAAATCTGGAGTCCCGTGTTCAAAAATGGAATTTTACAAGTTGGAAATTACGAATCCGGACGGCCAACTTTGGCGTCAAATTCAACCAATCAAACAAGCTCACAATGAAACGAAACTGGAGGGGTAGCAAGAGGGTTATACCAGCTTCGCACCGGAACTGGTAGCACGCCAAACGGAGCTGCGGTGGAGGAGATACAAGCTGACGAAGTTGGCCCCGCGAAACTGTCCAAATTTAATACAATTTAAACGGTCAACTTGGTGGCCGATTTTCATGTATCAAACGATAAAATTAACGGACGAAAATTGACATGAGCGAAGGTGGATATACCGAGATTGCGACAGAGCAAAGAAATCGCCGATCCAACGGTCGGATCTCCGGGAAAACGTGTGCGAAGTTGCTGCGACGGAGCGCCAAAACGAACTCGATCCCGCGCGCGTCACGACGGGACGTCGTGCAAAACGCACGAATCGCCTCGACGGCGCATCCCGGAGGACAGTGGCCGTCAGGGGAAGGCAGCCTTGGGTTCGCCGGAGAGGGGGCCATCTACGGAGGGGGTCGGCCACGCCGGTGTGCGGCCGGCGGCGGCGCGGCAGCGCTGCACGCGCGCGCGCACGCTGGTGTTCTGATGCCGCTGTTCGCTGGTGTCGCGCGGCGGCACGCTGCCTGGCCGGCGACGGCGTGGGCCGTGCGGCCAAGGGGCGGCGGCACCCTGGCGAGGCCGGTGGGTGGCGGTTGGCCGGAGTGAATGGAGGTTGATGGTGGCGTTGGCTTGGATGAATGGATGGTGTAGTGGTGGTGGGTGATATGAAGAAGGAAGAAGGAGATGGAGGAGGAGAGGGCTGAGCTCGGTGGCCGACGGCCAGGCTGGCCGGGGGTGGTGGCTCGGCCATGGCCAGAGGGGAGGTGTCGGGTTTGAGTGTAGGGATGGAGTGGTGATGTTGCTATTGTGGTTTGTTTTGTTTAAGAATATAGAAAGGAAGAGAGAGAGGGAGAATAGGATAAGCATTAAATTAAAGAGAGAGAAATGAGTGTTCCCCCCACCTAGGGCCGGCCAACATGTGGAAGTGAGGAAAAAGTTTCCATGAGGAAAATAAATGGTTGTGATTTAGTTAGGTGAAATCAATGGCAATGATGGAATATAGGAAAAGTAGGTAATTCCAATAGGGGATTAATTAAATAGAAATTCCAATAAATATTGAAATAGGTAGAAGGATAATAAATATTATTTTTGGACACAAAAAAATGAGGGTGTCTCGATGGAGGGCAACATGGAGCTGGACTGGACTCGGTGGAGCTGGATTGAGTCAAAATCGGACATGATGCAAAAATCGAATTAAAAAAATAGGTGTTGATGATCATGAGTGAATAAGTAGCACATGAAGATTCCAATAAATGGGACACAAGTGGCGGACGGGTAGTAGGCTCAATGTGGGCCATGTCCATAGTTGGGGCTGACAGGTTTTGGTCGACAGGGGACCCACAAATCAAGTTGGAAGATGAATGTGACGCCGTGGAGTGAAATAAAATCGGGTCACGTGTCGGGAAAGTTGTGCGAAGAAAATGGAGCACAAAATGACGTGTCTGAGTGGGACACGAAGGTCATGGGTGATGAGCGTCTCGAGTAGATCAAGCATGAGAAGTTGGTTTCAAGAAACTGACTGGTCTTGCGCTCCCAATTTAAAAGTCACGGTAACGTGCTAAAAATGATCAAGGAAAAGAGTGGGAAATCAATTAATAATCAAATGGTCTAAATCGACCAGAAGTTCTGCGAAGCAAAAAGAGCACAAGGGAATAAGTTTGGATGGGACACTATATACCGTCATGAAGGTAATCATGTCCACTCTAAAACTCGTGAAGAAGATTTCCAGAGTTGAACATCCCTGACACTCCAAATATCAAAGGCATGGAAAAGTACACTTAAGAAAAAATAACAGAATAAATTATTTATTAAAATTAAAATCAATCAAAAATAAATAAAAAAAACAACCTGGAATTCAGGGTGCTCACAATACAGGACCAAAAAAATGATACGGTCCTGCTGGCACAAGTTTCGTCTCGATTTGATGAGCGTGCACAAAGTAATTAGGAAATTTGCACATGCAGATATGGTAAATTTTGACGGATACGTATCAAATTCGTCGCGCACACGCGATCAATTTGAATTTCGTCAAAGCCTACACGTCCACGAAGCCGATACGCACCTGTCGATGCTTTAGGTTCGCGACCACGTCGCCCGGTTTGGCGGGACGCACGTCGTATCGAAGGGTTTTCTAGTTTTTTAAAACTGTTTAACATGTATTTTCCTGATTTTCAAATATGAATAACTTAAACTATATTTAATGAAAACAGAAACTAAAAGAAGGCTTTCAAACTCTGATAGGTTGTCTACAATGTTGTTTAGATGGATTTTCTAAACCGGTACTAAATCGATTGGAATCTCTCTTATAATGTGGGTTCATGGACCGTTATTATGTTCTATTTTAACAGATTTTTCTCGAAATTCTAATCAATATCTCGAACAATCTAGTGCTTTATAAATCAATCTATTTGAAGGGGAATCAAGAGGGTTATGTTCTCTACTTACCCGAGAAAGCGGTTCACAAAACGAGCGAACAAGGAGGTAGAAAACCATACACGAAAACGGGTTGATCGCTGCGCTGCTACCGCTGCTTGCTGTGCTCTGCTCGGCTTGCTGTTGCTGTCGCCTCCGGCCAGCAGCCGACTGTCACGGCGGCGGCGCAGAGGCCGCACGCGTGTGCGTGGGGGATGGAGGTGCGTGTGGGTTTGGGGTGGACCTAGGGTTTTGATGTTAAGAGTTCTTCAGTGTTTTTCGGTCCCTTCCGCTCTATTTATACGCTTGCTGTTTGTTAACAGCAGAGTTGGGTCGGGCCTAGCTCTGCTGGTTTGGGGAATGGTTCCAGCCCGGGGTGGGCTGGGCTGGAATGTTGGGCTGCTCATTTGTATTTTCTTTTTCTTTTTAATTATTATACTTATATACACATAGATACTTATGTACCTATATACATATATTTATATATACATATTTACACACATATTCATATACATTTATCTATACATACACACACACCCATATATGTATATTTATATATACGTACACAATACACACATATATAATATATATATTTATATTTACGTGCACATACACATATATATATACATAAAATAAAAAAATATATACATAACATGTATATGTGTATACATATTAATAATTATAAATATATCTACATGCCTATATAATCAATATATATATATATATATCCTAGTATTTATACATATTTATATATATATATATACATATACCACAAATTCCCTACAGACAATACAATATTTTAAATATAATCAATATCAATAATATCTAATAGTAATAAATCTATTTATTTAATCACCACAAAATAATAATAAAATAATTAAACGGTGGTTTGGTGAATCTAGCACGCACACACTTTATTGGCTCCCGAAAATCACACAAATATTGTAAACACTAATAAAATAATAATAATACTTATAATGTATATATAACAATTATTAGAAATTAATTGCAAATTCCTAAAGATTATTGCATCTACCTAGAATATGTCTACTTGGTCGTATTGGGTCTCACTATATGCCAACATGTGCTTGGATTTGGTTCGGCCCAGTTCAGACTAACTTGGTTCAACCGGGTTCCTGCAAAATCAATAAATCTAATAATAATTAATTAAACTTCTTTATAATGGTCATGCTATAACTTGGCCTGGTTTTCCTAGTTAGGACACACCTATGGCTCGGCATTCCCCTACCATGGCTAAACACTAGTCAAAACACGCCACTGCACTATCCGGGCTATGATTCCTAGTCGTCTTGTACTTCAAAACTCAACCATGGCTAAAGTCATCTACCGTAATAATTAACTAAATGATTATTTATAAAATCTAAAAAATCAATATTTAAATCAAATAAATATTAAAAAATATTTCAAAAACTTTTGGGAAGAGAGGCTTCAAATCTACCCACCTTAAAAATAATTTCGTCATCGAAATTCCAATTCATAACTATTCCTTAAAATTCAAAGTCCACTATTTTCTTAATCTCCTCAAATTTAATTCCTAAAAAATAGTTCACATCCTCCTCCTAATCATTTTGTAACTACGAAGCCTCGAGGACTTCTACCCACCTTTGGTCACACTACTCCTCAAAACACAGGTCACTAAACTTTATAATCTTCTAACTAGTTACTAACAGATCTACCAACCGATATCTAGGGCGTATAGCATCTATAATCCCTTATATATCTATAAACAACCAAATATTCAACAATCAAGAAATATCATACTATAACTTAAGAATTTCTGATGAATTCTAGACAGCACGATCATTCGTCACCTCGAAATAGGAAGAGACGAAAATCAATGTTTCGGAAAGCAAGAAAGAATAATCGAGAACAAATACGAGATTTCAAAGACGATAGAGAAATTTCTAAAAGAGTTTTCAAAGCAATGTGGATTGAGATTCCTAAGGGTTTAGTCAAATTTGCAGGCTCGTATCAGTACAATTACGTAACCAATATGATATGCTCTGACCTGCATGGGCCACCACAAAAACTTGTCACGACCCGCACCCGCTTTTCGGACGCGAGTTCGTAAGCAAGCCAGCTACGTATCGAGCGAACTCCAGCCCGACTCGAGTACGTATAAGCTGTCCAGAATAGAGTATCATGTCTAATCTAAACTATATCTCAATCCACAGGAATAATGTAAAACAAGAATGAACAATTATGGGTCATGGTCTGCAGCCCATTAGCATATTGTTCGATTATACTCCAAGAATGATATGAGTCTATAAAGTAAGCAGAATATATCATGGTACGGAATATAAAGCACGAGAAAAATAGTAAATCAATAACACTAACGAAATACCTGAATCATACAGATGAAGTCAACTACCACATGCTCAGCTAACTAACTCCGTGCAATCAGCTATCTGAAGAGATCATCAGGTCCTCAGGGGACATAGCAAGATACATAAAAATATATCTATCTAACAGTTTAATCATGCAAAAATATAAATAGGGTATAAACAGGAACTAGACATAAGACTGACATGTGGCTACTGACAGGTAACTATGAACACGGATACGGGATCAACTATGCATAAATGAACTACTGGAAGAATAAGTAAACAAGAGATCAATGGAATACCATCCCTCGCCCCGACGTGGACTCGGAAGTCAGTTTTAAGACAAGTCACCCTCGCCCCGTGTGTGGACTCGCAGGTGCAATGGACAACCCTCGCCCCGTATGTGGACTCGCAGGTTGTGGGAACTATACAGGAATAGCAGTTCAGTTACACATACTTGCAGACACGACTCAGTCAAGATATAGGTGATGACACGGTACAACTTAGTCATGATACTGGTAAGGGTAACTCTAGCAAGAACCATAATGTGGACAAGCCTGGTGTAACTACGCTATCAAGTCAAGAAATACTGATATACAAGCAAGACAATAAACTAGTGAACATTGTATCATATAAATCTATAGCAACTAAGGTAACTGAATATAACCTACTAAAATAGACGAACTAAAAGCATAAAAATGAACTGTAGAGGGAGACAAGGTATCTTGCCTGGTGGTAGCACGAAGAACCAATAAGATACCGTCAACTGATATGCCATAAAGTCCAAAATCCACAATTGTCTCCGAAAGCTGAAATAAATATTACCAATGTTTTTAGAATAGTCAAATTAGCTAGGATTGTCTGTCCTTAAGTCCAATTCTGGACACAGGGGCAAAATGGTAATTTTGGGTCAAAATGGTGTCCGCCGTTGGACCCGCTTTGTACCGAAAAATGTGCTAGAGTCAATGGTCTCTAAAGTCGTCAAACTATATGTCAACAGATCCGGTTTGATGATATGAATCCAACGGTATGTCCAGTTTTGGATTCCGGCAGGCCGTGCACAAAATCGTCCGTTGATTCGGATCGTGGGGCCTGTGAAACGGTGATCCAATCAACTGTCTCAGAATCGGACCAAACTTGGCATATAGGACCAGAAAAATGATACGGCCCTGCTGGCACAAGTTTTATCTAGATTTGATGAGCGTACACAAAGTAATTAGGAAATTTGTACAGAGGCCGATACGGTGAATTTCGACGGATACGCATCAAATTCGTCGCACACACGCGACCAATTTGAATTCCGTCAAACCCTACATGTCCACGAAGTCAATACGCACCTTTCTATGCTTTCGGTTCGCAACCACGTCGTCCGGTTTGGCGGGACGCACGTCGTATCGAAGGGTTTTCTAGTTTTTTCAAAACTGTTTAACATATATTTTCCTGATTTTCAAATATGAATAACTTAAACTATATTTAATGAAAACAGAAACTAAAAGAAGGCTTTGAAACTCTGATAGGTTGTCTACAATGTTGTTTAGATGGATTTTCTAAATCAATACTAAATCGATTGGAATCTCTCTTCCAATGTGGGTTCATGGACCGTCATTACGTTTTGTTTTAACAGATTTTTCTCGAACTTCTAATCAATATCTCGAATAATCTAGCTCTTTATAAATCAATCTATTTGAAGGGGAATCAAGAGGGTTATGTTATCTACTTACCCGAGAAAGTGGTTCACAAAACGAACGAACAAGGAGGTAGAAAACCATGCACAAAAACGGGTTGATCGCTGCGCTGCTACCGCTGCTTGCTGTGCTCTGCTACGGCTTGCTGTTGCTGTCGCCTCCGGCCAGCGGCCGACCGTCATGGCGGTGGTGCGGAGGTCGCACGCGTGCGCGCGGGGGATGAAGGCGCGTGTGGGTTTGGGGTGGACCTAGGGTTTTGATGTTAAGAGTTCTTCAGTGTTTCTCGGTCCCTCTCGCTCTATCTATACGCTTGTTGTTTGTTAACAGCAGAGTTGGGTCGAGCCTAGCTCCGCTGGTTTGGGGGATGGTTCCAGCCCGGGGTGGGCTGGATTGGAATGTTGGGCTGCTCATTTGTATTTTCTTTTTCTTTTTAATTATTATACTTATATACACATAAATACTTATGTACCTATATACATATATTTATATATACATATTTACACACATATTCATATACATTTATCTATACATACACACACACCTATATATGTATATTTATATATACGTACACAATATACATATATATATAATATATATTTATATTTACGTACACATACACACATATATATACATAACATGTATATGTGTATACATATTAATAATTATAAATATATCTACATGCCTATATAATCAATATATATATATATATATATATATATATATATATATATATATATATATATATATATATATATATATATATATATATCCTGATATTTATACATATTTATATATATATATACATATACCACAAATCCCCTACAGACAATACAATATTTTAAATATAATCAATATCAATAATATCTAATAGTCATAAATCTATTTATTTAATCACCACAAAATAATAAAATAATAATAAAATAATTAAATGGTGGTTTGGTGAATCTAGCACGCACACTCTTTATTGGCTCCCGATAATCACACAAATATTGTAAACACTAATAAAATAATAATAATACTTATAATATATATATAACAATTATTAGAAATTAATTGCCAATTCCTAAAGATTATTGCATCTACCTAGAATATGTATACATGGCCGTATTGGGTCTCACTACATGCCTACATGGGTTTGGATTTGGTTCGGCCCAGTTCGGACTAACTTGGTTCAACCAGGTTCCTGCAAAGTCAATAAATCTAATAGTAATTAATTAAACTTATTTATAATGGTCATACTATAACTTAGCCTGGTTTTCCTAGTTAGGACACAACTATGGCTCGGCATTCCCCTACCATGGCTAAACACTAGTCAAAACATGCCACTGCACTATCCGGGCCATGATTCCTAGCCGTCTTGTACTTCAAAACTCAACCATGTCTAAAGTCATCTACCGTAATAATTAACTAAATGATTATTTATAAAATCTAAAAAATCAACATTTAAATCAAATAAATAATAAAAAAATATTTCAAAAATTTTTGGGAAGAGAGGCTACAGGGTGGTTGGTGCGGAGGAATTTGTTGGTAAGCCGACATCGGCTGCAGAAAGAGAGGTCGAACAGCGTACTCAGGAGGCTGTTATTGAATCCTCTCCAGGTCCTGCTGGGGCCGTGGAAGATATACACCCTGATGTCAAAACTGTGCGGGGCCTTGACATTGTAACCTTTGAGCAACCTGGGCATGCTCTTGGCCCCTTTGTAGCCAGGGCTGAAGGCCTAGCTCAAGTTGGTGCTGAGCAAGCAGAAGGTACGAAATTATAACTCTATCGCACACTTTCAGGTTTTTTCCTTTCCGTCACTGATAAATATATTGCTTTCTTGTCAGGTTCGGCTTCTTGTCAAGCGTCTCTTCCTGGAGTGGAAGATCTCCATCAGGCCTCCTTCCCGACGACCTCTTCCGAAGATGACGAGATGGCCCAGGAAGTCGTCAAAGCTTTCTATTCTATTTTGAAAGTAAAGCTTCTTGGAGTTCTAAATCAGAATGCCACTTTTGGCCCTGTGAAGGCTGTTGCTGAATGCCAAGTGGCGGTCCTTGAGAACATTGCTGGCCACGAGGAGCGGGCTAATGCTCTAAGGAAAGTTCTGACTGACTTGGAGGACCGCGTGGCCAAACTTCGGGAAGCCAAGCAACGAAGCCCGACGTCGCTGTTTCGTGAAAAAGGCGAGGCTTTAGTTGCGGCTCTTATAGAGGAGGAAGCTACTTTCCAGGTAAGGAAGGGTGCCCTTGCTAAAGAGATCAGTGAATTGGCTGACCAGTATGAACAGTTCAACGCCGCGAGCGAGGCTCGTATTGCTTCGAAGAAAAAGCTGGCTGTCCAAATCACTGAAAAGTACATTCACATCACACTGATCCACAAGGAGATTGCCCAACTGGAGGCCAGCTTGAGGACAGTTGTGTTTGAACAGGAGGACTATTCAGTTCAAGCTGCCGTGACTGCCACAACTTTAGAGAACAGCTGGTGAAGTTGGAGGGAGAGCACGCGAAATTGATCCCCTTCAAGGATGAGGCTGCTCAACAGGAAGAAGCATGCCGTCGTGCTACTGCCAAGTCCCAGACTGAGATTGCAGCTCTAAGGGATAGCATCAATCGATTGTGCATCCCTTAGATCTTCTTTTGTAATAGGCTCAATTAAGCCGTAAAGACTCCTGTATCTCTTTATTTTCTCTGCTCTTTTTTTAGAGACATTTTTAATAAAGAATCTTTTGGCTTTCGAAACTCGTGAATGATGTTTGTGAAATATAAGAACTAGCGGTAATGTGGACGAAGTAGGAATAATTTTGGTAGGTATTCCGCTAAGGAATTTGATGTGGACTTGTTATTTGTTTTATGTTCAAAATTCTCGAACATAGATAATAAGTTGAAAGAAACTGCTAACAGAGGTAATGCGGACGTAATAACAAAGGATGTTATATATCTGACCAGAGGTAATATGGACGTAGACGGATATATGACATTAGGTAGGAGTGGATAATTCAGAGGTAATATGGACATGATTATCTTTGACGAATGTTTTGCTCAGAGGTTATATGGACATGGCAAAACATTTCTTAATTATCCCACTGGGGAAATAATTATCGGAAAATAGTTCAGAGGTAATATGGGCGTGACTATTTTCGTAAGACCGGGTTTGGGCAGAGTCCAAAACGAAGATAATTCCACTAGAGAATCTTTTTAGAGGGCCTATTATCCATAGCGTATCCAAGACTCTTAAAATACGGATAATAGTTAGATGATTTTTCGAATCATGTAAACATTATACTGTATATTTACATGATTAAAACAGGGTATATGTGAACGCTATACATGAAGGTTACACATAATATTTTTTCAGGAACTTGTCATTAATCGGCATCATGAGCAAGTCACCATCAGGCTTGGTTAGTCGATATACATCGTTAGAATACACTGATTCTATAACGAAAGGACCTTCCCATTTAGGCTGGAATTTTTCTTTTGTCTTGTGCATCATGACCATTGGTCTTCTCACTGCTAAGACCAGATCACCAACTTGAAAGATTCTTTCCTTCACCTTTTTATTAAAGGCTCTAGGTATAGCTTAATACGCTGTTGAGCTAATAAGCATTTTTTGTCTAGTGCTTCCAGCTCTTGTAGTCGCAGATGGTAACTTTCTTCGGCAGTCAACTCACTGGCCAAGGCTACTCGAAGAGAGGGAATCTGGATTTCTAGGGAAAGAACTGCTTCACTCCCATAAACCGGAGAGAATGGCGTACTGTCTGTTGGAGTCTGAACTGTTGTACGATAGGCCCAGAGATATTCACCAAGCTTCTCATTCCAATCGCGCATGTTTGAAGACACTAACTTCTTAAGAAGTTTGATGATAGTCTTATTGAAGGCTTCTACTAATCCATTAGCTGCTGGATTATAGGCGATAGAGGCTACATTCTGAATTCGATTATTATCGCAGAACCGATAGGATGCATGGCTCGCAAATTGTGGACCATTATCATGGATGATCCTGCGAGGTAGGCCGAAGTAGTAGATGACGTGATGTTTGACGAAACTGATCACATTCGACGTCTTTACTTCGATGAGCGGTATAGCTTCCGCCCATTTAGAAAAGTAATCGATTATAGCTAGGATAAATCGATGTCCTCTGGAGGATGGCAAGCTGATTGGGCCGATGACGTCCATACCCCAGGCTTCAAAAGGCCAGGATGTCATCGTCGGATGTAGAAACTCCGAAGGTTAATGAATAAAATCAGCGTGGAACTGACAAGACCTACACTTCTTTGCATATTCAACAGCATCTGCTATCATCGTGGGCCAATAACAACCCATTCGTCGGAGGCGATCTTGTAATTTGGGGCCTGGTTGGTGTGCACTACAAATTCCATCGTGGGCCTCACGTAGTGCATATTTGGCTTCTGTGTCTGATAAACATCATAACAGTAGCCCGTCGTAAGAACGTCGGTACAATATTTTGGTGGCTGTATCATAGTAAAATCTGAGGGATCGCCTTTGGACATGCACTACTTCTTTTGGGTCCTCAGGGAGGATTTCGTAGACGGCTTAGTCTATGAAAGGAGATCTCCTGTCTTTGACGTCGACGTTCGTTTCTGTTGTGTAACTGTGATGAATATGCAAGGCATCTTTCGCACAGAATAACTCTCGACCAGACACTGTAATCGAATGCTGAGTATTGATAGGGACGATCAAGGAAGCAGCCAGACCAGCTAAAGCATCTGCTTTTATATTCTGTAATCGAGGCACGTGCTCGATGAAAAATCCAGTGAAGGTAGAAGCCAACTCCATCATCGCTTTGTGATATAGAATGAGATCTTCGTGACGAACTTCATAGTCCCCTCGGACCTCACTAACTATTAGCTTAGAATCATCATAAGCTTCTAGATAGTCAACTCCCAGTTGTTTTGCCAATTAAAGGCCGATCAGTAGGACGTTATATTCGGCCACATTTTTGGTGCAAGGTTCCACGAGAGAATACGCATGGTATATAACCAGATGGTCAGGTGATACAAGCACGATGCCTACTCCGGCTATAATATTTTCTTTAGGTCCTATTCTTGATGCACCGTTAAAGAACATTCGCCAAATGGGGATTTCGTCGGTCGCAGTGTTAGACTCAACCACTTCATCCGAAATTTCATCGTAGAATTTGGAAGATTCTGGCACTGGATGAGCTGCTAAGAAATCAGCTAATGCTTGTCCTTTTACTGTCTTCTGAGGGACGAATAGCATATCGTATGGAGTCAACAACATTGTCCATGTAGCTAAATGGGAATTAAGAGAACTCGGTTTAGTCATGAGTATTCTGAGAGGATTGACTCTAGATATAATATGGATAGTTTGCCCAGACACATAGTGACGTGTCTTCTGGATAGCAAATACCAGTGCGAGACATTCATTTTCAACAGGTGTGTATCTATGTTTGGTACCAACCATCATGCGGCTAAGGTAATAGATTGCTTGTTCATGGTCGCCTTCATTCTTCTGAACTAATAGGGCCCCAAGAGAATGATCCATAGCGCGAACATATAACAAGAAAGGCTTTCCAACTATTGAAGCCACCAACATTGGGGGGCTTGTGAGATACTTCTTGATGTCGTCAAATATGCGTTGACATTTTTCAGTCCAGACGAAAGATACTCCTTTCTTCATGAGCTGAGTAAACGGTTGACACCTTCCAGAAAGATTTGAAATGAATCGTCTGATGTAGGCTAACCTTCCTTGAAGTCTGCGTAGCACTTTGAGATTTCTTGGAGGACGTATATCGAGGATAGCTTTCACTTTCTCCGGGTCAAGATGTATACCCTTTGAAGTGATAACAAAACCAAGGAACTTACAGCTAGAGACTCCCAGAAAAGACTTGGTTGGATTCATCTTGAGTTGGTGTGTACGCATTAGTTCGAACACCGTTCTCAAATCTTGGAGGTGGTTGCCCTTGAGACGACTTTTAACTATGATATCATCTATGTAGCATTCCACTATTTTGTACAAGTGATCGCAAAAAATTGTGTTCATAGCTCGTTGGTATGTCGCCCCGCATTTTTCAATCCCAAGGGCATCACCGTATAACAGTATACCCCTAATGGTGTTCGAAAAGATGTGTGTTTCTCATCATTGGGGAACATCTTGATCTGGTTGTAGCCTGAGAACCCATCCCTGAAGGACATCCGTTCGAAGCCGTAAGTATTGTCGATTATTACGTCGATGATCGGTAGAGGAAACTCATCTTTTGGGCATACAAAGTTCAAATCACGGTAATCGATACAGACTCAAACTTTATTATTTTTTATGACCAGAATAATGTTAGCGACCCAGTCAGGGTGTTGTTCTTCGCGAATGAACCCACTTGAAATAAGCTTCTTTACTTCACTCTCGATGGCCTCCATGATATCTGGTCGGAACCGTCGTTGCTGCTACTTCTCTGGTATAACTTTAGACGAGATATTTAGGCGGTGCATAGCAACTTTAGGGTCTAAGCCTGGCATGTCTTCATAGCTCCATGTAAAGACGTCAATGTATTCTCTTATAAGCTGTATAAGAGATTGTCGTTCTTCACCAGACAGACTTTTGCTGATAAAGATTGGTTTAAGAGATAATTTATCTCCTAAATTAACTTGGACGACTTCGTCTTCAGTAGGTATTTCACGTTGTTTGAAACGTAACTCCTACCTGGTGTCCATTTTTTGAGCCTATAGTTCGAGCTCGATTGATTGGACATCTTCTGCAATTTGGTCAACTGACACCATGTTGACGGACAAAGTTGCTTTGAACATGTCTCCAATGCTAAAATCTGAATCCCAGAGGCAGTAATCAGAAGAATGAGAACAACGATCCACTTCGACGTCTGATCCTTCAGGAGTTGTTGGAGGAGTAATATAACCCAAACCAACATTGTTTCGTTGATAATAGTTCTCGGGTTTGCCAGAAGGAGCAAAGTGACGTATTGGCAATCGTCGCCCTTGACCGTAGTTTAGTTCCTGGTCCTTTTTTATATCATATCCCATGTTCTGGATGATATTCTTGGCCTGCCAACTATATCGGTAAAGTTGCATTTTTCCAGAGTCATAGTCAGCTTCAGTGTTGCGATTGGGAGTAGTAAAGTCCAGAATGAACTTTCTTTCGCCAATTATTCGACCGAAGATGATCAATTCTTCACCCTACTTTCTAACTGGAACGATGAATTAGTAGATATCTTCTGGCCAGACTTTTTTCCATAGACGAGACATCGTGACCGGCATGTAGAGACGTGGTCCTATGCCATGCTCTAGGGCATAAAATGTATCTATGTACTGGTTTACAGATTGGTAGACATCAGAGTAATTCAAAGATAAACTTTTACTTAGAAAAAATACAAGTTCTTCTTCAGGGATAATATCATCCACTGAAGGTACATTATTTTGAGTATTAATATACTCATTGAGGGGATCATTGTCCGGAACATGAGTCACAGACTTGATTAAGTTCACCACGTAGGGTAACTCATCAGGATTGAGAGGACGGACTTCAGCAGGTTCCACCCGAGTCGTTTTGCGGGGAGTGATGGTCAATGGTTTGACAGTATCAGGATTCTTCTTTTTGACCCGGATTGTGAGAGGCTTTGGAGTATTTTTTGGAGTAGTACGTCCTTTGACTCGGATAACCAGGAGACCATCACTGGCGGATGAATTAACTTCAGCTTCATCATCAGCTTCGTTGTCGTCATCCTTGGAAGGCTGAGATTGATAAACTACCGAATCTCCATAGTAGGCTTCAATACCCTTAAAAGGATCGACATTGGCAAACTCCGTCTTTACGATGCCATTACCGTTGATGTACTTAAAGCATTGGTGAAGGGTAGAAGGAACGATCATGTTCTCGTGTATCCACGGACGTCTCAACAAGACGTTGTAGGACGTATTGGCATCGATTACATAGCAAGAAACCTCTGTTTGGAGATCACCAATCTGGCACTTGAGATGGATTTTGTCTAGCGGATGACTTCTCCCAATATTGAAAGCCATGATAGTTGTATTAGTTGTAGACAGCTTATGCAGAGGGATCCCTATAATTTAGAGTAAATTTCTAGGAATGATGCTGAGGGAGGAACCTGGATCGATATGCATCTGATCCACCTTAATTGTCCCGATATACCCTGTATAGTACAGAGGTCTATTATGACGATTGTTTTTTAGTAGCATGTCCTCTTATGAATAGGTGATGTTGGGCACCACTTCTATAGTGCTATGGCAGTGAGGACAGGAGACTGGATTTTGAGCGAGGGCTTTGACTTCAGCAAGATAAGAGTCAGCATATAGTAACGCCTCACTCAAAGCTTTACGCGTCTCTTTAGAGAGCCGCAGTAGATCGAACAAACACAATCTGGCAGGTGTATTGGCCAGCTGTGCCAGTATATCAAAGTTGTAAGGTCGATCCATGCCTTCGGGAGTTGGTGCCTTCAGAGACTTGTCAAATCGTGTCTCCTTCTGCTTAGCTTTGTCGGTAGTTGAGGACTTAGATGGACCAGCTTCTGAACTTATGGGGGCAGCAGGGGCTTAAAAAGGCACTATGTCTTCTTGTGCGGGGTCATAAGTCTGTAGATAAGTCTTTCCAGATCGCGTCTCGCCAGATAGAACTTCGTAAATGGAAGAAGACACCATATGGCATGACTTATATTTCTTGCTCCTCTTTGCTTTGGAAGACACCACCCCTTGCGTCATTTCTTGCATAAGGTCTGGATGGACCCACATGATCTCACCACATTCCATCGTGAGTGGTACCAACGTTGATGTTGAGTCACGAGCTGGCGGCAGGTTGATGACTTCTATTACTGCCTTGGGGATTGGGACTACGCCGTCTGGAACTTCTGTGGGAGGAAAGTCACCAAATTAAAGAGAGATCATGTTAGAATATAGAACTTGTCTTCAACTTCGAGGTTGATAACTTGGCTGTCGATAAGATGATGTATCTTCTTCTTCAAGATGATGCAATCCTTGGTAGAATGGTGCACGCACTGGTGATAAAGACAGTACTTGGGATTGTTGAATTGGTTTGCCTCCGTAGGACGCCGTAGTGGAGGCAATGTCAGTTTATTATCCTTCATCAATGTGTGAAAAATGGTAATAACATCATCTTCGTCAAAGGAGAAAGTCTCCTTGGATTTGTCGGGAGCGCCCTGAGAATTGGAAGCTCCCTTGGAAGTGTCGACCTTCAAGACTTCTTTTCCTTTACCCCTACAGATAGGGATAGTTTGGGGGTGCTTGCTTTTGTCTTCAGATTTGGGTGTCTTCAACCCTAGTAATTTTATATTAGGAACATCATTCTCAGAAGCATAAGCAGCCCCGATGAAAGTGGGCCATGTATCATACTTATGTATACCCAGACAGAACTTCACTGTAGGGAGGAAGTTATGCCGATATGTATCCATAAGCTCTGAGTTTGGTATACCGAAGGGTATCTTCAATGCTAGTCGCCTGAAGCGTTCGATGAAAGCAATAACAGACTCACTCCTTCTCTGCTTGGTCTCGATGAGGGTGGACATACTAATATGCATGCCACTCTCATAAAACTTGTTAAGGAATAACCTCTCCAAATCTTTAAAGGAGTAAATGTAACCGTCGGGCAGACTGCAGAACCATTCAAAAGCTACTCCCTGCAAGGTGCTGATAAATAGCTTTGACAAGAACGCATCATCCCTTGGTAAGTGCAGAGTCTGTGTGTTGAAGTATGTCATGTGTTGGCAAGGAAAAGTCATCCCGTCAAACGAATTTAGCGTCAATGGCTTGTAGTTAGGCGGGCAAGTAGCATTCTCCCATTCAGGAGGATAAGGTTGAGATATCCCCATCTTCTGAAGCTTGTCTTTGTGTGAGATGGTATCGAGACAGGCAACAAGAGAATCAATTGCATCCTACTAATTGAGCAGATGTTGAGAAACGGCTGTTGTACGGTTGTCAAGTGTCGTTGGTGAAGGACTACCCCCAGCATTTATGGGATTTGGAGAAGGTACAACGGAATGATACTCCTTTTGTAGTGAAGGAGGGTTGTTGCTATGAGCCAGACTAGCGTGTGCTGAGACGTTCGGTTGAGATGGAGGAATAGCCCCAACAGTTTGGACCGCCATGATGCTGGTAAGCATATCAGTGATCTTGGCAAATGCCATTTCAAGACTCTCTTGCCGCTTGTTGGTCTGATCACTGGCTTCTTTATGTCTCTCTCGATCCGCCATATACGCAAATAGCATGCGAGGATGAATAGAGAAAACAGTACAACTGGTGCTGATATTGTCTGTCTCTGAGTTGAAAAGGCCCTCATCTTCAAGCAGGGGAGGTAGATAGTCACCATCGGACTCAAAGAGATCATCATCATCTGGAAGGCTACCCCCGGTTTGAAGGTTGTCTGCTTCAAATTCTGAGGGAATACTACCACCAGCTGAGGGAACATCACCCCCTGCTTGAGAGTCCTCGCCATCTATAATGAATCTCGTCCTTGACCGAGTACCCATATAGACTCCTTCAGATGTAACAGCTCGCTGGCTGTTTGTTGGCAGACTTCTTCTTCTTCTATTCGCAGAACTGAGAGAAAAGGTTGGGTTAGTGGTCCACCTTCTTTGATTGGGGTTCCCGTAAGGAGGACCCCATGAAGCCATGTTGGATGAAACATATAGCGGCTTTTTATCATCAGAGCGCTGCAGTCATCGAAATACGGACTTCCACGGAGGTACCTTCGTTGCTTTGGAGCAGCAACAGTTCATGACAATACTGGTGCACAGATGTATCCCATGAATTGCAGTATCCTCCCTCGCTTTATGCTTATGATTTATCATATCGCGTAAATCGACGGAAAGGAGTTTTGCCTTAAAACCCATGTCACATGTATTGTTGAGCTTTGCATACGGGTTTATAAGGGTTGGCACATCCGGACTTAGTTCATGTGCAGGGGCAACCCCCACACCTATGTTCCGTGATGACCTTGAAGACAGCCCCGTGCTATACGCGTTGGGGCCTATCTTTTTATTGTGGGCACATAGACCCTGGAGCATGCCCTTGGACGCATGCTTTCCTGAAGTCCTGGCAGCATGCCTGGCCTTCCTGGATGTGGGCGCATAGAATGGGTCATCAGAGCCTATGCGCATAGCTCTAGGCGCATGGCCCTGGGCGCATAACCTATCGAAGACAGAAGTCCTCTGGCCGAAGTTATGCGTCCACATACTACCTTGGGCGCATAGCTCTGGCGCATGCTTTGGAAAACAGTATTATTTTCTTCCAGTTTTGCCTTCTTCGTTTGCGAGCCTCGCTGAGTTTGTCCAGAGCGTCGAACACTTCGATTCTTGGCATCGTAGTATTTTTTTTTGCCAAGTCTTGAGTATTGAATACTCTGTTGTTGATTGCACAAGAGGGAAGTCGCTGGGCTAGTAGAGCCCAAAACGGTATGTGCCCTCTTTGCATTGGGAGCCCCTATAGAAGGATTATGTGCCCCCATGACAGAGTTCCCCTTCGATTGCATATCTTCTACGACACTGGTAGGATATGCAGTACGAGCCTTCGGAAGCCAAGTCTTGCTAGACTTGTTTTGCTACACTGATTTCAAAGAAGTAGAGCCATCCCTCGAGAGCATCTCTTCGAACGCCTGCTGATCGAACTTCACAATCAACATCTTCTGAGTGCTCCCCACTTTATCGGTATCAGATTGCGTCACCACCTTCTCATCAGAGAAAAAGGTAGTCCCCAGCAGAGTCGCCATTTTTGTTGACACACACAAAAAAGAAGCACTGTCTTTTCTTATTGGCACAAGGCACCACAAATCGAGTACGCCTGAGATATCCTGCACTAAAAATCCCTGAGTACAAAAAGAATTCTGGGGAATGGGATGATGGAGATCGAGCGGCAGCTGCTCCTTTACTCCGTTGACACTCTGATTTACAAAAGTGGGAGAAAACCTAAGAAAATTGCTAACTCTCGGCTCACTGGCAAGAAGGACAGCAATTTGGCTCTTGAAATGCTCTCCGTTCTGTCTTTTTGAAGAGGCATGTGACCTCTATTTATAGTTGTTTTGCACTAAAATGACTATTATACGCACATAGGGAGAAAATATACTGATTTCCCTGTGGGCGCATAGTCTTCATTTGGGCGCATAGGGTGTAGGTGCATAGAGACTGCATGATCGTGGGTAGATCATGGGGTTGACGTGGCCGCATGCTTCGATGCATGACTGCTCGTGGAGACTGACGTGGCCGCATGACTCGGCCCATGATTGATCGTGGATGTTGACCGGGTTGTAGGGTTGTTCCTGCCTTGGGCGCATAGTGCTGGGAGCAACTTAAGCGCCCACTCTTGGGCGCATGTTTTTACTGCATGGAGAAAATGCTGTGGGCGCATAGCCCCTTTGGCCATGTGGGCGCATAACTGTTTGTGACTTGGGCGCATGACTGTTTGTGACTTGGGCGCATGGCTACTTCCAAACTTGGGCGCATAATGCTAAAATTTTCATGCTTCTACAAGTATGAGGTCGTATTTCCTTGTCTCCCTTACAAGTATCGAAAAACCAAGGTAAGTTTCATACTATTCATGTTCATGTTTTAATTAATTAAGTGCACTGCATCAATAAGAATATATATATTGTATCGCACGGGATCCCCCTCGGACCCCAAATCGATTGCTCGATTGACTTATTGATTCGAGAATTGGGGAGTAGTATAGCAACTGTGACCAAACCCATGTTACTAATATTGACTCTCTTGCGCTAACCTCTATTGCAGAGGGGATTGAGCTGTACCGTATACTAGCGTTAGGCCCAATGTTAGTATATACATTGAATCTACCAGCTAGTCACAGATTGCTATACGCTCAAATCACTATTGAAACATTGTAGATTGCATCATTATTGCTCTTGAGATTTCATTGCCTTGCTGACTCTTTATTATTATTTAGAAAAAATAATAATAATGCTTTTAAACTGCCCTTGCATTATTTTATTATTTGTTAGAATGTTGGATATAGATATATGTTCTTGCTCCACTCCTGACTGGAGACCAACAATTTAAGGTTATTGCGACGACGAGGAGCTTGCCTTTAGTTCCTACGACAAACCTGACCTGGGTTCTGAGGAGGTAGTTGAGCCCGGACAGGGAGCCTAGGAGTTTTAGCTGCACTTGTCATCTAGTTCTTTCTTTTGTTTGGAAGTTGTAATAACTAAATGCTTTATATGTTTGTGTATTTGTTTCAGTAGAAATTTAGTTCTAATTCAAAGTTCAAATACAAATGTTTTAAATTTTTTGTATTTTAGAATATTTTGCTTGTGTTACTACTGCTTGATACAGCTTACTATCACCGTCTCACAATGGTGCAGGCTGGGTATGATCCGACTGGACCCAGTATCTTGGGATCAGGTCGTGACACCGACCTTGTGATGGTTAGGTAAATAAGTCATCCAACCAGCCTTCAATATTGCGATGCATCTTCCAGTAAGTTTCCATCTTCTTGTGTGCGTCACATTTTGCTCAAATGAAAACCGTAAAGGTTTAGCCCTAAGAAACTCTGTATCTTCAAGAATCTCTAATGCATATTTCCTTTAACACAAGACCATTCCGTGCTTGGACCTTGCTACTTATATTTCAAGGAACTATCTCAATTTTCCTATATCGTTCAGTTTGAAATGGCATGAGAGAAAATACTTGGTCTTTGTGATGTCTTATAAACTGTTCCCTGCTAGAATTACATCATTGATATAGACCAACAAAGCTGTGAAAATACCTTGATGGTTTCAGACAAATAAAGAATAGTCGAACCATGATTGCTTAAAGCTGGCTGACTTGAGGGTTGAGGAAAGCTTCAAAAACCATTGGCTTGAGGCTTCTTCAAGCCATATAATGATTTGTGTAGCTTGCAAACCCTATTCTCCCCCTTTTGTTCGAAGCCAGGAGGGAGCTGCATGTACACATCTTCATGGAGATCTCTATTAAGAAACACATTATTTATGTCCAATTGGTAACGGTGCCAATTCCACTAAGCTACAAGCTGAGTAATACTCGAACTGTTGTGAGCTTAGCAACTGGCACAAACGTTTCCCTATAGTCGAGCCCTTCAACTTGGTTGTAACCCTTGGCCACTAACCTGGCCTTGTAGAGCTCAACTGTGCTATTAGGATTATACTTGATTTTGTATACCCACTTACAACCAATTGGTCGTTTGTGAGCTGGAGGATGAACCAAACTTCAGGTCTTGTAAGCTTGAAGTGTTGAACCTCTTGCTGCACAGCTTCTCTCATTTTGGATCCTTAAATGCTTGAGAAATGAGATAGGTTCTCTTTGCATGCATGGTCATATTAGCAGTAATGGTTCTTGTCATGACCCCCTTCTAGATGACTGGATACGATTCAGACACGTCTAGCCTACGTTGTAGACACAACAAAGTAAGCTGTATGGGAACCTCATGAAAACTCCAATAACATGATCAATCAATCACATCATGGCTACTAACACGTTCCAGAACAAATCACCACAACATCACATATTACACTATGTCTTTTTAGTACAACTTTACAAAATTATCCGGAGGAAATCCGATAAACTAAAATCCACTAGAAATAATAGCACATATGTCTCATGGAACTATCTAATACATCAGGTGAAATATCTACAACAGATCTTATATAATCTTTTATAAATCATCCTCCAGTCCAATGCCATCCGTATGCTCTGGTCTAATATGTCAATGCTCCAGTTAGGAATGAAGCAAACTATAGACTATAACAGTGAAACAAGTACAACACATGCATAAGTAATAAAACATGACTAGCTTGCACCATTAGTGCAATGAACTACTAAACATGAAACATGAAACATGAAACATGAAACATGAAACATGTAGCAAGAAGATCATGACAATGGAACATGGAACATCTAACAAGAAATCATGACATGTGATTTGAAATACGTACTAAATATGTGACAGGCTCGACAAGTACATTAATAAGGTACGGCTTAACCACACGTGCACATGTGTGTGATTAGGCTAGCAACATGATATAACTAGCCTACGGCTTTGGTTACATATATCTAGCATTTCCCCTTCTCAAGTACAAATAAATAGCACATGACAAGCACCATAACCAGAAGCACATAATCAATCGTATAAACAACGTGTCCAACATGAAACAAGTCTAAATGAAGTAAATGAATCAAAGCCACAGAATATACTTGTCTTGTCCTTGAAATCAATGTGTCTCAATGTCCACCTAGAATAATGCAAGAATAGATTAGAAACCAAAATAACAATTTAGCTAATATTGCTAACTATATACATATACTAGCTAGAATATAGATACTTAACAGCTGTATGTAAATATTAGAAATTGAATAATATTTGGTTTAGCAAAATTCTATAACAAAATATTTATAAATACTAACAACTATATTATAGAAAATAGTTTTAAAAATATTAGTTAATTATTAAACTATATACTAGCAAAGTACCCAAAATAATATTTATGGTTAAATATTAATATATATATATATATATATATATATATATATATATATATATATATATATATATATATATATATATATATTTACTATCTAAAAATATTACTAAAGAATTATAAATTTAATACAAGAATAATAATAACAATAATAATAATAAAGATAATAATACTACTACTAATAATAGTATCCAGCCCAATATCAGTCCAAACAACTACTCCAGCCCAATTTCATTTTATTTCTTTTTCTTTCTTCTTCAGCTCAATGACTTAAATCTGGTCCAAGGCCTGCAGCCCAAACCCTCTCTTCTTTTTGTTTTGTTTTCTATAATCCAGGCTCACCTGGCCCAGCCCAGTAGCTTGACTCTGCTACTGTTGTTTACTTTTTTTATAAAACCAGCCCACTCCATTGGACTATCAAACCCGACCCATCAATCCTTTTACTAACCTTATCACTTAACCCTAATCTCTCTCGTATTCCTCTCATTCTTCCACAGCCGCACACGCACATACGTAGCCCTAACCCTAGAGAAGAGGAAGAAGAAGATGATGATGAAGAAGAAGGAGCTGGAGGTCGAGAGGCTCACCTTGGCGGCTTTGCTCACGCGATGCTTTGGCGTGGCGCTGGTGGAGGGGCGGCTCCGGGACAGTGACTGAGGAGCCCGGCTCGAGTGGATCTGGCCACTAAACGATGGACTCTGGGCTTGACGGTGCGACGTCTGGACTCGAAGCAGAGACATACGACGGCGACTCGGGGAAGTTCTTGATGGCGACGACACAAGCATCTCTGGTGGCTGGCGGCTTCTCATGGCGATGCTCCAATTGAAGGCTATGGTAGAGGAGCTCCAACCAGGCGGTAGTCTTCGACTGCACGGCTACACTCGTTGGAACTAGGGGTGTACATCGGTCGGTGGTCGACCTATTTAGTCCCAACCGAAGTCGAACCGAAGTTAATCGGTTTAAAAATAAACAAAACCGAACCAAACCAACCAAATGGTCGGTTCGGTTTTAAAACCGACCGACTTGGTTCGGTTTGGATCGGTTCGACTTGGTCGGTTTTGATCACATAAAAAAATAGATTGTATGTTTTTTCTTTTGTGAAACCTCAGTCAACTTCCACTTTGCAACAGTAAATACAATTCAGCAGCTTCAATTCAACTTGCACTTTACAGGTAGAGAAAAATGCCAATTATACATAAAAAAATCATATACATTCAACCAAAGTTCCTTTCATGTGCACATGAGCAATTAGAAAAGAATATGAGCCGCCAGCACTCCTCTTTGAAACTAGAGAGAGGGGGGAGAGCTCTTTCAACTTTAACTTGATAAATGGCTGTGATGTGAATAAATGAACCAAACCTGTATAATACAACCCAATGAACCCATACCCAACCGGCCAACCCTAATTATTTAACAAGGATTTGGTTCGGTTCGGTTCGGTTCGATTTCGACGATTTTTGGCATAACCAAACCGTGAACCGAACTGAACCGGTCGGTTTTGAAAAAATTGAAGCCGAACCAAACCAACCGAACCATCGGTTCGATTTAAAACCAATCGGTTCGGTTTGGCTTGGTTCGATTTGGTCGGTTTGACTTAATTGTGCACAACCCTAGTTGGAACCCATGCTCGAGACGACGGATCTAGGCGACAGAACTACTCGCGACGGCGAGCAATGGCAGTCCAGTGGCGAGGATGATTGGATCTAGTCTGATCGCCATGTCCCCGCGGTGGCACTGGTCCAAGAATGGACGACGGCTAGTGACTTTGACGGGGAACTGTGCGACTTCTAAAAAGCAAAGTGACTCTTGTGGCGACGATGATGAATTCCTCGAGTGCCATCTCCGGTGAGCGAGGCGGCGGTTCTTGATGAAGAGACGGTCGGATCTGGTGGATCAGTTGTTGTAGCTTCGGTGAGGTGATCCTATCAAAGGATCTGAGGCGGTGGCATCCCAGACAAGGTAGCAACACTGGACGGTGACTCCTACGATCAAGACTGCCGGACATGACGATGGCTAGGCAGCAGGACTCTCCGACGAGGGTCGATCGAATATGGCACGATGACAGCAGGATCCCAAGGCCGTACACAGAATTAGGGTTAACATAGATCTAGGGTTTCTTGACTGGATTGGAGCCACGGTGTGTCTGGGTGGCTGGACACGAGAGTATGTATGTCCTGTGTTAGGGGACACATGACACAGCAAGGGTAGGGTCGACACTTGAGTGTCCGTGTCGGAACAGAAAATGTAATTGTAAATAGAATTTTGAAATAGACACGGTGGGGACACGATCATTATGACAACTAATGATTTGATTTAGGAATAGCCCTATTAAGGAAGTCCTAGAATATCTAGGCACATAGGCTGAGGAAGTATTACTAGAATATTTCAGACTAATCATGATTAGTCTAATGATTCCAGAATGTTCCCACTAAGTCATGTGACTAGGCATTCCATATTGAATTCCTAAATAACCAATCCAGTTAGAGGAAATTATGTGAGGACCCTGATTTTTGGGAATTATTTTTAATTTACTTTATAGTATTTCTATTTATTAGGTTATATGTATATTTAAATATGATTATAGATGTGTTTTTTTGTAACTTTAATTTTTGGAGCACAAGAAGCACCAATCTTTCTAAACATCATTCATGAGCTTTGATGTAGACACATCTACCTTCAATTTGATATATTATGTCCCATCCAAACTTGTCTCTTAGCATTCTTTTGACTTCGCGTAACTTTGGTTCAATTTAGGCCATTTGATTGTTTACCGTAAGTCTAGACCAAACTACCAACGTGAGTTCGGAACTCGACATAGATCAAAATCATTTGACCCAATATATGATTTTGACCTATTTTGAGTCTACGACACACATGCCAAAGGTGTGCTATTTAACCGAGTCCCCGTGTGCGATTTATTTACGAATGACACAAGAGGCTCATTGGTTGACTTTTCGAGTTCAATTTGACTAGAAAATATATTTGGACCCCTAACCTAGCCAACCCACTTGGTAGAGCCATGATTAGGTTGCCATGACTTAGTAGAATTATTTTGAACTTATTTTGGGCCAAGTAGGTTTAAATACAATTTTATATATATATGATTATATTTATAATAGTTTGATACTATATATATATATATATATATATATATGGTCTTAGTCATGGTTAAGTTTGAGATACATATCGACTAGGAATTTGGGTACGGAGAGTGTAGTCGTGTGCTTTAACTAGTGTATTAGCCATGCTAGGAAAGGCCTAGCCATAGCAGTGTCCCTACTAGGAAAACCAATCAAAGCTGCGACTTAACCCTTATAGACAATTCAATTATTTATTAATTCGGTTCTTGACTTTTTAAGAGACTCGATTGTGCTAAAATAGTCAAACTGGACCTGAACCAAATCTAAGTCCATGTAGTCATGTGATATAGGTCATATATTTTACATATATTAATTTTGATAGTCCAAATAAGTATTTTTATATATAAATGACTGTTATATATAATATATAAGTTACTGTTATCAAATTGATATTTTATTTTGGAAATAGGATAAATAATTTTCTTAAATATCTTTTCTTCATATTAGAGATTGCTACACTATATATCTAAGTGTATCCAGCGTATGTAATAGGCTTTATACATATATAGAGTTTTGTAGTAAATAAATAAAATTTGTAGTAAATAAATATTATGTATATGACTATTTCTTATAATACATGCTTATTAAATATTCTAGATTCCTTATTTAAAATATATCTTAAAATATTCTTAGAAATTTAGAGTATATAATTATGTGAATATTTATGTACATAAATATATATATATATATATATATATATATATATATATATATATATATATATATATATATATATATATATATATATATATATATATATATATATATATATATATATTTTATATATATATATATATATTATGTACATATATGTGAATATTTTGGTACATATATATATATATATATATATATATATATATATATATATATATATATATATATATATATATATATATTATATATTATATATTTATATATTTATATATTTATATATTATATATATATATTATATATATTTATAATATATATATATATATATATATATATATATATATATATATATATATATATATATATATATATATAATATATATATATATATATTATATATATATATATATATATATATATATATATATATATATATATATATATATATATATATATATATATATATATATATGTAAATAAAGGTAAATAATAGTTGGAAAAGAAAAGAAAAAAAACTGTGAACAGTGTCGAAGCACTGTTCACTTCCTTCTTTCCCTGACCCCTTGTAAGCGATAGTTAAAAAAAAGAAAATTTCGAAATAGCAATTCTAGGTTAATTTTGAACCTTATTAAACCAAATCTTCTCCTATATGGAGAATCCTTGATTCTCTTCCGAATCCACTTAAATCCACGTTTGAATTGGATTTAAATAACTAGGAAATCATATGTATAAATTGAAACCCATCGGGGTTGTTTTGAAAACTATGAAGAAATCCTTCCTACGTCTCGGTCCTTCGACATAGAGACGTCCTCGACCTTGGGTGACCTCCCACGAGACTTGCACTACCATAGAATGCAGTCGGCCATCGCCAGCAATGTGCGATAATAGCAGCAGACGCCACAACAGGGGCAACAGTATCAGCGGGGAACTCGACTTTGCGTGCAAGTTTCTCCATCATCTTGCAGCCCTTTTGCGAACCGTTTATTGAGGTACAACCACAACCTAACCTGCTTCAAAACCCTTCAAGTCAAATTAATTAAACTGCCGTAGACTGTCCAGAAAATCGATGTAAAGATCAACGAAAATCTGTTTACGAACAGAGAATAGAACTGCCCTATCATGCTAACTTCGAAGACCATACTTGGTCAATCCAATGAGAAACCCAAGAAACTACCTGAATAGTATTTTAGACAACCTATAGGGCTCAGGAACCCTTTTTGTAGTTTCTGATTTCATCGCTTATATGCTGAGTAATATGTTTTCCAAAACGACGAAAAAATCGATTTCAAAACAGTTTTTAAAACTAGAAAATTCACCGATAAGGGGTCCGTCCCGACAATTCGAACGACTTGGTCACAATCTATAAGCATCAAAAGGTGCGTATCGACTTCGTGGACATGTGGGCTTTGACGAAATTTAAATTGGTTGCGTGTGCACGACGAATTTGATACGTATTCGTCAAAATTTACCGTATCGACCTTTTTCAAAATTTTCAAATTACTTTGTGCACGTTCGTCAAATCGAGACGAAACTTGTGTCAACAGGACTGTATCATTTTTCTGGTCCTGTATGCCAAGTTTGGTCTGATTCTGAGACAGTTGACCGGATTGCCGTTTTGTGGGCCCCACGATCCGACTCGACGGAAGGATTTATGCACGATCCAACTTTGGACATACCGTTGGATTCGTCTTGCCAAACCAGATCCGTAGACATATAGTTTGATGACATTAGAGACCATAGACTCTGGCACACTTTTTGGTGCAAAGCGGGTCCAACGGCGGACACCGTTTTGACCCGAAATTACTGTTTTGCCCCTGTGTCCAGAATTGGACTTATGGGTAGCCTATTCTAGCTATTTTTTTTATTCTGAGAATGTTGGCAATGTCTGTTTTAGCATCCGGAGTTGTTTGTGGGAGTCCAGGTTTCGAGACTCTTTGATTTGACGAGTTGTTACGGGACTTTTGCTACCACCAGGCAAGTACACCTTACCAAACTTTACATTACTTACATGCTTTTTCTATACTGCTATTATTTTATGTCTCACTTGGTACATATTTCTTTCATGCTTCATGTCATAGTTACTTCCTAATTTTATGTGCACGTAGATTATTACTCTTTCTTTTCTCATATTATTTGCCATATTTTTCTATCATGTTCATGTCTAGTGATGGTATTGCTTAGCCTCTGTCTGTCCCTTTGACATGATTGAGCTGAACTTGACTCGTTGACTTGTTGACTTATTGACTTGACTTGCCTTGACTTGACTCGTAGTTCTAGGCGAGGACCTTGTGATACACGATGATTATAATTAACCACTCTCTGTTGGAGCCCCCACTGAACTGCGATAGAGACTTACTATAGGTTGTGAGCGCCCACTGAGCTGTGATCTATAGGGCCTTGAGCCCCCACTAAGTTGCGGTTTACTCTGATTTACTCGTAGTCATGTTTATCATCACGATCTCGACGGCATGCCACTTCCTTATATATTTCATTCTTATACTACTCTGCAGTCTTTATTTCTTGTACTATTTCATATCCTTCCTTGCATGTTATTACTGTTATAGCTGGCATGTATATTATGTGTCTTTTTAGTCATCTGAGAACCTGGTGATCTCTCCAGGTATTAGATGAAGGTATGGTACACTGATGGAGGATGATTGCTACACCAAGACTACATGTATATTTAGTTGATGTTTTATCTTTCTCTTTCGTAATTAGATTTTGTCCTATATTTGATTCTTGTTGCATTATAGCATAGTCTTGTACAAGATTCTACTTTTCTCTAGCTTGTTCATGATAAATGTGTTATTGGAGATCCATTCTAACATATTTATCTATTCTATAATCAGTATATTATGGTCTGATCAGGCTTACTGTACTTGATTCGTTATTGTTACCGATATTTAGTGGATTGAGATATAGTTTGTCTATAATAACCAGACAGCTTATACGTAATCGAGCTGGGCTGGAGTCCTCTCGATGCGTAGCTGGCATGTATATATATCCTAGTCCTACGTATTTTGGGACTGGGGCATTACATGTTTTTTGGTGGCCCATGCAGGTCGAGTTAGCCGTTTCGGTTACGTTACTGTACCGAGCGGGCCTGCAAAAATGATAAACCCTTAGGAATCTCAATCCACAACTGTCTTGACAATTTTTTAGAAATTTTTCTACCGCCCTTGAACTTCGTATTTACTCTCGATTACTCTTCCTTTGCTTTCTCGTATTATTGCTTCTCGTCCCTTCCTATTTCGGAGTGACGAATAATCGTTCTATATATAATTTATCAAAAAATTCTTAAGTTATAGTGTAAGTTAGTTTGCTTATTGTATTATGAATGCTTAATAGATAAGGGGGAATTGGAGATGCCATATGCTATAGGGCATTATGTGTTTAATGAGGTAGTTTGACCAAAGGTGGGTAGACATTCTAGAAATAGCTAAATGATCATACTAGGTTACACCCTTTATGTTAGTCGCTTGATCAAGAATAGAGTGGTAGTTTTAATGTGGAGACTGACCCTCTACAAGAAGAACCTAAACATAGGCTAACCAAACTTATTTACCATTATGCCCTATCAATTGTAAAGTTAGGGTTAGGCAGATTGGTAGGTATCACTTAGACTGATTAGGTGAAATGAGACTTATATTATTATGATAATAATATGGTAGGAGGACAAGCTTTCAACATGATCATAGCAAGACCGTCAGTACCAAGAAGAGCAACTAGAGATAACCATATATAGTTTTATAATAGAGATATTGCAAAACCAAATGGTTTCGGATAGATTATCACTTGAGTTATTAGGAGACACTATAGTGACCTAGCGTACCCCTTGAACTATTCTTAGTTGTACTAGCGCGGTTCTTTGTTAGTGAGTCTTATTTTAATTTCGAGGACAAAATTCTTTTAAGGTGTGTAGATTGTGAGGACCCTAATTTTTAGGAATTATTTTTAATTTACTTTATAGTATTTCTATTTATTAGGTAATATTGTATATTTAAATATGATTATAGATGTGTTTTTTTGTAACTTTAATTTTTGGAGCACAAGAAGCACCAATCTTTCAAAACGTCCTTCATGAGCATTGATGTAGACACATCTACCTTCAATTTGATATATCATGTCTCATCCAAACTTGTCCCTTAGCATTCTTTTGACTTCGCGTAACTTTGGTTTAATTTAGGCCATTCGATTGTTTACCGTAAGTCTAGACCAAACTACCAACATGAGTTCGGAACTCGACATAGATCAAATCATTTGACCCAATATATGATTTTAACCTATTTTGAGTCTACGACACACATGCCAAATGTATGCCACTTAATCGAGTCCCCATGTGCTATTTATTTGCGAATGACACAAGAGGCTCATTGGTTAACTTTTCGAGTTCAATTTGACTAGAAAATATGTTTGGACCCTAACCTAGCTAACCCACTTGGTAGAGCCATGATTAGGTTGCCATGACTTAGTAGAATTATTTTAAATTTATTTTGGGCCAAGTAGGTTTAATACAATTTTGTATATATATGATTATATTTATAATAGTTTGATACTATATATATATTTTTTAATATATATATATATATATATATATATATATATATATATATATATATATATATATATATATATTATATTATATTATATTATATTATATAATATTATATATATATATATATATATATATATATATATATATATATATATATATATATATATATATATATATATATATGGTCTTAGTCATGGTTAAGTTTGAGATACATATCGACTAGAAATTTGGGCATGGAGAGTGTAGTCGTGTGCTTTGACTAGTGTATTAGCTATGCTAGGGAAGGCCTAGCCATAGCAGTGTCCCTACTAGAAAAACCAATCAAAGTTGCGACTTAACCCCTATAGACGATTCAATTATTTATTAATTAGGTTCTTGACTTTTTAAGAGACTCGATTGTGCTAAAATAGTCAAACTGGACCTGAACCAAATCTAAATCCATGTAGTCATGTGATATAAGTCATATACTTTACATATATTAATTTTGATTGTCCAAATAAGTATTTTCATATATAAATGATTGTTATATATAATATATAATTTATTGTTATCAAATTGATATTTTATTTTGGAAATAGGATAAATAATTTTCTTAAATATCTTTTCTTCATATTAGAGATTGCTACACTATATATCTAAGTGAATACAGCGTATGTAATAGGCTTTATACATATATAGAGTTTTGTATTAAATAAATAAAATTTGTAGTAAATAAATATTATGTATATGACTATTTCTTATAATACATGCTTACTAAATATTCTAGATTCCTTATTTAAAATATATCTTAAAATATTCTTAGAAATTTAGAGTATATAATTATATATATATATATATATATATATATATATATATATATATATATATATATATATATATATATATATATTTTGTGTGTGTGTGTGTGTGTGTGTGTGTGTGTGTGTGTGTGTGTGTGTGTGTGGAAATAAAGGTAAATAATAGTTAGAAAAGAAAAGGGAAAAAAACTGTGAACAGTGCCGAAGCACTGTTCACTTCCTTCTTTCCCTGACCCCCTGTAAGCGATAGTTAAAGAAAAAAAGAAATTTTGAAATAGCAAATCTAGGTTAATTTTGAACCTTATTAAACCAAATCTTCTCCTATATGGAGAATCCTTGATTCTCTTCCGAATCCACTTAAAACCACGTTTGAATTGGATTTAAATCGGAGATTTAAATCACTGGGAAATCATATGTATAAACTGAAACCCATCGGGGTTGTTTCGAAAACTACGAAGAAATCCTCTCCACGTCTCGATCCTTCGACATAGAGACATCCTCAACCTTGGGCGACCTCCCACGAGATTTGCGCCACCATGGAATGTCGTCGGCCGTCGCCAGCAACGCGCGACAATAGCAGCAGACGCCACAACAGGGGCAGCAGTATCAGCGGGGAACTCGACTTTGCGTGCGAGTTTCTCCATCATCTTGCAGCCCTTTTGCGAACCGTTTGTTGAGGTACAACTACAACCTAACCTGCTTCAAAACCATGTAAGTCGAATTAATTAAACTGACGTAGACTGTCCAGAAAGTCGATGTAAAGATCGACAAAAATCTGTTCACGAACAGAGAATAGAACTGCCCTAACATGCTAACTTGGAAGACCATACTTGATCAATCCAATGAGAAACCTAAAGAAACTACCTGAACGGTATTTTAGACAACCTATAGGCCTATGGAACCCTTTTTGTAGTTTCTGATTTCATCGCTTATATGCTGAGTAATACGTTTTCCAAAATGATAAAAAATTGATTTCAAAACAGTTTTAAAAACTAGAAAATTCACCGATATGGGGTCTGTCCCGACAATCCAGACGACTTGATCACAATCTGTAAGTATCAAAAGATGCGTATCGACTTCGTGGACGTGTGAACTTTGATGGAATTTAAATTGGTTGCGTGTGCACGACGAATTTGATGCGTATTTATCAAAATTAATCGTATCGGCCTTTTTCAAAATTCTCCAATTACTTTGTGCACGTTCGTCAAATCGAGACAAAACTTACGCCAACAGGACTGTATTATTTTTTTGGTCATGTATGCCAAGTTTGGTCCGATTCTGAGATAGTTGACCGAATCGTCGTTATGCGGGCCCAATGGTCCGACTCGACGGGCAAATTTGTGCACGGTCCACCGTGATCCAACTTTGGACATATCGTTGGGTTCGTCTCATCAAATCGGATTCCTAGACATATAGTTTGATGACTTTAGAGACCATAGGCTCTGGCACATTTTTTGGTGCAAAGCGGGTCCAACGGCGGACACCGTTTTGACCCAAAATTACCGTTTTGTCTCTGTATCCAGAATTGGACTTATGGCTAGCCTATTCTAGCTATTTTTTTTATTCCGAGAATGTTGGCAATGTCTATTTCAGCATCCGGAGTTGTTTATGGGAGTCCAAGTTTCGAGACTCTTTGATTTGACGAGTTGTTGCGGGACTTTTGCTACCACCAGGCAAGTACACCTTGCCAAACTTTACAGTACTTACATGCTTTTTCTATACTGCTATTCTTTTATGTCTCACTTGGTACATATTTCTCTCCTGCTTCATGTCATAGTTACTTCCTAGTTTTACGTGCACGTAGATTATTACTCTTTCTTTTCTCTTGTTACTCGCCATATTTTTCTATCGTGTTCATGTCTAGTGATGGTATTGCTTAGCCTCTGTCTGTCCCTTTGACATGATCGAGCTGACTCGTTGACTTGTTGACTTATTGACTTGACTTGCCTTGACTTGACTCGTAGTTCAAGGCGAGGACCTTGTGATAGACGATGACTATACTTGACCTCTCTGTTGGAGCCTCCACTGAGCTGCGATAGAGACTTACTATAGGTTGTAAGCCCCCACTGAGTTGTGATCTATAGGGCCGTGAGCCCCCACTAAGCTGCGGTTTACTCTGATTTACTCGTAGTCATGTTTATCATCACGATTCTCGACGGCATGCCACTTTCTTATATATTTTATTCATATACTACTCTGCAGTCTTTATTTCTTGTACTATTTCATATCCTTCCTTGAATGTTATTACTGTTATATAGATGGTATATATATTATGTGTCTTGCTAGTCCTCTGAGGACCTGGTGATCTCTCCAGGTATTAGATGAAGGTATGGTACACTGATGGAAGATGATTGCTATCCAAGACTACAGGTATATTTAGTTGATATTTTATCTTTCTCTTCCGTAATTAGATTTTGTCCTATATTTGATTCTTGCTGCATTATAGCCTAGTCTTATACAAGCTTCTACTTTCCTCTAGCTTGTTCATGATAAATGTGTTATTGGGGATCCAGTCTAACATATTTATCTATTCTAGAATCAGTGTATTATGGTCTTATCAGCCTTAATGAACTTGATTCGTTATTGTTACCGATATTTAGTGGATTGAGATATAGTTGGTCTAGAATAACCAGACAGCATATACGTAATCGAGCTGGGTTGGAGTTCTCTCAATACGTAGCTGGCATGTTTACGTATCATAGTCCTACATATTTTGGGACTGGGGCGTTACAAATTACAAGTCTGCCATGACCATATTAGGAAAAGTATAATTAATTAAGCTTAAAATAATCTTCCAAGTAATAATAATCAATTAATTTAGAAATAATATTTTAATTAATTAAATGTAATTAGTCTTAACTAGCAAAATAAATTCCATTAAGATAAACTCAATTAGAATAAACAATTAAAGTTTAATTAAAATAATTTATAAATTAGAATAAAATATTTCAAAAATTGATAGAAAAATAATAAAATATTAAAAAAAATTCTAAATGTGATTTATTTGGGAATAAAGGGGTTATAGTTCTATGAGGTGAAGAAAGATTAGCATAAGATAGAACATGAGATAGGCTATGAGTCGTAACTGGAGAGATGATCTCGTTCGAGGAAGCTGACGGATCGAGGCATGAGGGGAGAGCCATATCAATATGAAAGCCCTACAATGAGGTTGGAATCTTTGTGGCTCGAGAAGACCTTCGTGGTTGTGGTGGTGACGGTTCTGGAGGCTACAAATGTGAAGGAATAGGATTGAAAGATGTGACAAGGACGGGATTAGTGGTAGAGGACATGGAGGAATTTGTGTTCGTGTTAGAAGGTGTGAGTGGAAAAGAAACTTAATATGAGGATGTGGTTGATTTGGAAGTAGTATCAAGAGAGTGATGGTCAGCGGAAGACATGGAATTTTGAGAAGAAATTGTAGGAGTTGAGTTGTGCTTGAGATTTTGATGAGAGATTGTAGGAGTTAAAATTGGAGGGGTAGACAAAGAAAGAAACATATCAGTATTGGATGATAAACGATAGTCAGAATTTTTTAAAAAGGAAATACACTCTCAAAGAAAATAACATCCCTCAAAACTAGAATTTTTTTGACGACTGGTTGTCAAGTTATAAACCATATATCTTTTTTGGCCATGTGGGTAGCCAAGAAAAATGTACTCTATTGATCCAGGATCAATTTGCTAGGACGGGTTGAATGTATGGACACAAAAGCATTGACAACCAAAAACCTTTAAATGAGAATAACTTGGTTCCTTATGAAAAAGTTGTTCAATTGGTGTTTTTCTCTGAACAATTGGGGTCGGTGTCCCATTGATTAAGTAAGCCGCAGTGAGTATGGCATCTCCCCAAAAATGTTTTGGTAGATTTGTTTGTAAAATGAGAGCTCTATCTACATTTAGCAAATGTCGATCTTTGCGATTAGCCACACCATTTTGTTGTCGTGTTGACACAAGTAGTATGCCTTTAGATGAATAAAATTGGGAAATCTTAAATTCTAGGTCATTATCACTCCTTAAGACCTTATACCAAATTGATTCTCGGCCAAGTGAATAAAATGAGTAGAGTGCGTGCTTTCATCAAATATACCCATGTGCTTCGTGAATGGTCATCAAGAATGGTTAAAATATATTGTACACTAGAAAAAGATAGAACATGATAACCGCACCCCAAAAAAATAAAAATAATAAATAAATAAAAAATAAAAATAAAAATTCAATGTGAATTAAATCAAAACAAGATCCACTACAAGTATTGCTTAATGAAAAAAGTTGTCTAGTGAGTTTTGCTAATGAACAGAAAGTTCTTGAATCACAAGCTTTATTTGCAAGGAATGGAAACAATGAAGAAGCTTTTATTTGAAGGGTGACCAAGTCGTTGATGCCACAAGCTGTCTGTGTTGGTATGCACCTCATTGAATGTTCCTTTCTTTGATTGATTGAGGCAATAGAGTTCGTCCTTTTTAGCACCTATCCCAATTATCTTCTCTAATTGTAGGTCTTATATGACACAAATTTGTCTGAGAAAGATAGTAATATAGAATGAATCGAATGCTAGTTTTCTCACATAAAATCAAGTTGAGATAGAATAATGAAACGCAAAGAACATTATGAAGAACAAAATGGGAAGAGACAGCTACTGTGCCAATATGAGTGACATGTGTTGAGGTTTCATCAGAAAGCTTAACCAATGGTTATGGACTGATTTTAGTGAGGTAAGAAAAATAGGGTTATAAACAATATGGTCACTTGCACCACTATCCAATATACATAGTGTCTCTTCACTATATTTTGCAAGATGAAATGCTTTACCTGAGAGTTCCTCATAACTTGGAACGTTACCGATTAGGTTGGCTGAAGTGGACTTTGTTTTGACAAGAGTGTTGCAACGGTCTCATTGTTGTTGCTCATCAGGGTTGTGAGTCGACCTTTTGAGGTTTCCATCTACAAAGCACTTCTTGTTCTTGATAGTAAATGCCATGCTCATTAACTGCACCAATGTTGTATAATTGTCTTCCATCAGCGGTTTTGAAATGAGGACAACGTCTGGTTGATCCGAGCGGTGGAGAAAAAGTGGATGATTGGAGTTCTCCTACGGTTGTGAGGTCTTGGAAGTGTTTGAGCCCTTGTTTTGTTCAAGAAACTTTTGTTCTTCGTCACCAGCCATGAGGTATTTTGGTTGTATGGATTTCTAGGTTCACAAGAGCAAAAGCTCTGATACTATTAAGAAAAATAGAATCAAACTTTCTTTGTATTTCATCAAAATAATATCCCTTATTATATAGAGAAAATATACAATCAATGTACGTCCATAATTATAGAAAAATATAACTATACTGCCTAAAGTGTAGCAACCATATATGTTAATACCATGTAAAGTGTAGCAACTATATATATTAATATCATATATGTAGTAACCACATATGTTAATAACATATATATTAATACAATTATTATCAAAAGATTTTTCCATAATTTTAGGACTTTCTTTCAATAGTTGCTGATAAAAAAATGATAGTTTGCTTTTTGTTTTGTTTTGTTTTTCTTAAAAAGAAGCTTATTTGTGTGAATATTCTTGCCCGAGGAAATATATCTTTATTGTACTCAATAAAATTTATTTTAGATTTAATGTTTAAATGTTAGATCCTCTCACGAGAAAAATAGAAAGGTATTGCAATTGGCGGTGGGGGTGCCTTTGAAATTGTGGAAGTTATGCGAAAACATAAATTTATCAACTATACTTTTATTTGCCCTATTTGCAATAGCAGAAAAGAGAAAAAAGAAAAGAAAAAAGAAATCATATTTGATGTAAATAACTACTGCTGATGAACCATTTTATGATTTTGGCAAATTATCATACGTGCACCAATCCATATTCCATCAATAATTCATATTTACAAACAAAAAATGTGAATGAACATAGTAATGTTATTTCTAGTCCATCCAAAGATGAATGAGCAAAAGAGCATTCGGCAACATAATTAAAACGCCAGAACTGCAAGTGCTAAATATACAAGGCAGCACAAACAATGTGACATGAATCATACGAATAAAGTTTTCCATCACAAGTAGCAATACAATTATTAATGACCAAATTTAAGTCCAACCCTAAATGGCTGACTAAACAAAAAGTGATTTATAAAGACAGCTTGAAAGATTGTAAACAATATTGAGATTGCTTGTTTCCATATGAAGAAACACAATTTCATGAACAAAATCATGGACAGAGACTATAATGGTATGAAATAAAAAAATATAGTGAATATATATATATAGGAAGTGCAAGTCTTTGGGAAGGAAGGAAGGAAGGAAGGAAGGGAGTGAGAAAACTCAAAGGATGGATGTGAAGTTTGAAACACACATGGGAAGGAAATTCACAATGGAGGTTGGATTTTTCGATACAGTTCTCGACGTGAAGAAGAAGATCGAGAAGTATGAAGGCTTCGATTGTATGAAGATTGCACTCTTCTTCGATCACGATCAGGAGCAGATGAAGGACTCTGACAATATTATCGATTCGTATTGTGTCACAGAGGGCTCTACTCTCAGACTTAAGGTCGAGGACGAGAAACCTGTAACCGAGAAGCCCCCAGCGGAGATATCAGTGCAGGTCATTGTGGCACCGGAGAAGAAGTTCGTCTTCAGAGTGGACGTGAAGGAAACCGTCGGCTATCTCAAGGAGAGGATAGTGCATAAGCTCGGCATCCCGAGAGATCGATGTGCACTGTGGTACGATGGTATCGAGCTGCTCGATCTCCGAGTCATAGATGAGTATCCGATCAATGATGGCTCGGAATTTCGTGTGGTGTTTGCTAGTCAAATAGAGTGAGTAGTTAGTCAGTCTAAGAGGATTTTCGAATAAGAATTGATGTCTATGTTGTCGCTGGTTATTCATCTTGAGTTAGTGTGCTTAATTGCTTCTTTTTTCCATGAGAATGTTGTGTTTCTCTATTTTTTTTAGCACATACAAATTACAATTGTTGGTATAATCTTCTTATGTGCTTTGATGCTGCCCGTCCTTGGAAAAATATTGAAAGGCAGTAGCAAGTTTTAAAAAATCCGTATCCGTCGCTAATTCTTCCCGACAGAACCGTGACAGAAAAGTCCAGTTGGCAAAGTCTCACCAAAAGTTTGTTATTAATCCATTGTTGAAGCGACAAATCAACAACGAAAAACAATCGAGTGATGAATTAGCGATGGACTAGCAGCATTCTTTTGTGATAGCAAATTCCGCTACTAGCAACTGTTTAGCGCGTCCTCGGCAATGGAGTTAGCAACTACCCAGCAAACGGATTAAGGACGACTTTTAATTCTGATAAGTGGTTTGAATTTCTAATACTCCCGTGGCAAGAGTAATAGATGTATTCGTCGTTGTTTTGTTGCTAGCCTAGTCCATCCATGACACCACCAACCAGTGGCGGATCCAGGATTACAATTCACTGGAGTCACAATCATAAGAGGGTTCGGAAACAACGCTCCTAAAATTTTTTTGGGTATAATAATATAATATTATATTAACTATTACTATTTTTATATAATAAAATATTACATCTCACAATTGTTCTCTTCGAGTTTTCATACTTTTAAAGCATTTAATTAGAATATCATTTATAATATTACTAAACAACTCTTTTTCTATGAAGCATACAAGACAATTATTTAAAGACTTATCACAAATTTGGTTTCGTAAATCCATGTTGACAATATTCATTGTAGATAAGCATTTTTTTCATACTTGCTTTTGCTATAGGAAAAATATAGTGATCTTACTTAGGAGAGATACTCATCCATCATCTCTTATCGCTTGTAATCACCTCTTAGCCACTTTGACAAGTGCTATAGCATTCAAAATATCTTATATTTTTTTTGAAAGTCAATGACAACTCCTTTGTGATCTCCAATATACTTAGCATTGTTGGAGTTTTGGTTTTTTTCTTTAGAAAACTTTAGTCCCACATCGGAAAAAACAAAGAGATTGTATCTCTATATATTAGCTTTGCTATTATTGGAGATGCACATGTGGTGTGGAGGTGCACATGGGTTTGCCATGTGGGGTTATTTTTCTAATAGAAAAAAGGCTAAAATCAACAATTAAAGCATTCATGTTTTTTGCTCTTGGGAAATTTATTTCCATGGGAGCTAAGCCCCGTAGGGGCTTAGCGACTCGGACTCGGGCTCATGAGGCGTAATGTGGCGTCACTACCAAAATAAGTCATATCAGCGACGAAATTAGCGACGCCAACTTAAAACGTCACTAATATTTTTGGATTTAGCGACTCCAAAAGTATGCGTCACAATACGTCGCTGATAGCGACAAACAGCGACATATTGCGACTACCTTTAGTGTAAGAAAAACCAACGTCGTTGATTTGTCGGAAAACGTCGCCAGTTTTATATTCAATGACGTTTAGCGTCGCAATGATTAAGGCGTCGCCGAATATTAAAGGAAAGTCGACGTTTTGCGACGTATTTACAGACGTCGCTAACTTCTGCTAAATAGGGTTTTCTCGGTTCGACTTTTCATTTCTCACTCTCCCCAAATTTTTTGTTCAGGCCCCTCTTCCCCCGACCTCGACGACAGCCCGACCCCCTTCCCTCCGGCGCCGCTCATCCTCCTCCTCCACCGCGAGCCCCTTCTCCTCCCTCCGACGAGCCCCTTCTCCTCCTCCTCCTCCACCACGAGCCCCTTCTCCTCCTCCACCGCGAGATCCTCCTCCTCCACCACCGAACTTGTCCTCCTCCTCCTCCTCCACCACCGCGAGGAGACTGAAGGTAAACCCTAACCCTAATTGAGGTGTTTTTCGTGTCCAAAATGGATACGGAGACACATTACGACCATGTGTTCACTGATACAGTGTGTTCGTGAGATTTTGGACACTTTGTGTCCATTTGTTGGACACGTAGACAACCCAAGCATGCATATATATGTATTTTACCTCTGTACACTTGATCCCCTCCTCTTCTACCACCAAACTTGTCCTCCTCCTCCTCCACCACCGCGAGGAGACTGAAGGTAAACCCTAACCCTAATTGAGGTGTTTTTCGTGTCCAAAATAGATACGGAGACACATTACGACCATGTGTTCACTGATACAGTGTGTTCGTGAGATTTTGGACACTTTGTGTCCATTTGTTGGACACGTGGACACCCCCAAGCATGCATATATATGTATTTCACCTCTGTACACTTAATCCCCTACTTACACTTGTGTATTTTCGTATTAATTTGGATTTGCATATTGGGTTTGGGTTTCGATATAGTGTTTGATACATTGTTTCACCTTGCAACATTCCTACACTTAGAGACATTTAGTACACAACTAATTATTTTATCCTAGTTCGCAAGTGTACTTTTGGGTAATCTAGGTATATTAGTTTACCAATATCCCCAATGGCCGAAGATTTTAAGTATATGAACCAATTAGTCAACTTCTATTTGTTGAAGTATGGTACTCCATTCTTCGTAAGTTCTAGCTATATATGTCTCAAGATCCAATACTCAAAAATTCCAAGAAGAAGAAGAAGAAAAGAATAAAATGACATCGCTCAACACCCTATGACAACTCCATGAATAAAGTAGACTGAGTTAATACCCATAGGTTTGGGTAGAGTTCCTTAGAACTGTTGGTTGCTTGTTGGTTGCTAGCCATAGAGACTGACCGAATAATAGGTAACCATTGGAGACCCATAGGATGACCTTATGGCATTGAATGAGAGACGGTGATAATGAGTATTGACCTAAGGGAATGTATGCTTCAACTTGTGCCTTAAGAGATGTTTGACCCTTGATGATTATATGTCGGCCATAGGTGGGAATTGCAATCGTAAGGTAAGACTTGAGTGTACCTATAGTCGGGTAGCTAAGTTAACCTTGACTGTTGCATAGAATTATACCCTGACTCGGGTAATCGATAGTGGGTGACGTTGGATTGTGTCTTATAGAAAAGATGAATTGCCTCGGTGAGAAATATTGTTGGAATTCGGAAGGAATGGGATTGCATGTTGTGAACTCTTGATATGATTGGCTCTAAGTTAGACCCTTGATCGAATGATAGAAATGTTATGCTTGGGTATAGAGCTTAACCAAGTTGTCCCTGATATTAAGTATTATGGCCGGGAAGATACTGATTGTGGCAAAGTGAATAAAGTGATAAGTCAATTGAAAGGATGCTAAGTCGGGTTTAGAAAAGAGAGTTATATCATGGCTGATCGAATCGCACTAACATGGAAGTTGGCTGAAGTACATATGTTTTGGGGACGCCTAAAATATGTGTATGGATCCAGCAGAAGTGATAGGTTGCGACTGAGATAATATTTTGGAAAGAAATTATCGCACTAGCGCGGACTTTGGCTGAAATATATATGTTTTGGGGACGCCTAAAATATGTGTATGAATCCAAACGAAGTGATATGTTGCGACTAAGATAGAAACGCAAGGAAAATGTTGGTGAATCAATGAGAAGTTATAAGTATTTGGAAAAGAAAAAGATGGATTGAATCGTTGATGGATTAAAATGATACAATTGGATAGCTATTTTGAAATGACCGAGTGGGCTGAAACGAATATTGAATTGAAGCTGAATGAGTAACTCATTTTGATTAAGTGAATCTAGTAGATGAGTTGTTTTCTTAAGTTTCGAGGACGAAACTTTTTCTGAGTGGTATATTATGTAATGCCCCGCTCCGCACGAGGCATTTGGTTGGCTTATTGGATGGGATCAGAATATTAGACCGTGACTTATGTTAGGAATCGGAAGAATTGAGACTGATGCAGTCTCACTTAGCTGGCTAGATGGAATGGATATTGGAACGTGGCTCGCTGGTGGAGCTATGCATAGTGGAATGGTGTGTGATCGAAACAGGAAGACCCTTTATTGCAAGTGAGTGGAACTGTCCTTCCTCCTCCTTACTCCTTCATGCTTAATAAATGAAGTATTGAAATGCTATGAACTGCCCCTAAATGTCCCATATGTTAGTTGCTGAATAATAGGGATGCTTATGCTGAGAATTATTGAAATGTACAACATATTGAACTGCTAATGTGATTCGATACCTGAGATTGAATTGATAACCTTGTTCCTTATGTTTAATGCTGCTGAAACGACAAAACACTTTAATAATGAGATACCTTGTGAATGATATAATAAGAAATTAACTGGTAGTGCTATCGACCCAATGAACTGAATGAAACACTAGAACCATGTACTCTCTGTATATCTGTTGCAAGAATGTGAAATGCTGCCTGTCCCTTATAAGAAATGAATGAATAAATAAATGTTCCTATGAAATGAATGAATGTTACGTTCCTCTTAAGAGAGAAATGATATGAGATACGTTGCAATGAAGCAATGAATGAGAAAAGATAAAGCAGGGATCGTTGAGATCACCAAATGAAATGATGGTAATGATGAAATGAATAAGTCATTGTATATGACTAATGATGCACTGTTGCCTTTACTTTCCTTAATATATTTTACCATGCGATTTTGTTCACGAGTCGGACACGCATTCGCATGGTCATGGACAACTTGTATACAAGGTTTGAATAATAATTTCCTCGAACGGTTCCTAGGGCCCTGGGGACCAATTCGGCCTAGGAGGAAATAATGATGAGTGCTATGGGAGCACGGATAAGACGGGGTGGCATAGAGGCTCGCCACCTACTATGCTGACCGTATTATCTTAAAATGAAATGAAATGAAAAGAGTCCATATGGTTTAACAACACCAGTGACCATGTAGTTGGGATGCATGCTAATGAATGTTTTGTGCAGGCAGAGTAAGTATATCGGATAACCGATATTTGATGCAGGTACGAGAAGTCGGCTATCGGTAAGAAATCACATAATTGTGATATTGTATAAGTTGGTTTAACTTGCCTACTTAACATGTTCCATTCAGTATGCTGGAAAGATGCCTTGCTATAAATAGTACTCAAACATAATATCCATGCTAAGTGATGCTTGAAGTGAGAATTGTCATAACATGTTTAAGATGTTAATGTTAACGATGCCTCAATAACGCCTTTGCATGATAACACCAAGAATGCTAAAATGATATGTCCATATGAATGCTACTAAGAATATGTTTACATGCTTCACTCTGATTATTGCCTATGAACTGTAAACTGATGTTAGGCCCCAAGTAGAAAGATCACTCTAATAAATGCTTGCTTAAATGATCACTTTAATGTTGGTTTATGCGAGTGGGTTGGATTCTGCTCGCCAGTACATAGATGATGTGCTGACCCACGTTTTGTGGGCAGGTGCTCGTGCTTGGGATATTCTACACACGAAGATTGGCTTGATTGGTTCTGCGGCATCGAAGATTTGTTGGACATACAGAATCTCTCCTTGCACAAGATGATGTCTTCTGTTTATAAAGGGAATAATGTATGGAATATTGTAATCAGTTGTACCAGTGAGATTGTAAGCCAAGTCGGAATATCGAGTTGTAATTTATTGATCCAAATATCAAATGTAAGCTGTATAGCATTGTTCAGTTGGCTTTCAATGTAAAGTGAGATGTGCTGTAAATATTGTACTTCAATACAAGTCTTGTATTCTTCTTCAATTATCAATAAAGAGAATAAAGTTCTATATATCTCTGTGTGACTTCAAGTTATCCTTTTATCTCCGCTGCTATAAAGAAGTGATCTATTTCTATTCAATGAAAAAGATTGTCCTCATTAACTTCAATTTATCTGCTTCTGCCGCTGCGATGTGTTCCTATTTGAAGAAAATCAATTATGTACCATCTTTGCCTTGTACAAGTGCAATACCAGACTTGTACGGCATCACGCCCAAGCGAGGACGATCGATTCTAAGAGATAAAATGTGTGAATAAACGACTCTACGAATCGGGGCGTGACAAATTGGTGTCAGAGCACGGCTTTACGTCCTTGGTCTCTTCTTTGATTTATTTCCAATCAAAGTTGCATCGATGATTAACCAAAGTTGCTTCCATGATCACTCAACGTTGCTTCCGCGATTAAATCAAAAATTGCTTCCGCGATTATACTATTGTTGTTCGGTAATCATCCTTATGTTATCTGTGCTTGAAAGTTCGTTGACCCTCTTGGCTGCTCCCTGGATGTTCCATACAATAAGTCTATATACATTGTGATGCCCCTAAATGAATGATTGTTGTTGGTTTGGACACAAATAACCCAACAATGACTCGAAGCCATAGTATGCTATATTGTGAATGCTGTTTGGAATGTGGGAATAAAGGAAGTGTCTATGTATGCTGTAACAAGTTGAGAATTGCATGTGATGTTGGAAAAGATTTGGGAATAAATAATTGATGGATGAGTTCAGCAGAACTAGTGAGTTGACTCATATGTGCTCGCTAGTGCTTTTGAGACCCTAAGAATGTTGGCTTGGGATATTGAGACCCCGAGATGTTGGTTAAGTATTATGGTCATTATAGATCACGAATGTCCGGAATAGATTGAGTTGGTATTGTTCAAGGATGCCTTCGTTTCTGAGTGGTATATTGCCTCTACCACCTCAGAACGAGATGTATGTTGACCCTTTCCATGGGATAGCAAGAAGACTATCTGTGGGTACTGGGTAGTACCGAGACTTAGCTGGAAGTTATGTATTGTTGCTAGATGACTCGAGTGTCCCTAGACAGTGAAGTTATATTGGGTAGCGAGATTGTCGAAAATTGTAACTGGTGGCTTGGATAGAAATTGTTTAGTCAAGTGATGACTCGGACTAGTAAGACAGTTAGTATGCTATGGGTAAATAGATTTGGCTAGAGAATGTTGTGGCTTAGAACATCTGAATGTTGACTTCGATTGGTTGGATGTAAATCAAATGTGGCTAATACAAAGTTGGTTGCGTAGCTGAAAGTTTTGAAAATATCGTCGGTGAATCAAAGGAATATTAGAGATCTGTGCTTTGACCCTAAGGTGTAATAGATGTTAATCCATCTTGATCACCAAAGGATAGTCGTTGCCTATGTGCATGTATGCTAAGGAATGTAATAAGATTAGAAAAGTAACAAGTAGCTACCTTGACTATTTGTGTTGCCTAGAGGATGGTTAAGTGATACATAAATTGTCGGATTGAAAGGAATGAACTACTCGACCCTTGCTGCATGAGAATTAAGAATGCCCATAAGATAGTTTGATGATTGAGAAACGAATAGGAACGAGAAATTGCAAATGTGTTGGATAATGTCGGTAAAGGTGATTGTTGGTTGGGATATAGATTGTTGGCTTATAACCTAGTGGTTCCATAGTCCTGTTGAGACTAACGGAATCGATGACCATTGAATAGTTAGCCTTGGCTTACGGGTTCATATGGGTACAAAGGAATTGGAATAGAAATTGGATCATTGGGAATTTACTTGATGGATTATTAGAACGATGAGGATAGTATGTCGGTTTGGGATTGACCGTAATGTTGATAGATCGATCTTAGTCGATCGTTGGGTAAGTCTAGAATGAGCCGCTGTAGGAATTATTTCCTTGAGGAAAACCCTGGATAGATAGACTTGATCCTAACGACCAGTTGAGGACTTACCAATTTATTGGCATAGCCAACAATGGCGATTAGTTATTCAGACTGAGTTAATACCCATAAGTTTGGGTAGAGTTCCTAAGAACTGTTGGTTGCTTGTTGGCCTTGAGAATAAGCAATTTGTATGATCCCTAGTAGCCGTCCACTCTAGGGGAGTCACCTGAATGATTAGGTTTAGCTGTTGATATAGCTAGCCATAGAGACTGACCGAATAATAGGTAACCATTGGAGACCCATAGGATGACCTTGTGGCATTGAATGAGAGACGGTGATAATGAGTATTGACCTAAGGGAATGTATGCTTCAACTTGTGCCTTAAGAGATGTTTGACCCTTGATGATTATATGTCGGCCATAGGTGGGAATTGCAATCGTAAGATAAGACTTGAGTGTACCTGTAGTCGGGTAGCTAAGTTAACCTTGACTGTTGCATAGAATTATACCCTGACTCGGGTAATCGATAGTGGGTGACGTTGGATTGTGTCTTATAGAAAAGATGAATTGCCTCGGTGAGAAATATTGTTAGAATTCGGAAGGAATGGGATTGTATGTTGTGAACTCTTGATATGATTGGCTCTAAGTTAGACCCTTGATCGAATGATAGAAATGTTATGCTTGGGTATAGAGCTTAACCAAGTTGTCCCTGATATTAAGTATTATGGCCGGAAAGATACTGAATGTGGCAAAGTGAATAAAGTGATAAGTCAATTGAAAGGATGCTAAGTCGGGTTTAGAAAAGAGAGTTATATCATGGCTGATCGAATCGTACTAACATGGAAGTTGGCTGAAGTACATATGTTTTGGGGACGCCTAAAATATGTGTATGGATCCAGCCGAAGTGATAGGTTGCGACTGAGATAACATTTTGGGAAGAAATTATCGCACTAGCGCGGACTTTGGCTGAAATACATATGTTTTGGGGATGCCTAAAATATGTGTATGAATCCAAACGAAGTGATATGTTGCGACCAAGATAGAAACGCAAGGAAAATATTGGTGAATCAATGAGAAGTTATAAGTATTTGGAAAAAAAAAGATGGATTGAATCGTTGATGGATTAAAATGATACAATTGGATAGCTATTTTGAAATGACCGAGTGGGCTAAAATGAATATTGAATTGAAGCTGAATGAGTAACTCATTATGATTAAGTGAATCTAGTAGATGAGTTATTTTCTTAAGTTTCGAGGACGAAACTTTTTCTGAGTGGTATATTATGTAATGCCCCGCTCCGCACGAGGCATTTGGTTGGCTTATTGGATGGGATCAGAATATTGGACCGTGACTTATGTTGGGAATCGGAAGAATTGAGACTGATGCAGTCTCACTTAGCTGGCTAGATGGAATGGATATTGGAACGTGGCTCGCTAGTGGAGCTACGCATAGTGGAATGGTGTGTGATCGGAACAGAAAGACCCTTTATTGCAAGTGAGTGGAACTGTCCTTCCTCCTCCTTACTCCTTCATGCTTAATAAATGAAGTATTGAAATGCTATGAACTGTCCCTAAATGTCCCATATGTTAGTTGCTGAATAATAGGGATGCTTATGCTGAGAATTATTGAAATGTACAACATATTGAACTGCTAATGTGATTCGATGCCTGAGATTGAATTGATAACCTTGTTCCTTATGTTTAATGCTGCTGAAACGACAAAACACTTTAATAATGAGATGCCTTGTGAATGATAGAATAAGAAATGAACTGGCTGTGCTATCGACCCAATGAACTGAATAAAACACTAGAACCATGTACTCTCTGTATATCTGTTGCAAGAATGTGAAATGCTGCCTGTCCCTTAAAAGAAATAAATGAATGAATAAATGTCCCTATGAAATGAATGAATGTTACGTTCCTCTTAAGAGAGAAATGATATGAGATACGTTGCAATGAAGCAATGAATGAGAAAAGATAAAGCTGGGATCGTTGAGATCACCAAATAAAATAATGGTAATGATGAAATGAATAAGTCATTGTATATGACTAATGATGCACTGTTGCCTTTACTTTCCTTAATATATTTTACCATGCGATTTTGTTCACAATCGAGTCGGACACGCATTCGCATGGTCATGGACAACTTGTATACAAGGTTTGAGTAATAATTTCCTCGAACGGTTCCTAGGGCCCTGGGGACCGATTCGGCCTAGGAGGAAATAATGATGAGTGCTATGGGAGCACGGATAAGGTGGGGTAGCATAGAGGCTCGCCACCTACTATGCTGACCGTATTATCTTAAAATAAAATGAAATGAAAAGTGTCCATATGGTTTAACAACACCAGTGACCATGTAGTCGGGATGCATGCTAATGAATATTTTGTGCAGGCAGAGTAAGTATATCGGATAACCGGTATTTGATGCAGGTACGAGAAGTCGGCTATCGATAAGAAATCACATAATTGTGATATTGTATAAGTTGGTTTAACTTGCCTGCTTAACATGTTCCATTCAGTATGCTTGAAAGATGCCTTGCTATAAATAGTGCTCAAACATAATATCCATGCTAAGTGATGCTTGAAGTGAGAATTGTCATAACATGTTTAAGATGTTAATGTTAACGATGCCTCAATGACGCCTTTGCATGATAACACCAAGAATGCTAAAATGATATGTCCACATGAATGCTACTAAGAATATGTTTACATGCTTCACTCTGATTATTGCCCATGAACTGTAAATTGATGTTAGACCCCAAGTAGAAAGATCACTCTAATAAATGCTTGCTTAAATGATCACTTTAATGTTGGTTTATGCGAGTGGGTTGGATTCTGCTCGCCAGTACATAGATGATGTGCTGACCCACGTTTTGTGGGCAGGTGCTCGTGCTTGGGATATTCTACACACGAAGATTGGCTTGATTGGTTCTGCGGCATCGAAGATTTGTTGGACATACAGAAGCTCTACTTGCACAAGATGATGTCTTCTGTTTATAAAGGGCATAATGTATGAAATATTGTAATCAGTTGTACCAGTGAGATTGTAAGCCAAGTCGGAATATCGAGTTATAATTCATTGTATCCAAATATCAAATGTAAGCTGTATAGCATTGTTCAGTTGGCTTTCAATGTAAAGTGAGATGTGATGTAAATATTATACTTCAATACAAGTCTTGTACTCTTCTTCAATTATCAATAAAGAGAATAAAGTTCTATATATCTCTGTGTGACTTCAAGTTATCCTTTTATCTTCGCTGCTATAAAGAAGTGATCTATTTCTATTCAATGAAAAAGATTGTCCTCATTAACTTTAAGTTATCTGCTTCTGCCGCTGCGATGTGTTCCTATTTGAAGAAAATCAATTATGTACCATCTTTGCCTTGTACAAGTGCAATACCAGACTTGTACGACATCACGTCCAAGCGAGGACGATCGATTCTAAGAGATAAAATGTGTGAATAAACGACTCTACGAATCGGGGCGTGACAAATATTTGTCACGTCCCGATTCGTAGAGTCATTTATTGACATATTTTATCTCTTGGAATCGATCGTCCTCGCTTGGGCGTGATGCCGTACAAGTCTGGTATTGCACTTGTACAAGGCAAAGATGGTACATAGGTGATAATTCTTCAAATAGGAACATATTGCAGCGGCAGAAGCAGACAAATTGAAGTTAGTGAAGACAATCTTTCTCATTGAATAGAAGTACATTACTTTTTTATAGCAGCGGAGATAAAAGGATAACTTGAAGTCACACAGAGATATATATAGAACTTTATTCTCTTTATTGATAATTGAAGAAGAGTACAAGACTTGTATTGAAGTACAATGCTTACAACACATCTCACTTTGCATTGAAAGCCAACTGAGCAATACTACAAAGTCAACATTTGATGCTTGGATACATTGGATTACAATTCGATATGCTGACTTGGCTTACATTCTCACTGATACAACTGATTACAATATTCCATACATTCTGCCCTTTATAAACAGAAGACATCATCTTGTACAAGGAGAGCTTCTGTATGCCCAACAAATCTTCGATGCCGCGGGACCAATCAAGCCAATCTTCGTGTGTAGAATATCCCAAGCACGAGCACCTGCCCACAAAATGTGGATCAGCACATCATCTATGTACTGGCGAGCAGAATCCAACCCACTCGCATAAACCAACATTAAAGTGATCATTTAAGCAAGCATTTATTAGTGTGATCTTTCTACTTGGGCCTAAGATCAGTTTACAGTTCATGGGCAATAATCAGAGTGAAGCATGTAACCATATTCTTAGTAGCATTCATGTGGACATATCATTTTAGCATTCTTGGTGTTATCATGCAAAGGCATTATTGAGGCGTCGTTAACATTAACATCTTAAACATGTTATGACAATTCTCACTTCAAGCCTCACTTAGCATGGATGTTATGTTTGAACACTATTTATAGTAAGGCATCTTTCTAGCATACTGAATGGAACATGTTAAGCAGGCAAGTTAAACCAACTTATACAATAACACAATTATGTGATTTCTTACCGATAGCCGACTTCTCGTACCTGCATCAAATATAGGTTTTCCGATATACTTACTCTGCCTGCACAAAACATTCATTAGCATGCATCCCGACTACATGGTCACTGGTGTTGTTAAACCATATGGACTCTTTTCATTTTATTTTATTTCAAGATAATGCGATCAGCATAGTAGGTGGCGAGCCTCTATGCCACCCCGCCTTATCCGTGCTCCCATAGCACTCATCATTATTTCCTCCTAGGCCGAATCGTTCCCAGGGCCCTAGGAACCGTTCGAGGAAATTATTACTCAAACCTTGTATACAAGTTGTCCATGACCATACGAATGCGTGTCCGACTCGATTGTGAACGAAATCGCATGGTAAAACATATTAAGGAAAGTAAAGGCAACAGTGCATCATTAGTTATATTCAATGACTTATTCTTTTCATCATTACCATCATTTCATTGGGTGATCTCAACGATCCCAGCTTTATCATTTCTCAATCATTGCTTTATTGCAACGTATCTCATAACATTTCTTTCTTAAGTGGAACGTAACATTCATTTATTTTATAGGGACATTTATTCATTCATTCATTTCTTATAAGGGATAGGCAGCATTTCATATTCTTGCAACAGATATACAGAGAGTACATGGTTCTAGTGTCTCATTCAGTTCATTGGGTCGATAGCATAGCCAGTTCATTTCTTATTCTATTATTCATAAGGCATCTCATTATTCAAGTGTCTACTTATTCCGGCAACGTTAAGCATAAGGGGCAATGTTATCAATTCATTTTCAGGCCTCAAATCATATTAGCAGTTCAATGTGTTGTACATTTCAATAATTCTCAACATAGCCATCTCTATTATTCAGCAACTAACATATGGGACATTTCATAGCATTTCAATACTTTATTTATTAAGTATGAAGGAGTAAGGAGGAGGAAGGACAGTTCCACTCACTTGCAATACAGGGTCTTCCTGTTCCGATCACACACAATTCTACTATACGTAGCTCCACCAGCGAGCCACGTTCCAATACCCATTCTGTCTTGCCAGCTAAGTGAGACTGCATCAGTCTCAATTCTTCCGATTTCCAATATAAGTCACGGTCTAATATTCTGATCCCATGTAATAAGCCAACCAAATGCTTCGTGCGGAGCGGGGCATTACATAATATACCACTTAGAAAAAGTTTCGTCCTCGAAACTTAAAGAAACAACTCTTCTACTAGATTCAATTAATCACAATGATTTACTCATTCAGCTTCAATTCAATATTGATTTCAGCCCACTCGGTCATTTCAAAATAGCTATCCAACTGTATCATTTTAATTCATCAAGGATTCAATCTATCTTTCTATTTTTCCAAATACTTGCAACTTCTCATTGATTCACCAACATTTTCCTTGCATTCTATCTTGGTCGCAACACATCATCACTTCGTTTGGATCCATACACATATTTCAGGCGTCCCCAAAACATATGCATTTCTGCCAAAGTCCACGCTAGTGCAATAAATTCTTCCTATAATGTTATCTCAGTCGCAACCTATCACTTCGGCTGGATCCATACACGTATTTCAGGCGTCCCCAAAATATATGTACTTCAGCCAACTTCCATGTTAGTGTGATTCAATCAGCCATGATATAACTCTCTTTTCTAAATCTGACTTAGCATCCTTTCAATTGACTTATTGCTTTATTCACCATGCCACAATCACTATCTTTCAGGCCACAATACTTAATATTATGGACAACTTGGTTAAGCTCTATATCCAAGCATAACATTTCTAACATTCGATCAAGGGTCTAACTTAGAGCCAATCATATCAAGAATTTACAACATGCAATCATATTCCTCCCCAATTCCAATAATATTTCTCATCGAGGCAATTCATGTTTTCTATAAGATACAATCCGACGTCACCCACAATCAATTACCTAAGCCAAGGGTACAATTCTATGCAACAGTCAGGGTTAACCCAGCTACCTGACTATAGGTACACTCAAGTCTTACCTTACGATTGCAATTCCCACTTATGGCCGATATATAATTCTTTAGGGTCAAACATCTCTTAAGATACAAGTTGAAGCATACATTCCCTTAGGTCAATACTCATTATCACAGTCCCTCATTCAATGCCACAAGGTCATCCTATGGGTCTCCAATGGTCACCAATTATTCAGTCAATCTCTAAGGTTAGCTACACTGACAGCTAAACTTAATCGTTCAGGTGACTTCCCTAGAGTGGACGGCTACTAGGGTTATACTAGTTTCTTATTCTTAAGGCCAACAAGCAACCAACAGTTCTAAGGAACTCTACCCAAACCTATGGGTATTAACTCAGTCTGAATAATTAATCGCCATTGTTGGCTATGCCAACAATTGGTAAGTCATCAACGGGTCGCTAGGGTCAAGTCTATCTATCCAGGATCTTCCTCAAGGAAATAATTCCCACAGAGGCTCACTCTAGACTTACCCAACGATCGACTAAGATCGATCTATCATCATTACGGTCAATTCCCAATCCGACATACGATTCTCATCGTTCTAATAATCCATCAAATAAATTTCCAACGATTCAATTTCTATTCCAATTCCTTTATACCCATACGAACCCGTAAGCCAAGGCTAACTATTCAAGGGTCATCGATTCCGTTAGTCTCAACAGGACTATGGAACCATATATATCGGTTCGTATGACAGAGTCATACCACTAAGTCATAAGCCAACAATCAATATCCCAACCAATAATCACCTATACCGACATTATCCAACATGTTTGCAATTTCTCGTTCCTATTTGTTTCTCAATCATCAAACTATCTTACGGGCATTCTTAAATCTCATGCAGTAACGGTCAAGTAGTTCATCCCATTCAATCCGACAATTTATGTATCACTTAACCATCCTCTAGGCAACAACAGTATTCAGAGTCACTACTTGTTATTTTTCTAGTGCAATTCAATTCCTCGACATATATGTGCATATGCAACGACTATCCTTTGTTGATCAAGATGGATTAATATCTAGGCAAATGTTAAAGGCCACCCCCAAATTACTAAGGGCCACCAATCTACTAAGGGCAACCATCCTATACTTATATTTTTACTAAGGGCCGGCAACCTAAAATGAATCATTTCACTAAGGGCTACCCAAAAAAAAAACCAAAACCCAACAGCCCTCTCCCCCTTCCCCCCTCCCGTTCATTCCCTCCCCCCTCCTTCCCGAAGTCTCCTCCCCCTCCGACGCCCCGCCCCCCTTCCCCCCTCCGACGGCCCCCCTTCCCCCCTCCTGTTCATTCCCTCCCCCCTCCTCCCCGAAGTCTCCTCCCCCTCCGACATCCCCCCCTCCCCCACCCCCACTCCACGAAGTCCCCTCCGACATTGGACTGCAGCCTAGGCTGCAGTCCTCCACGTAATTAAGACTGCAGGCCAAGCCTGCAGTCACTGTAGCATCTTCTTTTTTGGGTAGACAAAGTCCACATTTAACTTCTGTCGACATTGGACTGCAGCCTAGGCTGCAGTCCTCCACGTAATTAAGACTGCAGGCCAAGCCTGCAGTCACTGTAAATCCATCTGACCGTCGCGAGGAATGCAGAGGCAGAGGCTGCAAGGCCGAGGTTGCGGTACAGAATGACTAGAGCTAGAGAGACTTGGAGCGGGAGCATCCAAATGTCGTGGATATAGAAGAAGAACTCTCCGATCCTCTCCACGTCCACCTCCAGGAAATTTATCGCCTTTCCACTGCTTGTGCTCGAGTACTTGGTCATGAGAGACTTGTTGTAGATGGCCACCATGAGCGCCGCCCGCACTCGGACACCTATCTGGCGCGCACCAAAGTACCAGTGCCTCTGAGACATGGACTCCAATGTCTTGCCAAAGAAGAAGACGAATGCAAGTACGTAGTCGGAGCTGTTACCGAACTCCGAACCTTTCCCGGAGAGGAACTCCACGAAATTGGTGATCAGCAGAGGTCCAAGATAGGAAGAGAGGGTGTTGATTCCTGTCATTCATAGAGAATTACTCATCAATATGAACTTCCGATTAAGAATAATTATAGAAGGACAAGTTAGATAGAATCTCACCACCTTTCCCTTGTGGCCATATACTTGGGGACTGCAGGCTAGCCTGCAGTCCTCAATATACTTGGGACTGCAGGCTTGGCCTGCAGTCACTGTAGCCATCCTTTTTTTTCAAATTTCCTCATCACTGAGCTTCTGTCAACTTGGGTGCGCTCCCTCGGCCATAATGGGATTGGATGACCCAATCTCTTCTTCAACAATATTTTGGTCCATAATTCTAAACAAAGATTGAGTGTCAACACAATAACCTAATTAAAAAAAATAGAGAACTACCGAAGATAGACAACTTCAATAGAGGTAGGGACAACAACAATGGAGGAGAGGGGACCAATGGTGGAGGTGGGGACAACTATGGAGGAGGTGGGGACAACAATGGAGGTGGGGATTGAGAGAAGTGGTTTGGGGATTGAGAAAAGAGGAAGAAGACAAAGGAAGAAGACAAAGGAAGAAGATGGTGGCCCTTAGTGTTTTGAAAATGGTAAACTTGTAATTTTTTAAAAAAATTTAAGTTGGTGGCCCTTAGTAATTTGGGGGTGGCCTTTAACATTTGCCAACATCTATTACACCTTAGGGTTAAGGCACAGATCTCTAATATTCCTTTGGTTCACCAACAATATTTTTCAACCTTTCAGCTTAGCAACCAATATTGTATTAGCCACATATAATTTGCATCCACCTAATCGAAATCAACATTCAGATGTTCTAAGCCACAACATTCTCTAGCCAAATCCACTTACCCATAGCATACTAACTGTCTTACTAGTCTGAGTCATCACTCGACTAAACAATTTCTAACCAAGCTACCGATTACAATTTCCGACAATCTCGCTACCCAACATAACATCACCGTCAAGGGATACTCGAGTCATCTAGCAACAATACATGACTCCCAGCTAAGTCTCGGTACTACCCAGTACCCACAGATAGTCTCATTTCTATTCTATGGAAAGGGTCAACATACATCTCGTTCTGAGGTGGTAGAGGCAATATACCACTCAGAAACGAAGCCATCCTTAAACAATACCAACTCAATCTATTCCAGACATTCATGATCTATGATGATCACAACACTTAGCCAATATCTCGGTGTCTCAATATCACAAGCCAACATTCTTAGGGTCTCAAAAGTACTAGCCATCACCCCTGAGTCGACTCACCAGTTATGTCGAACTCATCCATCAATTATTTCATTCCCAATTCTTTTCCAACATCACATGCAATCCTCAATTTGTTACAGCATACCCAGCCACTTTTCTTTATTCCCAAAATTCCAAATAGTATTCACAACATAGCATACTATGGCATCGAGTCATTGTTGGGTTATTTGTGTCCAAACCAACAACAATCATTCATTCAGGGGCATCACAATGTATATAGACTTATTGTATGGAACATCCAGTGAGCAGCCAAGAGGGTCAATGAACTTTCAGACACGAACAATGTAAGGATGATTACAGAACAACAACAGCATAATCGCGGAAGCAATCTTTGATTTAATCGCGGAAGCAACGTTGAGTGATCGCGGAAGCAACTTTGGTTAATCGTCGATGCAACTTTGATTTGAAACGAATCAAAGAAGAGACCAAGGACGTAAAGCCGTGCTCTGATACCAATTTGTCACGCCCCGATTCATAGAGTCATTTATTGACATATTTTATCTCTTGGAATCGAACGTCCTCGCTTGGGCGTGATGCCGTACAAGTCTGGTATTGCACTTGTACAAGGCAAAGATGGTACATAGGTGATAATTCTTCAAATAGGAACACATTGCAGCAGCAAAAGCAGACAAATTGAAGTTAGTGAGGACAATCTTTCTTATTGAATAGAAATACATCACTTCTTTATGGCAGCAGAGATAAAAGGATAACTTGAAGTCACACAGAGATATATATAGAACTTTATTCTCTTTATTGATAATTGAAGAAGAGTACAAGAATTGTATTGAAGTATAATGCTTACAACACATCTCACTTTGCATTGAAAGCCAACTGAGCAATACTACAAAGTCTACATTTGACGCTTGGATACATTGGATTACAACTTGATATGCTGACTTGGCTTACATTCTCACTGATACAACTGATTACAATATTCCATACATTATGCCCTTTATAAATAGAAGACATTATCTTGTACAAGGAGAGCTTATGTATGCCCAACAAATCTTCGATGCCGCGGGACCAATCAAGCCAATCTTCGTGTGTAGAATATCCCAAGCACGAGCACCTGCCCACAAAACGTGGGTCAGCACATCATCTATGTACTGGCGAGCAGAATCCAACCCACTCGCATAAACCAACATTAAAGTGATCATTTAAGCAAGCATTTATTAGAGTGATCTTTCAATTTGGGCCTAACATCAGTTTACAGTTCATGGGCAATAATCAGAGTGAACCATGTAACCATATTCTTAGTAGCATTCATGTGGACATATCATTTTAGCATTCTTGGTGTTATCATGCAAAAGCATCATTAAGGCGTCGTTAACATTAACATCTTAAATATGTTATGACAATTCTCACTTCAAGCATCACTTAGCATGGATGTTATGTTTGAACACTATTTATAGTAAGGCATCTTTCTAGCATACTGAATGGAACATGTTAAGCAGGCAAGTTAAACCAACTTATACAATATCACAATTATGTAATTTCTTACCGATAGCCGACTTCTCGTACCTGCATCAAATACAGGTTTTCCGATATACTTACTCTGCCTGCACAAAACATTCATTAGCATGCATCCCGACTACATGGTCACTGGTGTTGTTAAACCATATGGACTCTTTTCATTTCATTTCATTTCAAGATAATACGGTCAGCATAGTAGGTGGCGAGCCTCTATGCCACCCCGCCTTATCCGTGCTCCCATAGCACTCATCATTATTTCCTCCTAGGCCGAATCGGTCCCCAGGGCCCTAGGAACCGTTCGAGGAAATTATTACTAAAATCTTGTATACAACTTGTCCATGACCATGCGAATGCATGTCCGACTCGATTGTGAACGAAATCGCATGGTAAAACATATTAAGGAAAGTAAGGCAACAGTGCATCATTAGCCATATTCAATGACTTATTCATTTCATCATTACGTCATTTCATTGGGTGATCTCAACGATCCCAGCTTTATCATTTCTCAATCATTGCTTCATTGCAACGTATCTCATAACTTTTCTTTCTTAAGAGGAACGTAACATTCATTCATTTTATAGGGACATTTATTCATTCATTCATTTCTTATAAGGGATATGCAGCATTTCATATTCTTGCAACAGATATACAGAGAGTACATGGTTCTAGTGTCTCATTCAGTTCATTGGGTCGATAGCATAGCCAGTTCATTTCTTATTCTATCATTCATAAGGCATCTTATTATTCAAGTGTCTACTTGTTCCGGCAACGTTAAGCATAAGGGGCAATGTTATCAATTCATTCTCAGGCCTCAAATCACATTAGCAGTTCAATGTGTTGTACATTTTAATAATTCTCAACATAGCCATCTCTATTATTCAGCAACTAACATATGGGACATTTCATAGCATTTCAATACTTTATTTATTAAGCATGAAGGAGTAAGGAGGAGGAAGGACAGTTCCACTCACTTGCAATAAAGGATCTTTCTGTTCCGATCACACACAATTCTACTATACGTAACTCCACCAGCGAGCCACGTTCCAATACCCATTCTGTCTAGCCAGCTAAGAGAGACTGCATCAGTCTCAATTCTCCTGATTCCCAATATAAGTCACGGTCTAATATTCTGATCCCATCCAATAAGCCAACCAAATGCCTCGTACGGAGCGGGGCATTACATATTAGTTTACCAATATCCCCAATGGCCGAAGATTTTAAGTATATGAACCAATTAGTCAACATCTATTTGTTGAAGTATGGTACTCCATTCTTCGTAAGTTCTAGCTATATATGTCTCAAGATCCAATACTCAAAAATCCCAAGAAGAAGAAGAAGAAAAGAATAAAATGACATCGCTTAACACCCTATGGCAACTCCATGAATAAAGTAGACGATCCTCCATACAAGTCTTCCTTCATCTATTGTCTTAAAGTGTGAGTTCTACAGTATGGTTCTCTTTGTAGAATTGTGTCTTATTTTAGACAACAAGGGTTTCCTATTTTTATAGATAACATGGCAACATGTGTAAGGGAACATATAGGTGTGTGTTTGTGTTTGAAAGGGAGTGTCACAAGAGTAAGGCGTGAGCATGTGTTAGTATTTTGAGCTGTGAGAGTGTTTGTTCTATTGAGGTTAGTACCAACTGGAAAGTTAGGTTAAAAGAACCTGGGAACTATGGTGTGGTTGTATACATCATGTATATGTATGTATGTGTCTAGTGGGAGAAAGGTGAAGGGTTAACTAGTACCAGGTATTTGGAGAGGAGGAAGAGTTTATACTAATATATATAAACTAATATCCTAAAACTTGACTTATACAACTTAGAAATGGCTAGTTTGACCAAGTTGGCCTAGCTTAGAGTTGACTCGGTTGGACTATACATAATATATAGACTAATATCCTAAAACTTGACTTATACAACTCAGCCTATATGAAATATTGTAGATACGGGTGATATACCGCCGCGATAATCTCTGACCACCGCACGCACAAACACGCGAAACAAAAGTTAGCAATGCAAAAAAAGATGACCGATAATCTCTGACCATTTAACATAAAATGTCATGTGTACATATACTGCAGAAAGTATAGACCGCATGAACTGACAATTGCATATCATTCACTACCTTGATGTATCTATCTTACAGAATTATGGAGCTGAATTACTATCTGCAGAATCGTACTTGGATGTACAACCGTCATCATGATGACATGTGCGGTGTGTGGGATGAATTCATAGAGGGTGTACACCAGTTCCTGCAGTTTGCCAAGGTGTTCCCTTAGTACATGGACGGTACCAAAATTAAGTGTCCGTGTGTGAGATGTCGCAACTTGAAATATCATCCAGAAGTGGATGTCACGTATCATTTTTACTCGAAGGGTTTCATGCCGAATTACTATCAGTGGAGCGAGCACGGAGAACTTGTGTCTTTAGCATCGGAGTACGAGCCTTATGTGGATGTCCACAACAACGCTCCTTACGACGATGGGTTGGTGAACATGGTTTTCGACGCGGCCGGGCCTAGTTTCAATCCGGATGATCATGATGCACCTGAGGAGGCACCGAACCCCGATGCTGCACAGTTCATGGAGTTGCTGGAGAATACAAGGACTCTATTATATCCTGGTTGTGAGGATCATTCACCGTTGGAGGTGGTTACAAGATTGTTGAGCATCAAGTCCGATTTTAACATGTCGCAAGATTGCTACAACCGACTTATAGAGTTGCTTATAGAAATATTGCCTGAGGGTGCGAAGTTGCCTAAAGACTTCTACCGGTCTAAGAGGATGGTTAGATCGCTCTGGATGGGATACGAAAAAATCGATGCCTGTCGCAACGGGTGCATGTTGTACTACAAAGACGACAAGGATGAAGACGCCTGCAGATTTTGTGGTGTCGATCGCTACAAGGCATGTGGTAGAGGAAAGTCTGTCGGTGCCAGGAAGCCTACCTCTTCGATGCACTACTTGCCGTTGACGCCGCGGTTGCAGCGGTTGTTTATGGTGAAGGAAACTGCAGAAAACATGAGTTGGCATAAGCAGGAACATACCGAAGGAGTGTTGGATCACCCATCTGATGGAGAAGCATGAAGCACTTTGATCGAGAGTATCCAGATTTTGCTTCTGATCCGCATAATGTCAGATTGGGTCTCTGCTCCGACGGTTTTACCCCATTTGGACTTTCGGGATCCCAGTATTCGTGTTGGCCTGTGATCGTCACCCCGTACAATCTACCGCCTTGGATATGCATGAAGACTCCGTATATGTTTCTCACCGTTATTATCCCAGGTCCGATCAATCCGAAAAGAAACATCGATGTGTATTTACAGCCGTTGATTGATGAGTTGAATCAGCTGTGGGAAGTAGGTTCCAACACGTACGATGTATCTAGAAAACAAAATTTTCGGATGCGGACAACACTTATGTGGACCATCAACGACTTTTCGGCCTATGAAATGTTATCTGGACAGAGCACGTATGGTCGTCTTTTATGTTCGTATTGCATGGACAACACTAAGGCTTTTCGTTTGAAACACGGAGGCAAACCGTGCTTCTTCGATTGTCATCGACAATTCCTGTCGAAGGATCATCCGTACCGGAGGAACAGGAATGCTTTTCGTGCTGGCGTTGTGGAGAAGGCTAATCCCCCGCCAAGGTGGACCGAATACACGATATGGGAAGAGGTAAAAGATTTACCAAGAGCTATTGAGCAGCCTGCTACGGGCTACAAGTGTGACGGATTTGGTCGCACTCATAACTGGACGAAGAGGAGTATATTCTGGGATCTTCCATATTGGAGCACCAATCTGATTAGACATAACCTTGATATCATGCATATCGAGAAGAATGTGTTTGACAACATAATTAAAACTGTAATGAACGTAAAGGGGAAGGCAAAAGACAATCCAAAGGCTAGATTGGACTTGGAAGAAATATCTAGACGTCCTGCATTGCATTTGATAGAGGACGGGAATGGGAAGTTGAAGCAGCCTAAGGCAATTTTCTCACTGGAGAAGGAGGATAAAGTGAGGCTTTGTAGGTGGATTCAAGGTCTGAAATTTCCAGATGGGTATGTTTCGAACTTGAGAAGATGCGTCGACCTCAAGGAGAACAAACTGACAGGAATGAAGATCCATGATTGTCACGTATTCATGGAGCGGTTAATTCCGATTGTATTTCGGGAATTCTTACCGCAGACAGTTTGGGATCCATTGACGGAGCATAGCATATTCTTCAGGGACCTTTGTTCTAAAAAATTGCTCGTTGATCGTCTAGAAAAGCAAGAGAAGGATATTGCGGTAACACTGTGCAAGCTAGAGAGGGTGTTCCCTTCTGGATTCTTCAACTATATGGAGCATTTGCCGATTCATCTTTCCTACGAGGCACGTGCTGGTGGACCCGTCGAATATCGATGGATGTACCCGTTCGAGCGACATTTGAATCACCTAAAAAAAAGGTAAAAAATAAGGCTCAGGTCGAGGGTTCTATTTGTGAAGCCTATATTCTCGAGGAGATTACAAATTTCTGCTCCTCCTATTTCAAACCTCAAGTTGCTACGAATAGAACGAGGGCTCCAAGAAACGATGGCGGATATGAAGAATTTAATGATGGAATACTAAAAGTATTCGATGCGTCCGGAAAGCCTTCGGGGAAAATGAAGAAGAGATATTTGAATGACGAAGAGCTAAGGGCTGCTCAGTTGCATGTATTACTCAATTACGATGAGGATGAAGTGGAGAAGCTAGAGGGGTAAGTAACTCAGGATGATGAGTTTACGTCATCTCAATGTAATAGTATAAGCTAATATTATTGTACTAATTGGCGGTTGCTTCGTTGTTTTCCAGCACATATAATGATGAGTTGAGGCTGGTTAGACCCTACCTAACAGACGAAGCATTAGAACAAGAAATGAGACATCATTTTCCTTCTTGGTTGAGCCAATATGTAAGTAGCTCGGTAATTACTGGCCTCTTCTAATGCAACTGCACAATAAATAACTTATTATCGCTTCTTTGATATTCAGGTCGATCGTCTAATTTCACCCAAAATTGAATTAATTAGAACTCTTGCCAAGGGACCAATTACTTTTGTTAAAATATGGCCAAGGTACTGTGTCAATGGCTTTCGGTTCAAGTCGATAACTGCTCCGATCAGAAACAGCTTCCTGGATCTTGATTCCACGAAAAACAGTTGTTTGTGTATCAAGTCTTCGAACTACAAAGACGTCGATCCAGGAAATGATTTCTTTGGCATCTTGCGAGAGAATGGGGAGTTGTCATATAATAATGGCAGAGAACCTGCAAAGATCGTGTTGTTCAAGTGTGAATGGTTCGATCCGATTGAAAATCAAGGTTGGAAAATTGACAAGCATGGTCTTCTGGATATAAACTACAAGCGTAGATATCAAGGCTACGAACCGTTTGTCCTAGCAACTCAGGCTCAGCTCATGTACTTCACAGCTTATCCGAGACGGGGAGCAACGAAGTCTGACTGGTGGGCAGTATGTAAGACTAAAGCCGGAGATACTTTGATGTTGACGAAAAAGCTTACCAGGAGGACGAGCTACCTCTTGTAACCAATATTGTCGATGTGGACTCCACGGAAGTTACGCATTACACGACACATAATATAGAAGATGTAGAATTATCCGAAGAGGAAGACGAAGCCGACGAAGGCGAAGATGAAAGTGAAGATGAAGAGGAAGAGGAAGATGAGGTCGAGGAAGACGAACAAGATGATTATTCTGAAGATGATTGAGAGAGATATACTTATCTGAACTTAGATATTTCTTCTAGAATATATTATCTGGACTTAGATGTTTATTGTAGAATGTATCATTATATGTTGTCTTGGTTATTATCTTGTCATTGTTGTACTTTCATATTTCTAGTCTCTATTATTTGTTGTACTTTTATATTTCTAGTCTCTATTATTTGTTGTACTTTCATATTTCTAGTCTCTATTATTAATTTGTTGTATTATCATATGCTGTTATCAGGTATGGTAGGTCGTCGCGGAGCGTTCTGAGGGAGACAACGAGGTCACTCTCCTCCGGTACTTCCTACAGGTATCGCTAGAGGACGAAGTTTTCCTTCGGTACCTCATTCTGGTACCGGCTCTGGATCCTCGTCGTCGATTACTCCTCCATATCGGACAGTAGGTGGGCCTGCTGGGACGACGTCACGTGGCATATCTCCTAGGACGAGTAGTTCCAGGCCTGTTGAGAGTGCTCGCCCGTCTAGCGTTCCTACTGCTGATACGACGATGGAGACGGATGAGCAGATGGCGGAGGCTGCGGCGACGGCCGAGGCGACGGTGCCGACGGCCGACCAGCATCATGCAGATGATACGTGCGCACCTCCGGAGGAGAGGAGGACGGAGATCTGGGCCGACGGTACAAAGTAGGTATTTTGGTTTATAATTTTTTTTCTGTTTTTATCATAAATTAACTTTTTTCATGAATATAATATGTTTGTATAGATATCGTCCCCCAGAGGTACAGAGACGTCTAGGCCACATGCTGAGGCATAATTATGGTGGTGCTTGGATTAACTACTCTGATGCTCCGGACGAGAGAAAGGCCTTCTGGTTTGCGCTCTTCAAGGTTAAAATATATTTGCTTTTAACATGAATCATATAATTTTTGTATATTGTATATAACTGATAAATATTTGGTTTGCGCTCTTCTAGGATATGTTTTTCTATCTACCGCACCGGGCCGAGCAGATCGAGGGGACGTTTCCTGCCGTCGCTGCCAAGCTGATCCGCGACTCTATCAATGATCAGAAGGATCGTGATCGTGTCGAAAAGTCGATCCAAGATTGGATCACCCCTGATCAGTGGAATGCGATAAAGGCTCGATTCGAGGAGCCAAGGTACAAGGAGAAGTCGGAGAAGGCCAAGGCGGCTAGGCAACATGCCTCGAAGTGGTACGGTGGGTCGATTCCGATGACGGAACATTTCCGTCGTCTGGTATGTCTTCCTCTTTTACAAATATTATTTTAATGTAAAACCGATAAATTATTACTAAGATAATATATTTAATTACAGGTAAGGAAGGTTGGTAACGTCGACATGGTGACCGTCTTCCTGGCCACCCATCGTCGCGGCGGTAACCTTATTGACGAGAGAGTCGAGCAGACTTATGTAAGTATTACAATACGTTATCTTAATTTAATACTTTGTGTCAATTTTAATATAACTTAGTAAATATGATACAAATAAATATTTATGTAGTTAGTAATAATAAGTACATTAATTAGAAATTAGAAATAATTAGCACATTAATTAGAAATTAGTAATAATAAGTACATTAATTAGAAATTAGAAGTTAGTAATAATAAGTACTTTCTAGGCCGAGTATCAGAGGCTGCGGGAACGGGCGGCTGCTAGTGCACTTGATGCAGGAGAGGCCGGTACTTCCTCGCAGCCCACTCAAGCTCCGTCAGCGGACGAGCTGTGGATGGCCGCCGCTGGTGGACTCCGTAGGGGTACGTACTACGGTACGGGATCCTATAGCGCCCTAGTTGCGACCCAGTCCTCTAAGACATCCCCTGCTAGTGTGCATGGTCCACAGCCGTCCCAGGAGTCTGCCCGAGTCCACCAGATGATGGAGTCTCTCCGTGACGACCTGCTACGACGGATCGAGGAGCAGTCTCAGCACCCTATGGAGGATCCTGCGCTGCTAGCACGATTGGATGTACTCGACCGCGGCATTATGGACCTCAGGGAGACGACTGAGAGGACAGAGCGCACCGTTGGAGGGTTAGAGCGCATGGTGACGGAGCTGCAGACAGGACAGGTGACCATGGCCGAGAGGATGAAATTGGCGCAGGGGTCGATGGTCCAGAGCAGTGATAGAATGTTATCTATCATGGATTCATACCACCAGCGACTTACAGCGTTGGAGCATGCTGGTCCTTCGGGTGCGCCTTCATCGTCGTCGACTCCGCCGCCTCCACCGCCTTCTTCTTCGATACCGACTCCACCGACGTCACTGCCTCCTCCATCGATATCGATTTCACTTGAGGAGTATGAGTTGTTCTTATCCCTTCGTCACGGTGGTGCCCCTCCTGCACCAGATTCCTAGTAGTCCTAGTTAGGACTATTTTTTTGTGTTTGTTTCATTCTTTATTTGTGACTTGGATATTTGTTGGTTGTGTAGATTTGGATGTTTGGATCCTATTCTATTTGTTGGTTGTGTGTAGACTTTGGTTATTTGGTTGTAGACTTTGTTATTTGGTGTAGAATTGGTTATTTGGATACTTGGTTATTTGGATATTTGGTTATTTGGTTAGTTGTTGTGTGATTGGTGTAAACTTGGCTATAGGGACTAAAATCTGTGTACAGTGAGAAATGGACATTCTGAGAACTGGACATTGTGTGATTGTTGTAGACGTAGTTATAGGGACTGAAACCTGTGTACAGCGAGAAATGGACATTCTGTGATTGTTTGGATCCTATTCTACAGTGAGAAATTGTTATCTTTTTAAACTGCAGGGAGAAATAGACATTCTGTATATTTTTTTTTTGCAGTTTTAGCGACGTTTATCGACGTCCACCGACGTACCTTTGCGTCGCTAAACGTTGGTAAATATGCGATATTATCCAGGGTACCGACGTTTAGCGACGTTAATATATGTCGAAGAACGTCGGTAAACGTCGGTGTACGTCGGTAATCATCCCAGGAATTCCCAGGATTGACCGACGTTTAGCGACTTTGAACATGTCACTAAACCACCGACGACTCGACGGTAATTCGTCGGTAAAGTTACCGACCCGTAGCGACACGAAGTAATACGTCGCTAAGCCACCGACGACACGAGGGTAGACGTCGGCAATAGACCGACGTATAAATACGTCGGTAAACGTCGGTAATTGCGACGTTTGGCGACGTTTAGAAGATCAGCAACTTACATTTCCGCGACCAGCCCAAAACGTCGGTAATTTCGTCGCTAAATATTTTTAGCGACGAAAAATATAGTTTTAGCGACGTCTTTAGGCGTCGCTAAAACAACTTATTCTGGTAGTGCGTTTTGTTGGCGCACTTTGCACTTAGCACGTCGCTAGGCGCATAGTGCGCTTTAGTTGTGCAAGCCATGTTGCGTTCAGGTTGCGCTGGGTGCGCCGTGTGCGCAGTGCGTGCAGTGCGCACAGTGTGCGCAGTTCAGTACGCGCTCTGTCGCGCAGAGTACAAGGAGCGCAGGGTGTGCGCAGTTGGCACGCTCTGTCGCGCAGAGTACAAGGAGCGCGGGGTGTGCGCAGTTGGCGCAACTTACAGCAAAATGTGCGTTTGCATGTTCTGGGCGGTTGCTACATGTTCGGGGTGGTTTTTACCACGTCCCTAACTTTGTGGTAACCGAACAGTTATTGCAGGGCCTATATAAGGCATCCTCTCTCTCTCAAGGCTGATTACAGAATAGAAAGAGAAGCCACCACAGAAAGTTTACGAAGTATTTTTTAGCACAAGTAAACAGAGATTTCAGACGTGTTCTTTAACACAGTTCTGATCGAAATTTGTTTGCGAATTCCAGCAGCCTTCGAGAGAGAGGAAAGGCGCCGCACCAGCGTTGGTTTTGCACGGGAGTTCGTGTCCATCCGAGAAGTCAGAAGAGCAGGAGTGTTCCAAGTTCTCCGACGAACTTGCTGGTTCCTGGAAGCTGTTCGTGTAGGGCGAATAAAGCTTTGAGCAACGGTGATTATTCACCCCAGCAGGAGTTCTTCCATCTTTCGCCAGTCATCTTCTTCATTGCTGCCAGTAATTCTGATTGTATCTTCTTTTTAGAAGTACTACGATCGATTGCTGTTGATTACGAAATCTTTTTAGATTCTCGTAATTCATAATCACCTTCCTTGAAGTGTTGATTTGAAACATTGTTTTTACAATTGTTTCATATTCTCAAGTTTTTTCATCGAAAAATTGTGCCCCGGCACTAACAAGCATCAATTGAATATTAAAGACAAAATCAAATGACTCTCTTTATAGTAAAAAAATAAAAAATCTCGCCCCCAGTGGCCTGAATGTGGATCCGCCCATGCCACCATCCATCTCTCTCTCTCTCTCTCTCTCTCTCTCTCTCTCTCTCGATCTGGACGACAATGTATGGGTTTGAGCTAAGCTTTGTATGTCAACCTCTTTGTCATCGCTATTTTCTTTAGAGTAACGTTCACCTCCATATCATTGGAGATGTCCGATTGTTAAGCTATTAGTTGAGGCTCATCGAGCTCATCCTCTTGACATTCTAGCTCTCCAAATTGAATGAATTCTAGTTTTAGTCTTGCATATAACTTGTATAATAGACTTGAACGACTTGACTTGCCAACACAAAAAAATTAGACCTGCTATATCCCATATCGATGGTTTATACTAACAAATCCATAAAAAATTGTCAATTTTTACCCTTGGTTTGATGTTGTATCAAACCAATCACATTTGAACATTACAATGATCTTACCATAATGGCTAGACCCGAGGTATTGCAACTCTACAACATCACGAAGCACACCATAATAATCATGATGTGGATAAACATTTGTGTAGAGGAGGAGCATCGGAGGAGGTCGATTGCCAGGGGCGGAGGGGTGTCGAAGGAATGTTGGAGGAGGTCAGCAAGGTCCGGTCAAGGTAGGAGAAATTCGGGGAGGGGGTTGGTGTTCAATTTTCAAATGAAAACTGGAAAATTAAGACCTAGGAATGAACTTATTCTTCCTGCCCTAGGCGATGGATTAGTGACAATCTTTTGTCACTATATTGTCACTAAGTGTTCTATGTTAATGACGAGCCAATAGGATTTGCGAAACGAGCTTTCCCCGACGGATTTTTAATTTTTTAGTTCTATGTATGTTGTCGCCGTCTAGCAATATTTTAGTATTGAACGAAGGTCTAAACCATTTGTTCTAGTTACTCTTTGTACTACAGAGAACTCAGCTTCAGTTACTCTAATCTTAAATAACCCTCGTGACAATCTTCATGTCACAAAATGAAGACATAATATGGACCAAAGGATTCTAGCGATCCGAACATCAGTTACTAATGAATTGGGAGAGGACCAAAATATATAGAACCAAGAGCGTCAGAAATAACACTTAGGTACATGGGATGCACAGATTGAGAAGATAAATGCTGACAGTATTAATCAGTGTAAAAGAGGAGTTAGGTACCAAGAATACAACTTAGCTTATATTCTCGAGAATCAAATTCCGTTAGTGAATATATAAATATTCCCTGGAAACAAACACCTCCTTATGGAACTACTAAAACCCTTATGCTAGCTTGTCTCCTCGGCCAGGAGCCTGCACCAACTAATAGACAGACCTTCAACTTTAAGTTCACGATTCCTTAAAGTTATGCTCATGCCTCCACAGAGACTAGACTTGGTCCTCCACACAGGCAAACTAAATTTGGTGACACACATTGAAACTTTTTCCCAGCTCACTGTACTCAAACAAGAGCACATCAAAAGTTCCTACGTGTTTTTTAGATTAAGTATTTCAATCTACATGAAATTGCCATGGAAAATAAAGAGATATTTCTTACACAATTTGTGCCGATACCGTTGTTAGTTCCTGGACGCGATTTTTCGATAGAAAACTGATTTTATGCAAAACTTCGAAGAAGATGCACAACAGAGATCCCGGAGGATTATGAGAAACGAAATAAAATATAACACTTCGAAGAAGGCACAAAATATTTCGTAGTAGCAGCGATGAAATTTCACTAACAGTATCTGATTAGAATAGAACTGTACTCGTTCAAAACGAGTTACAAGTGGATGAACAGAAGAATAAAATGGACGAAATGAGATAACGGCCTGCTGGGGTGAATGATCACCGGTGCTCAAAGTTAGATTCGTCCCACACGATCAGCTTCCAGGAACCAACAAGTTCGACAAAAAACTTCGAAACACTCTGCTCTTCTGGCTCATCGAGCGGACTGAAATGGTGCACAGTTCTCTCTTCTCTGCTCTCAAAATTCGTAAGGAATTAGTATTGGAATTAGGGGTGTCAACGGATGCTTATCGGTACGGACAGGATAATATCCGTATCCGTATCCAAATTTTTTTTGTAATATCCGAATCCGATCAGATATCCGAACGGATATCTCTTTTGACACTCCGAATTCGTATCCGTCTAGTTTAACGGATATTGGATAATATCCGATCCGATTAGCTAAAAAATTCGAATGCTAGTATCCGAATATCCAAAATCCGAAATATTAAAAATTTAGTTATTATCCGAATATCCGAAAACCAAATTCAATTTCTCTACATATTTGAGTCCTTTCTTCTTATGTTGTAAATTGTAATTAATATATATTACTACTATATATAAATTATATTATAATTATTTTATGTAAAAGTTAGTTGAGAATAAAATACTTTAATCTCATCTATTAATTAATATATATTACATATACATTATACTATAATATATATAAATTTTTGGATATCCGAATCCGATATCCGAATTTGATATCCGAAATTTGCAATTTAAAGTCGGATCGGATATTAACGGATTCGAATACCTTAATATCTGAATTCGTATCCGAAAATGGATAATATCTGAAAAATATTCGGATATCCGAATCCGATATCCGAAATTTCGAAAAATATCTGAAAGTTCAGATACGGAATCGGATCGGATCGGATTCGAATTTTCGACTATCCATTGACAGGTCTAATTGGAATCAACTGAACTAAATGAGAGAGAAGAGAGCAACTAATATAAATGCGCACAGTAATCGTCCAATATGCAAAACGTTTGGGACGTGGAAAAAACTGCTCCCGAACGTTTCCTAACCGCTCAAATCGTGCACAGACACGATTGAGCCAACTGGCGCACAGCGGACGCCAATTGCACAAAGCGCGCGCTAACTGCACAAAGCGCATGCTAACTGCGCACAGCGTGCGCACTCGCGCACCGCTGCGCCAATTACGTACAGCGCGCACTGCGCGCCAACTAGCAGTGCCATCTGGCCGCGCCAACTGGCACGCCATCGGGCAGTCCACCTGGCCGCGCCAATTAGCGCGCCATCGGATAGCGCCACCTGGCCGTGCAATTGGTCGCTCCATCTGGTCGCGTGAACGGGTGCGCGATCGGCTGCACAGAGGCTCGCACAACGAGTGCAACTTAAGTGCACTATGCACCTAGCGACAGTGCTACGTGCTAAGTGCTAAGTGCGCCAACAAAATGCCACATTACGCCTCATGAGCCCATGAGCCTGAGTCCGAGTTGGGGCTTAGCTCCAATGGAATAAATTCCAAGAGCGTTTACAAAAAGCATTAATGCTTCATTGTTGATTTAGCCTTTTTTTCACTAGAAAAATCTCCCACATGCACCCATGTGCCTCTCCACAACCGCATGTGCATCTCTCAACAAGCAAAGCTTATATAAAGAGATACCAACCATTTGGCCTAGTAATGTGGGACTATGTTTTTAGTGCTAAAGGTTAAAATAACAACAATCTCCCACATATCTCTTTATATGGGTTTGAGTGTTCCCCATAATGCTTGTCTATCATGTATTAGGATAGATGTCGCTAACGATTTGAATCTTCCCGCATGGGTCAAACAACAGACTATAATACAAAAATGGACTAAGCTTAGAATTCTCCATCATAGCTGCAATTCTTTTCACTCACACAATATAGTCACATGTGCTTCTGGCTGCACAGTAAAGGTCCCGTGGCAGCCTGGTTTCAGTGTATTATTTTGGACGTCTACAACGCTACAAGAAAAACACATTTTTATGACGGATAAAAACCGTCATATATGATATTTTATAACGCTTTTTTATAAGCCCGCAACCGTCATAAAAATTAGTGTTATAAATGTTTACTAAAACCGTTATAAATGATGTCATCTTATATGACACTTAGTTCTTGAAAATGTTATAAATAATACAATTATATATAACATTAAATTTACAAGCATTATTAATATTATCATTACATATAACATATCTATTTAGCAGTGTTATAAATAGGACATATATACATAACGCTTTTTAAACTGTTCTGGAGTTCAAACATTCATAAAGCATTATAAATATGACATATATACATAATGCTTTTTAACATGTTCTAGTATTCACACACATATATATCACCTGTCAAAGCTTATAACTCAATGCATTATAAAAAGCAATACTCAATACTGCTCAAATTTAAAACATTCATTTTGAACCAGATACAACATAAATTATTTCAATATAAGTTTAACAAACACTTATAATATTCTTTTAAAATTAAAAATATATTTAATTCCGTACCAAAAGTACATAATAGCACCATCTTAATTACATTTTTTTTTCTAAATAGATATATTTACATTCATTAGTAGGTGGCACCCTCAAAAATTTTCTTCCTTTGGCTTCAACTTTCATCTGGCGCCCTCAAAATTGTCGACATCAACTTCAAACTGTCAACAGCCACCCTTAAAAACCGTCAAGCAAAATCCTGAAAAATAAATTAAACATCAAACAACCATGAGATATGACTATTTATAACAAAAAATAGAAAAACATAAATTAACTATATTTTTATTACAAGAAGGTTTGTTAGTGGAACTTCTATGAATCATATACATGTTGAAGATACAGACTTGCTAGTCTTGCTTGAATCTTCAATGATGCGAAAGTGTGTAAATTTTTTGTGTCTAACCTGTAAGCAACACAATAATCGATCATGGAGTTTTTTCTCGTGTATTATTTATGGTTTGCAAATCTTTTAATATTGTTTGTTATCTTTACTAGTTTGATTTTCCTTAGGTTCTTGTTTTTGTGAGCTAAAAGTGTATCAAGTGTTCTCTAAGGGCCTGTTTGGTAACCCTGAAGTGGGCCTGGATTACTTATTCCGGGTGAAGTGGGGGAGTGAATTTAAAACCGGGTGTTTGGTTCGCTTGAATGTGGGAGTGGGATTTGGTAAGTGCAGTTACTAAAATCCATGGGACCCACCTCCAAATCCGGAAAACAACTTCCTCTTTTTTGTTGAGGATGTGGGTTGGAAAGTGAAAAAAAAGGTAGAAGTAAGTAATTAATTAATATATATAGTACTTAGTTAATCACAAATATTTACTAACTAATTAAATAATTAAATAATTATAATTATAATTATTATTATTATTATTATTATTATTATTATTATTATTATAATATACCGATTTCTCTTTATATGATATCGAATTATTATAATAATAAAAGATTTAATGAAAATAATAATAATAAGGCTTAATTGCACTTTGCTACCCTCAACTATTCCGCCTTTTCAACTTGATACCATAAACTTTTTTTCGTAACAAATTGGTACCTCAACTATTATTTTTTTTCAACTTGATACCTAATCTTTCAAAAATTCTGAAAATGCCCTTCCCTCTTCCTTCCCTCCACCCCCTTCCCCACTCCGGCCACCCCCCCTGCTAGCTCTGGCCGCCCCACCCCCCCCTGCTAGCTCCGCCCCCCCCCCCCCCCCGCCCCCCACCCCCCCCTGCTACCTTCGGCCACCCCCTGCCCCGCCTCCCGCCCCGCCCTCCCTCCCCAGCCCCCCTCCTCCCGTGCTGCCGCGGCCTAGGGGAGAGGCGGGGGCGAGCGGGCGGCCGGAGTGAGCAGGGGGGGGGGGGGTGGGGGTGGGCAGGCGGAGCTAGCAGGGGGGGGCGGCCGGAGTGAGCAGGGGGGGCGGCCGGAGCATGCAGGGGGGGAGGGTTAGGGGTAGGGGTAGGGGCATTTTAGTCCAAAATAACATCTGGGTACCAAATTGTTACAAAAAATAGTTTAGGGTACAAAGTTGAAAAATGGTAATAGTTGAGGGTAGCAAAGTGCAATTAAGCCTAATAATAATAATAATAATAATAATAATAATAAATTATTTCACTTTTTTTTTTTTGCTTTTCCTAAAAAAAAAAAAATCAAATTGTTGGGTTCATTTTGCTTTGGTTTTTTTTTTGTGGAATTTTTTTTGCAGCCGGATGTGATTTTTTTAATCAGCCGGATGAGCTTAATATTGCTAAATTATTTAATTTTGTAATCTAGCAAAAACTAATTATTTAATTTTTATTAATTTAAATTAATTTAAAGCTAATTATTTCACTCTGTTAATTTACTAAACTAATTATTTTATTTATTAAAGCTAATTATTTCACTTTCCACTTTCCACTTTCCTATCTCAACCAAACACATTCCTCTGATTTTTCACTTTTCACTTCACACTTCCTTGTTGGGAAAGAAACGCGGAAAACCTTTCCCCAAACCAGAGAGTACCTGCGAGAGGACCGAGCAAACAACGCACGAACCAAAAACGAACACACAAAGCAAACCACGCAGACACAGAGAATTTTTGACGTGGAAACCCTTGCGGGAAAAACCACGGGACGATCGGAGTCCAACCCTGAGAAGCCTCCACTAATGGAATAGAAGAATTACACCCTCTACAAACTCCTCCGATCCAAATCGGATCCCCACAACACTCAGAGAAAAGAACAACGATTACAAGGCTACGAAGAACGAGAACGACGAGTAGAGATTACCCGAACACGATCTCCTCCGAATATCAACCTTCAATCCTCCGCCTTCTTCTCCGAAGTTGCAATGGCACTCTTGCCTCCTTCTCTCTCAAACTTTGTGTTGTCCAATACTTGCGATGATAAATTAGGGTTGAGAAAACTCAATATAACTCCCCAATCCCGCAACCAACCTGGACCGTTGGATTAGATCCAATGATGAAAACTCATCCATAATCCCGCTTCAGCCCCCGACAACACAGAGTTCGGCCAGAACTCTGTGCGGGGCAGCCAGCACCTACTGGCCAAACGCTGGAACAGCCAGACCGAGTTCGGCCAGAACTCGGCCTGGGACCGAGTTCGGGCCGAACTCGGATCCTCTGCTCCCAGAAGCTCCAGCAGCAGCAGCAGCAGCAACGTCGCCTACTTCCCGAGCTTCTCCGACTTCGGACGGCGCTCGTCGCACTCCGGGGTCTTCTCCACATAGGTTGGGAACCCCACCCACTCCAACAAATCTCCCCCTTCACAACTATGGGGAGGACGTCGTCATCCCGACGATCTGCCTGCAGTACTCGAACTTCCCCCTTGGTAGAATCTTCGTAAACATATCAGCTCCGTTGTCGTCTGTATGCACCTTCTCAAGCGCCGCGTCCTTCTTCTCAACCACATCCCGTATCCAATGATACCGGGTCTCGATGTGCTTGGACCGGCTATGAAACGTCTGATTCTTCACAAGGTGGATCGTACTCTGACTGTCGCAAAGCAAAGTATACTGCTCTTGCTTCAGTCCCATTTCCTGCAACAGCTTCTTCATCCACAACAGCTCCTTGCAAGCCTCCGTCGCCGCAATGTATTCCGCCTCCGTCGTCGACAAGGCAACACACTTCTGCAACCGCGACTGCCACGACACTGCTCCTCCCGCAAACATCATCACGTAGCCCGAAGTCGATCGCCTCGTGTCTACATCTCCAGCCATATCAGCGTCGGTATACCCGACCAGCTTCGGCTCGTCACCACCAAAAGAAAGTCTCCAACCGGCAGTGCCCTGAAGGTATCGTAGAATCCACTTGACCGCACTCCAGTGTACCCTTCCAGGATTTGAAAGATACCTGCTAACCGTACCAACTGCGTGAGCAATATCTGGCCTCGTACACACCATAGCATACATCAGGCTTCCCACAGCTGAGGCATATGGAACCCGCTCCATATCTTCCTTTTCGTCCTCGGTAGATGGACACTGCTCCTCAGTGAACTTAAAGTGAGCCGCGAGGGGGGAACTCACTTTCTTCGACCCGTCCATCCCGAAACGCTGAAGTACCCGATGAATGTACTTCTTTTGGGACAAGTGTAGCAGCTTGGACTCTCTCTCTCGGCTGATCTCCATCCCAAGAATAGTCTTCGCTGCGCCCAAATCCTTCATAGAGAAGGCCGCGCCCAGTTGGCGCTTCAACTCCGCTATCCTAGTGGCATTCCGACCCACTAATAGCATATCATCCACATAGAGCAGTAAAATGATGAAATCATCCTCGGCAAAATACCTCACAAATGCACAATGGTCCGACGTCGTCCGTGCATAACCATGCTCCCCCATAAACGACTCGAACTTTCTGTACCACTGCCTCGGAGCCTGCTTCAGACCATACAAGCTCTTCCTCAACCGGCAGACCAAATGTGACTTGCCCTTCTCACAGAATCCCTCCGGCTGCTCCATGTACAACTCCTCCTCAAGATCACCGTGGAGGAACGCCGTCTTCACGTCCATCTGCTCGACCTCCAAGTCGAGACTGGCTGCTAATGCTAGCACCACCCGAATAGACGAATGCTTGACGACAGGCGAAAAGATCTCATCATAATCCACGCCTTTCCGCTGACCGTAGCCCTTGACTACCAGCCTCGCTTTGTATCGAGGGCGAGTAGCATCATCCGTCTGCTTCACTCTGAACACCCATCGATTCTTCAAAGCCTTCTTGCCCTTTGGCAACCGCACCAGATCATAAGTGGAATTGGTGTGCAAGGAACTCATCTCCTCCTGCATAGCCACCATCCACTCCTGCCTGTGTTCGTCTTCCATAGCCTCTGCGAAACTTTCGGGCTCTCCCCCGTCAGTCAATAGCACATACTCATCCGGCGAGTATCTCGTAGATGGTCGACGATCCCTGTTGCTCCTTCTCAGTGGAGCCACTGGTGCTGGCTGTATACCGACAGCCTCCTCCCTTTCAGGAACTGCCTCCCCGGCATGCTCATCCTCCTGAGGGACACCCTGACCACCATCAGCAGGCTGATGATCAAGGTTGGGAGCAACTCCATGTACCGGCTCCCCCATAACTGGATCCTCCGCGATGTCTTCTGGAAACTGCTCGAAGCGAAATGACTCTAACTCAGGCAATTCCTCAGCCTCAGAAGGCGTCTCGGAATCCTGAGTGTTGGTCATGGTCTGATCCTCGACGAACACCACGTCCCTGCTTCTGTAGAGCTTTCCTTCCACTGGGTCGTAGAGTCTATAGCCAAATTCATCCCGACCGTAGCCGACAAAGATGCATCGCCTCGTCTTCGGCTCAAGTTTGGTCCTCTCGTCCTTCGGTACATGCACGAAGGCCTTACAACCAAACGCCCGCAGGTGACTGTATGACGGCTCTTTGCCGTACCATACTTTGTCAGGCACATCACCCTGCAAAGGAGCACTAGGAGACAAATTAATAATATAAGCAGCTGTGAGAAGAGCCTCACCCCAATAACTGCCCGGCAAGTTTGCTTCTGACAGCAAACACCGCACCCTCTCCATCAGTGTCCTGTTCATGCGCTCCGCTACACCATTGAGCTGAGGTGTCTTTGGCGGAGTCTTCTGGTGTCGTATCCCTTGCTCTCTGCAATACGCATCAAAGGGACCGATGTATTCGCCGCCATTGTCGGACCGAACACACAACAACTTCTTGCCCGTCTCCCTTTCAACGGAGGCCTGAAACTCCTTGAAAGTAGGCAGCACCTGATCCTTGGTCTTTAAGGCATAGACCCAAACCTTCCTGGAACAGTCATCAATAAAAGTCACAAAGTAAGAAGCACCACCAAGAGATTTTACCTTCATAGGATCGCAGACATCCGAGTGAATCAACTCGAGCAACGTCGGCTTCCTCGAACTTGGGTGACTCTGGAAAGACACCCTATTTTGCTTCCCAGCCAAACAGTGCGTGCACTTCTCCAACTTTGTAGACTTGAGCCCCGGAATCACCTTCCTGTTCACCAAGTAGCTCATCCCCTTCTCGCTGATATGGCCGAGCCGCCTGTGCCACAACTCGGTAGACGCATCACTGACTGCGTTCACCTCCTGTGTCCCCTGTGCGCTCCCCTCCATATAGTAGAGACCGGACTTCTTGCTTCCTCTGGCAATCACCAACGAACCTCTGGAAAGCTTCCACTGACTATTCCCGAAGAGACTGAAGAATCCCTCGTCATCCAACCTTCCAACCGACACCAGGTTGAAACGGATATCAGGGACATGACGAACATCCTTGAGAACAAGAACCGCACCCGTCTTCGTTCTCAAATGCACATCTCCAACGGCAACCGCCTTCGACATATCTCCGTTGCCCATCTTCAACACGCCACAGTCGCCTGTCGTGTAAGTGGCAAACAGTGCCCTATTGTGAGATACATGCGCTGAAGCCCCTGAGTCCACCAGCCAAGAATTGTCATCGCAGGCGAGGTTAGTAATGACCTCATCACCTACGACGATCACATCGCCTCCATGCGTCGAGGCCGCCGCTGTAGTGTTCTCTTCTTGCTTCCCCTTGTCGCCCTTCTTCTCCTTCTTCCAAGCGAAACAATTCCGCTTGATATGGCCCTTCTTACCGCAATGGTAACACTCTGAGTCCTCGTACCGACCTTTGGACTTCCCCCTGCTCTTGTCTCTGCCACCACCTGGACCCCTGCTTTTGCCCCTTCCGCGGCTCTCTGAAACCAATGCCTCTGAGTGGTGGGATGTGGATGAAGTGCCCTGAGAACGTCTCCGCATCTCTTCATTCAACACCCCGCTCTTGGCAAACTCCAGACTGACCACGCCCTCTGGAGCAGAAGCGATCATAGATACTCGTACGGTCTCCCACGAGTCTGGCAAGGTACACAGCAGCCACAGTCCCTGAACTTCGTCGTCGAACTTGACTCCCATAGAAGATAGCTGGTCAACCACGCCCTGGAACTCACTCAAGTGATCCGAAATAGACGCCCCATCCTTGTACCGCAGACCCATCATCGTTCGGATCAGGAACAACTTGTTTACCCCGGTCTTCTTCGCATACAAGGATTCCAGCTTATCCCACAACGTCTTCGCGTGCTCAATATTGGCAACGTGGTTGTACACGTTCTCATCAACAAACTGCCGTATGTACCCACACACCTGTATGTGCTCGAACGTCCAGTCCTCCTCGGATTTATCACTGGGCCTCTCGGATGCAAACACGGGTAGATGCAGCTTCTTGACAAATAGCAAATCCTTCATCTTGCTCCGCCAATAATGATAGTTTGTGCCATTAAGGTTCACCATGCGCACCGGCTTCGCGTCCATCTCTCCTCTCTGGTTCCTCTGTCAACTCCTGACACCCTTCGAACCCAAAGCTCTGATACCACTCTGTTGGGAAAGAAACGCGGAAAACCTTTCCCCAAACCGGAGAGTACCTGCGAGAGGACCGAGCAAACAACGCACGAACCAAAAACGAACACACAAAGCAAACCACGCAGACACAGAGAATTTTTGACGTGGAAACCCTTGCGGGAAAAACCACGGGACGATCGGAGTCCAACCCTGAGAAGCCTCCACTAATGGAATAGAAGAATTACACCCTCTACAAACTCCTCCGATCCAAATCGGATCCCCACAACACTCAGAGAAAAGAACAACGATTACAAGGCTACGAAGAACGAGAACGACGAGTAGAGATTACCCGAACACGATCTCCTCCGAATATCAACCTTCAATCCTCCGCCTTCTTCTCCGAAGTTGCAATGGCACTCTTGCCTCCTTCTCTCTCAAACTTTGTGTTGTCCAATACTTGCGATGATAAATTAGGGTTGAGAAAACTCAATATAACTCCCCAATCCCGCAACCAACCTGGACCGTTGGATTAGATCCAATGATGAAAACTCATCCATAATCCCGCTTCAGCCCCCGACAACACAGAGTTCGGCCAGAACTCTGTGCGGGGCAGCCAGCACCTACTGGCCAAACGCTGGAACAGCCAGACCGAGTTCGGCCAGAACTCGGCCTGGGACCGAGTTCGGGCCGAACTCGGATCCTCTGCTCCCAGAAGCTCCAGCAGCAGCAGCAGCAGCAACGTCGCCTACTTCCCGAGCTTCTCCGACTTCGGACGGCGCTCGTCGCACTCCGGGGTCTTCTCCACATAGGTTGGGAACCCCACCCACTCCAACATTCCTATCTCAACCAAACACATTTCTTCCCTTTGAAAGTCCAAATCCATACATGGATTCCTATCCAACTTTCCTCTTTGAAAGTCCAAATCCATATTTTTCAACACTTACGGTTTACCAAACAGCCCCTAACAGGGAGTTAAAAAACTTTGCTGAATTCCGTATGTCCTAAATATTTTTTATGGATTTATAACTTGAAACACTACATAATTTCTACTTAAGAATATAATTCTTCACTTTCTTATGATTGATGCATATTGGCCCCCGAGCATAGGTCTCAGGTTCGAATCCCCCCCCCCCCCCCCCCGGCAGCTGGATGGCTATAGGCCACAGCCTAGCTTGGAAAAATGACACCCAAATATATATATATATATATAGGGAGTTGTAAATGCCAAGGAAGGTTTTACATTGTCCAAGTATTGTCAAATTGATTTACCAAAACTACCCTCAATTAATTACAGCTTTTAAAAACAATACTTATGGCTGTTAACACACATCAAGAGATTAAATGAAATCAGCCTCTTACACTTTCCAAAACCATTTGTTTCTTCTTTTTAAGAGAACTGAAAAGCCATATTAAATGAAATCATTTCAAACATTAAAAGAATTTGGCTTGGAGATTGAGAATATCGCGTGATTGCCAAAAATGTAAGTACTGATCTGTCCTTGTCCAATGCAAACAAATTATTTATAATGAATGTCATTGAGTTAGTTGTACTAGTTTTCATTTGAAGAAGTAACATAGAACATTTTTCACTGAATATACTTGTGGAATGTGGCTTGGAGATTGAGAATATCTCATCGGATTAAGGTATTTCTTCAACTATTGTCTTATTGATTTTTCTTTTTATTTTTGAATTTAAGAAATCACAAAATATCTGGACAACAGCTCCCAGTTCAAATTTAGAAGAAAAATCACATTTTTTTTTCTTTTTCCTTCAACTTATATGCCATTTCTGATACTCATTTTTCAACGATTGAAATAGTGTTTTTTATTGATCTTTTGACTGTTTGGCATAATTTATTCTGGTAACTATTTTTTTTTTATGTAGGAAAATAGTTTGCTGCATCTTCTTTTACAAAGTCCTACATATTTGTATGATATATGTTAACACATCTCAACATTTATCTATTTTTTCAGTCACAATCTACAATGGATACTGAAGTGGAGAATGAGGTGATTGGAACAATCTCAATGGAACTTGAACAATCAGAAGTGTTGATAATGAACGACAATCAAGAGAATTTTGAGCCAAGAAAAATGCTTCCACCAACAGAAAAAATATTTGAAAGTCGTGAAGAGCTACTTTATTATGTTTACATGTTTTCTTTTGCACAAGGATATGCAACATCCATAAAGGATTCTAAAAAGGATAAGTACATCACAATTGGTTGTGATAGAGGGGGCACTTATCGAAATAGGACAAGGGTTTTGATTGAAAATCGAAAGAAAAAAACTAGCACTCGACTTATAAATTGCCCTTTTGAAATAAGGGGTAATAAACAATTTGATGGGTCTTGGATACTCCGGGTTCGAATAGGCATCCACAATCATGAAGCATCAAATGACATGTCTGCACATCCTTCATTTCGCCAATTTACAGAGGAAGAGCGCTCAAGGATCAAAGAAATGGTAATGGCTGGTATACCGCCACGCCAAATTATGACTTCACTCCGTCAAGCTAATCCAAATCTTCGAGCTAACTCTAGGAGTCTTTACAGTGCAAAGGCAAAAATCCGTAAAGAGATATTAAGAGGTCGTACACCAATCAAAGCATTATTGGATGAGCTTTCTGAAGGAGGGTTTACACACGATCTCAAGTGTGATGCTGAAAATCGCCTAACACATTTATTTTTGGCACATCCTATTTCCATTAAGTTGAGTAAGACTTACTCAAATATCTTTGTTATGGATTGCACTTATAAGACGAACAAATTCAAGATGCCGTTGCTTGATATTGTTGGAGTAACAAGTCTGAACACAACCTTCTATTCAAGTTTTGTTTTTTTACGCAAAGAGGAAGAAGAAGACTATATTTGGGCTCTCACTATTTTCAAGAAGATGTTGGGTTCTGGTTCTCAACATGTTGTGTTTGTGACCGATAGAGAACTAGCTTTGATGAAAGCTATATAAGTTGTCTTCCCAACAAGTACTCATCTTTTATGTGTTTGGCACATTGAGAAGAATATATTGGCCAAATGCAAACCACGCTTTGAAGAAGAAAAAGAATGGACATGTTTTTTACGTAGATGGACTGAACTAATTCACTCTCCCACCGAGTCAGCATACGATGAGGCATGGAAAGAATTTGAAGTTGTTTACAAAGATAAAGTAGTTATTGTCAATTACATTAAAAGTACTTGGCTTCCTTTCAAAGAACAATTTGTGACGGCATGGACAGATAGGTACTTGCATTTTGGCAATCACGCTTCATCTAGGGCGGAAGGTGCACATGCAAAGTTGAAGGGATATTTGCAAGTCTCAACAGGTGATCTTCATAAGGTAAAGGAAATGATATGCCTTGCTATTGAAAATGGTTTCAAAGAACTCACAACTCAGATTGGTATCGAAAAGACAAAAATTCCGCATAACGTGAGTGCTCCATTTTTTCAAGAATTGTTCCATCGTGTATCGTTGTTTGCATTGGATAAGTTATTTGAGCAGTATAAATTATCTTCAAGTGGGCAAGCATTGCCTACATGCAAGGGCCATTTTTTTGCAACTACTGGTCTTCCTTGTGCTCATATGATGAGAACTATGAAAAATGGTCTCCGACTCTCTGATATACACTCACAATGGCGAATTGATGAGCTTTCTTTTGATGTTACGCCAAACAGTCAAACAGATCAATTAAAATCACTATTTCAACAGTTGGAAAATGAATATCAGAAATGGCCTATAAGTCGAAGGGAAGATGCTCAAAAGCAACTACATCAGCTTATAAATGATGCGAGCCCTGTTGTGTTTGAGCCAATTGTTCAGCCCCATAGAGGGCGTCCGCTTGGATCCAAAGCTAAGAAAGTATCAAGTGCGACAACTAGAGACTCTTCTGAATTTGAATTTGTTGAAAAAACACGGCATTGTAGCATCTGCAATGGAGTCGATCATAACCGCCGAACATGTCCAGAAAATGTTAGAGATGGCATGTCACAGTCACATTTTGTTGCTCCTAGCATAGCTGAACATGAAAGCACTTCATATATGTTCGACCTGAACTCATTGCCCGATGACATTGATAACTTATTTTGAGTATAATTCGACTGAACTGCTGCTTGGGTGTTATCATCACTTTGTTATGCTTTACATTTTAGGCTAATATGTTGGCTGGCCAATGTATTATGGTCCACTACTTCTTTTGTTGGTGTTATTATCACATGGATTGTTTTACAATGTTGGCTAATATGTTTAATTTAGGGTGTTATCATCACATGGATTGTTCTACAATGTTGGCCAATATGTTTAATAGCGTCCATTTATCATCACTTTATTATAGTCACAATTTTCACTTTATTATGCTAATATTTTAGGCTAATATGTTAGCATCACATACAGTTCTCATTTGGATGTAGGTTGAAATGGTACACATTATAAATCATTTGTTTGAAATGATTTCATTAATATGGCTTTTCAGTTCTCCTAAAAAGAAGAAACAAATGGTTTTGGAAAGTGTAAGAGGCTGATTTCATTTGATCTCTTGATGTGTGTTAACAGCCATAAGTATTGTTTTTAAAAGCTGTAATTAAATGAGGATAGTTTTGGTAAATCAATTTGACATTACTTGGACAATGTAAAACCTTCCTTGGCATTTACAACTCCCTATATATATATATATATATATATATATATATATATATATATATATATATATATATATATATATATTCTATCGAACTTAAATACTGGAAGATCTCGTCCAAACTGTAAGAGAAATTGGCTTGAACCAAGAAATCAAAGGAACCATATATAGTAATTAATAAACATAACTACTGTTAGGAATAACCTTTGAAAAGGAGCTTTCTTGTAAATTTGTGATGTTATTTGCCTGATGCAAAGTGTTCTGAATATATGTGAATAACAAAATAGTACCACAAACAATCACACAATAGTACTAGGGCACTGAAACATGTTTTTAACCCACATTCACTTAAATTTACCAACAACAACAGGTTTAATTTAAACAATTAGAAATTTTAACTTCAGATTAGGTCTATGCCAATTCAAAAAAAAAGGAGTCAGATGGGACTGTACCTTCTTCGGATTAAGGAGATAGTCGTACATGGTGTTCTCCCCTAGATCACCGTTATGTTCTCTTTTACGTTGTTCGCGTCCGATTAAGAATATCCGGCGGTGTTTTCGGACTATCCATCGAAGTGTCTGTTCGAGTTGGGGCCTGTAGGAATCACACATGTTCTAAATTTCCACATCGATCACTCAATCAACATCGATCACTACAGGTTTGCCCAGATCTAAAAATTAAACACCAGTAAAATAAAAGCCTAATCTCGATCACTCAATCAACATAGATCTGTTCAAGTTTTTAGATTTCTTGTAAATTTCCACATCGATGTTGTTTGATTGAGTGATCGATGTGGACATTTATTGAACATGTGTGATTCCTACAGGCCCCAACTTGAACAGACAACATTGAGATTTGCCCAGTAAATCTCGATGTTGTTGAGATGTTAATTAGTGATCGATGTGGATTGAACACTGTAGAAAATAATAGTTGGGATGAATTTTATTGATGGACTACTTCACTACTTATAGGGAGTCTAGCTCCTCTACATACTACAAATTTCGATGTGGGACTAAAAGTCCCTTATTGATTCTCAACACTCCCCCTCAAGATGGGCGATAGATATTAATCATCCCCATCTTGTTACATAGCTTTGACAGACTCAATGAACTAAGACCCTTAATCAGACAGTCTGCCACTTGTTCTTCTGAGCGAACATAGTCAATCTTCAGTATCCCTTGTTCCAGCTTTTCCTTGATGAAGAATCGATCGATCTCGATGTGCTTCGTTCTGTCGTGCTGAACCAGATTGTTCGCTATACTTATCGCAGCTTGACTATCGCTCCGAAGGTGCAATGGTGCCCCCTTGTCTAGCTTCAACTCTGTCAGCAGCGCCTTTACCCATAGCAATTCTGATACTCCTAGAGCCATTGCTCTGTATTCTGCTTCAGCTGTCGACCGTGCTACCACTGACTGTTTCTTGCTTCTCCATGAAACCAGGTTTCCTCCTACAAAAATACAGTACCCTGTGGTAGACCTTCTGTCGTCTATGCAGCTTGTCCAGTCTGCATCGCAGTATCCCTCAACATCTGTGCATCCATTCTTCTTGAACCACAGTCCTTTTCCCGGCGTCCCTTTCAGATATCTTAGGATCTGAAATACTGCATCCATATGACCCGTTCTTGAATCATGCATATAGCGGCTTACAACACTTACTGCAAATGAGATATCAGGGCGAGTATGCCCTAGATAAATCAGTCTGCCTACTAGCCTTTGATACCTTTCGCGATCAACAGGCTCTCCTGCTTCTGCTCCCATCTTGCACTTCTGGTCAATTGGAGTGACTGCTGCTCGGCATCCCAGCATTCATGTCTCCTTCAGCAGATCTAGTGCATATTTCTTTTGTGAGAGAACAATTCCTTGTTCACCATTACACACCTCGATACCCAGAAAGTATCTCATCTCCCCCAGGTCCTTCACCTCAAACTCTTTGGCGAGTTTCGTCTTCAGCTTAGTGATCTCATCAGCATCATCACCTGTGATTACTATATCATCCACATATACAGCAAGTATAGTTATGTGGCCTCTTGCATGCTGGAGGAAGACCGTGTGATCTGTATTTGTCTGATGGTACCCCATGCCAGTGACAGCCTTTCTGAATCTGTCAAACCAGGCTCGAGGAGATTGCTTCAGCCCGTACAGCGACTTCTTCAGTTTGCACACTTTTCCATGTGACGTTCCTTCACCTGAATCTGACACAGAGTAGCACCCCGGAGGAGTCTCCATGTAAACTTCTTCTTGTAGGTCTCCATGAAGAAATGCGTTCTTTACGTCTAACTGGTGTAGCTTCCACCCATAGTTTGCTGCAATGGAGACCAGTGTTCTTACGGTACTCATCTTCGCTACTGGGGCAAAAGTCTCATCATAATCGATACCATATGTCTGGGTATAGCCTTTTGCAACCAGTCTCGCCTTGTATCGTTCAACTTTTCCTTCTGGTGTCTCCTTCACTGTGTAAACCCATTTGCATCCCACAGCTTTCTTCCCTTCAGGTAATGGCACCAGCTCCCATGTCTTATTTTTCTCTAGTGCCCCAAGTTCTTCCATCATTGCGGCTTTCCATCTTGGGTCCTTCTTTGCTTCCTGCCAATTCTTAGGTAAAGAAGTGGAGTCTAACGAAGTGAGAAATATTTGATAAGTCGGAGAAATATTAGAATAAGATATGTAGTTGGCGATATCATGTTCATAATCTTTATAACGAATAGGAGCCTTTTCCGCATTAATGCGAGAAGACCTCCTTAAGGGAGCAATGGGTGGTGGAGAAAGCATACCATCCGAATCGGAGAGATCCGCTTCCGAATCCGAGCGATCCGGTGCGGGAGTAACATCTTCATGGGTCGGGGCAGGAGTAGACGAGGGACTTGGCACTATAGGCACAGGGTACGGCACAGTACTGGACCTCTGCTGTCTTCTTCTGTAAACTTGGAGCTCCTTTTTTCTTGTCTGCTTCTCCCCCTGCGTAATGTACGTATTGTCTTCTTCATCCTCCGTATCAGTATCAGTGATGTTGTCTCCCCCTTTCTGCCAGTCTGTCACGACAGGACAAGGTACCGATCCGACAACGACGTTTGGGCGTACTACCTCCCCCTCACGTCTAACACCCGCTGTGTGAGGCGTGTTCCCAAACGCAGAACCTTCGTCCGAACCATAATAAGGTTCCAGCTCTCTGAATGTAACGTATGCTTACAAACAGCTTCCGTTCAACCGGGCTCCAGCATACGTAACCCTTCTGTGTCCCGGTGTACCCAACAAAGATACACTTAAGTGCTCGAGGATCCAGCTTACCAACACCAGGCCTGTTATCGTGGACGAAGCATACACAACCAAATACTTTCGGAGGAACGGTGTACGCAGTTGTCCCCGTGAGCATTTCCAAAGGCGTCTTCCAGTCCAGTAATTGAGAGGGCATCCTGTTGATGAGATAAGAGGCTGTCAAGACAGCCTGCCCCCACAAAAATTTAGGGACATTTATAGCCAGCATCATTGTCCGAGCCACCTCCAGCAGGTGCCTATTCTTTCGCTCGGCAACACCATTTTGAGCCGGTGTATAAGCACAAGAGGTTTGATGCAGTATACCATGAGAGGATAAATACGCAGCAAACCTCTTATGGGTATATTCCGTCCCATTATCCGACCGGAAATACTTAACACGAGCATTATACTGTGTCCGCACCCGTTGATGGAAGCTTTGAAATGCCTCGAAAATATCACTTTTATTCTTCAGCAGGTAGACCCACGTTACGCGGGTAGAGCAGTCAATAAAAGTAACAAACCATCTATAACCGTTAACACCGTTTGTAGGACAAGGGCCCCACACATCGGAATGAATCATATCAAAAGCAGCAGAACATCGATGCCCAGAATGCACATAGGAGCTTCTGGTATATTTTTTCAACTCACAAGAATCACAAACTAACAACTCTTTATTTGCTTTTTGATATAATGACGGATACAGTCGACCAATAACGGAAAAAGAAGAATGTCCGACACGCTGATGTTGGAGGAGCAGCTCGGCTTCGACACTTCGACTTCGGACTTCCGGTTGGACGTCTGCAACCAAAGATGCCAGTGTTCTATCCAGACCGTTCCTGTCCAAGTACCATAGACCCTTATGCCATGTGCCAGTGCCTAGTCGTCTCCCCGTTCCCTTTTCCTGAAAAGTTACCTTAGGAATATCAAAGGAAACAATACAGTTTAGATCAAGGATAATGGCGCTAATGGAAATAAGATTGACAGGAAAGGAAGGAGCATGTAAGACATTAGATAGAGTGATGGAAGGAGTGCAATCAACAGTGCCTTTACCCGTAACCGGCCTGTAGGTACCATCAGCAGTCTGAATGCTTTCTGGCGGCGTTAGAGGAGAGTATTTCCGGAACTCTCCTCGGGACCCCGTGACATGGCAAGATGCCCCAGAGTCCATAATCCAAGCTGGCTGAGAGACAGATGCAAGAGCACGCGGAGGTATACCGGCACTGGTTTGGGAGAAGTAAGTGCAGTAATCTCCTGTAGCGGACGGCGCCCCAGGAATGACTTGTCTTTCACCAGAACCAAGCTTTGAGCCGCGCATCTTCTCGAGAACTTCCCTCTCAAATGGAGTGATGTCCGCCAGCTGATTGTCCCCACCTTCATCCGCCAGATGCGCCTTATTGCCTCCAGAGTAAGTGCCCCTTCCACCACCGTAGCTGCCTCGACCACCTCGTCGTCCACCGCGACCACGACCCCGACCATTCGAGGGAGTCCGTGTCGATTTTGGGCAAAAGCGGATGTAATGCCCTGTGTCACCACAGTTGTGGCAAACGCCTCCCGTAGAAGGAGGCTGTGTGAAAGTGGCAAGAGCAGATGTGTCAACTCCGGCCTGCTCCCCCTGGGAGATACCCTTGGTAGGCATCAGCTTCAACCGTGCTTCTTCTTGTGCCATGGCAGCTATGGCGTCCTCTAATGTCGGCAGCGTCGGTTGTGCGAGAAGGACATTCCGTCGTTGCTCAAACGCTGGGTTGAGCCCCTTCAAAAACTTCATCATCCGTTGCCGCGAAATATAATCCAGAAATTTCTGGAAATATTTGGCAAAAGTCGGTTCAACCTGAGCATCCTCCATGCCAAGAGGATCATAATGGTCAAGATCAGACCAGTACTTCTTCAACAAGGCAGCGTACTCAGAGATGGTACGATCGTCTTGGATTACCCTATCGAGCTCATCCTGCAGTTGGAAGACTCGCATGGGGTTACCCAAACCGGAGTACATGTCCTTCAACGTTCTCCAGATATCAGCAGCTCCCTCCATTGCTTCAACGTTACCCGACACTTGGTCGGTCAAAGAGGCTGTCAACCAACCAGCCACGACATTGTTGACAATGTCCCATACAGCAAACTCCTTCGAGGAGTGATCGACAGGGGCCGTAGTGTGGCCATCAACATAACCAACCAAGCCACGTCCCTTCAGCGTCCGCATCGCCTGCCGCGACCATTTCAAGTAGTTGGTCGTACCTTCCAACTTCGTCTCCAGCTTGTCCAACTTTTCCATTTTGTACGGTGACGAATCCACATCAGTATGGGTCACGCGTGGGGTCGCCTCCGGTAATCTCTTGGTCAGGAGATCCTCGACCAAGGCCTTCATTTCTTCTGCTGTCAACTTCTCATAGATGGAAAGATAGAATCCATGACTTCTGCAACTGCAATCAGTGAGGTGTTGTTGTTTCCGGAGTCGTCTTCTTTGGAGTCGTCTTCGTCTTAGTCAGCTACCGGGGGGAAACAACAAAACGAGATCCCTCACTGATATGTCGTAGTTTATACGACCAACTAGAACCGCGTCATGATAACGCGTTCGGACGGCTCAAGGATAACCAACGTAGTTGTGCCTCCTTGCATGAGACAAACCAGAGGTATACCAGCCGTGCAGAAACGATTGTAAAAACAACGTTTCTGAGATACGAAGATCTAAAGAGATTTCGTATTTGTAGCAGAGCTTCTAAAAAGAAGGTACTAATTCTCGAAGGCAACTACAGAGATCTTCTAAAGAGAAGGAACTCTGATTCTCGAGGCAACTACAGAGATCTTCTGAAGAGAAGAAATCTTTTTTTTTTTTTTGGAAAAACAGCAAAAAGAAAACCCTAAAAAGGGTGCTGTAGCAGCAGTAAAGGGGCGGGGGCGGGGGGGGGGGGGGGGGGGGGGCGGCGCTGGATGGGGGGAAGGGGGCCGGCGGGTCAGCGGGTGGGGAGGAAAGGGGGGTCGAGGGGGGGGGGGGGAAAGGGGGGCTGCTCCGGGAGGGGGGGGGGGGGGGGGGCTGCTCCGGGAGGGGGCTAAATTTTTTTTTTTTTTTTTTTTTTTTTTTTTTTTTTTTTTGTGTGGAGAGAGAGAGAGAGAGTTATGGCTCTGATACCATGTAGAAAATAATAGTTGGGATGAATTTTATTGATGGACTACTTCACTACTTATAGGGAGTCTAGCTCCTCTACATACTACAAATTCCGATGTGGGACTAAAAGTCCCTTATTGATTCTCAACAAACACCAAAAATAAAATCTCGATCACCAGTAAAATAAAAGCCTAATTAACATCTCAACAACATCGAGATTTGCCCAGATCTAAAAATTAAACACCAAAAATAAATCTAAAAACTTAGAAAAGATCTGCAAAAAATAGATAATCATTATTTCTCTAAGCATTATATCGCTGATCTACACAGACAAAAAATACAAAAAATACAAAAATGTCATGGAAAAACAGAAAAAGAAAGAGGGATCGGATCGATCTAAAAATTGTTTCAGTTCATGATGATTAACATAATTTATCCTCCAAAATTGTGAGCATATTTGCAAACTTCTCTCTTTACCATCAGCATTAAAAGTATGAAAAGAACGACATACATCCAGCTCCATATGCTGCAGAATACAAGGACGGATGCTATTACAGAAACTTCAAGCTGCGGGTGTATATGAATTATTAAATTTGCGTTGGGTTGATTACATAATTCTCACCACCATTACAAAGTCATGGTCTAGAGATCTTTTGAGAACTTGTGGAAATCATAATTGGCATCCGTATTGAAATGCACCTAAGCACTAAGGATGTGTTTGATTGGGCTTTTTTTTCCATGGAAAATATTTCCATCACAAATTTTCCACCAATTGTAGTGTTTGATAGCTTATATTTTCCATGGAATTATTTTCCAGAAAACTATCATTTTCCATATTTTTTTCTAAAATGGTGGAAAATGAAACTTGTCCAACCCATAGGAAAATATCATTTTCCATGGAAAATAACTATTTACCATGGAAAATAATGACAATCAAACACCCAAATTAAGTTTTCCATGGAATTTTTTTAAAATTCCATGGAATTTTTTTTTCCTAGGAAAATAATTCCATGGAATTAATTTCTTTTCCATATCTTTTCCACCTTGCAATCAAACGCACCCTTATTGAAAATGTAATCAGCCCTTTCCTTTATGTATTGTTTTGATAGTGTTAATAATGTGGCCTTACTGTAAGGAAGCCACGTTGAAAAGCAAAATAGTCCTCTATAGAGACTGACTTGGTGAATTGTCGAAAATAGCAAGCCTGCATTTAATTGGTATATATACACTTAATAACTATTAATGGTTTTTTCATCGATAAAGATCGAGCAGCAGAATTTAAATTCGCGTTCACTAACAAGCCAGAGAAGCCTGGTTAAGTGCCTTCATAACAAACAAGGAATACCACAACTGGTTGAGTAGATAAGAGTCAGTTTTGTGTCTTCCCTTCATCCACCCTTCTGTCCTAAGCTAAGTCTCCCTTCTGCATTAATTTTCTTATCCTCCTAACTCTGGTCTGGGACTAGTAGCATATATATGCCAAAAGCTACTGAGACTCATACAAGAACCTTTGTTTATCTTTTAAACATAAGGGGAAGACTTTGTAGTCTTATATACACAGAATCATGGTACCTTCATATATCTGAAACTAGGAAACACACACTCAAAAATTCTAGTGCAGTGTCCCTATCAATGTTGTGTCATGTAGGACATACGTGTACATGTCAATGTTGCACCGTGTCAGACATCGACGCTCGAAAATAACGACGGAATGTTGCACCGTGTCCGACAAGTAAATGGAAGTCCTCACCAGAATTTATGTGAAGCACAAGATACAATGACGGAAGAAGTGTTAAAGAAAAAAAAATACTGAAAAACATCTTTGACCAGGGTATAATTTGGTCGGGATGATCTTTGTTTGACGATCACGTCGGCATTCATTAAGATGGGAAGTCATCATGCCAAACAATTTCCAGATAATGTGCCAGCAAAATATTTTCCTGGCTAGAGCATCAGCAACATTAACATACATAATGTTGTAATATACCCTGGAAATTTATTAAATAAAAATAGTGTCCGATATCGGGAGGGTAATAAAGATATATATAACATTTTGTTTCTGTTTATTCATTTAGTTTTAGATAGAGGCTTACAACTAGGTAAGTGCTAAGCTCGAGATAGAAACATCATGAACACGGAAGAGAATCTAGTCTATCAGGAACCAAAAGGAAAGTCTAGACGTCACAGAATCCATCTTGATCCAAAAACAACCAAGAAGAAGAGCTATACCTGGAAAATCTTCAAAATCAAATTATGTACAAGAACAGTTTAGATAAGAGCTCCAAGATCCCTGTCCAAACTAGTCCAGATAAGTTTCTAGACAACAAAATGGTTAGAGAAATAGAACTGTCATGAAGAAATTTTAAAACGAAAAAAACAACAAACTAATCGAAAGGTTAACTGTTAACGGTAATAAGATGATAAACTTTCTGTATTTTTCCTAGAAGTGTAGGATACATCCAAGATATTTATAACATACCGTTATCCGTTATTCATTTAGTTTAGATACAGCTAGGTAAGCGGTAAGCTCGACATAGAAACATCATGGAACATGGAAGAGAATCTAGTCTATCAAGAACCAAAAGGCAAAGATTAGATGTCATTGAATCCATCTTAATCCAAAAACATCCAAGAAGACAACATATAGCTGGAAAATCTTCAAAATTAATTTAATTACAAGAACTGTTTAGATAAGAGTAAGAGCTCAAAGATCCCTGACCAAATTAGTCCAGATAAGTTTCATCTAGAAGTGAATGAATAAGGGAAGACAATCTAGAAGTGAACACAAACAAGAACACAACCACGATGACGCTTGTCATTCTTATCAACCCCAAGACAACAGAACACAACACGAAGAAACTGTGAGTGACCATCTAGAAGTAGAACTGCATACATTGATATCTGTAAGTTGACATGGACTTCTCTGTGCCGGGCATGATATGTCAGGAACTATGTTGTGTGGATTGTCCTCCAGAGGACCGTATATGTGTCCGTATCAAACACATATCCGACACGATACTTTCTTGACACTAATGTAGGATACCAAACTTATCAAGGAATATAATTTACCCCGATAAGCAACAGAGGTTAGAAATTTAAGGTTGAGATATTGAAAGTAGACAGCTTAAAATGGTGTCTGAAAATCCAAGGTTGAGATGAAAGTAGATTAATGAGGTAAGCAACAGAGGTTAGAAATTTACCCCGATAATACAATAGAAAATGAGCCACAAAGAGGGAGGCATGAACTACCTCAAGAAGGTAACAATTCTTCCATTCGACGACTCCATTTTGCTGAGGAGTATAAGGACAAGTAGTTTGATGAATGATACCAAACTTATCAAGGAATATAATTTAATGAGGGAACAACAAGGACAATATTAAGATTAAGTATACCATAGAGAAAAACTGTGCCCTCCCCTACTACAACATGGACGGCGTTACCATCGACAACATTGACAAAAGTTTGTTGGGAGGGTTTAATAATTGAACTTGTCTAGCATCACAAATCATATATTTGGTAGCACCAGAGTTAATTATCTAAGGTATTACTCATAACATGAGCATATGTATTAAGAAGCATATCCTTCTAAATAATGTTGATGTCTTCTCAGAATCATTCTTGGGTTCATCTACTGAGGGTCGCATTTGTTGCAGCAAGGATCACGAGACTTGTTCCATTTGCCAGGATAGATAATCAAATCAAAACATCGGCTCTTAGAATGTCCTATGAAGCTACAATGAGAATATATACTCGGTGGACGATATAAAGTATAAACCATCTCTGGTAGTGATGGATCCGTCTCGATTAGTTTGGTCGGACATGTTCTGGCCTTGTCGATGTTTGGGCCAGATCTGTTAGATAGGGTTTGTACGTCACATGACCTAGCCGTCATAGTTGCGAATTCAATCTTGTCCTTTTTTTTATTTTCATGACTTTTTTCATGTCAACTTGATGTTTGATGTAGGCGTAAGAAATATAGGGCCCAAAAGGAGGGTCCTTATGAAAGATTTCTCCACTGACTTGATCAAATTCGTCACCCAAGCTGCCAAGAAAGAGATACCCCTCTACCTCAAAACTTTGATATCTTTTTCCACACTCCATATCCACTTTGTTAAAGTGGTCCAGCTCCTGAAAGTTTTCAATTAATTAGTTCACCAAGTACGTAGCAAATGGTCGACCATTCTGTTGAAGACGAGATTTTTCTGACATAAGATGTATATTCGAGCTTCATCATTTTATCAATATATGTGTCTTAAGAGAGTCTCAATTTTTTTTGAAGTAGGGAGACAAATGTACCGCTTCATAATATATGTTTCATTGATAACAACAACCAACTTTTACTTTTATGATCTTAAGAGAACCAATCATTGTACTTGGGATCATTCTCGTTTGGAGACTTAATAAACACATGAATATATCTCATCTTCTTTCTTACCGTGATATAGGTTTGAATGAGGGGGGACCGTAAATCATAGTTTTTCTCATCAAACAACATATCAATATTAAAATTTGAGTTGTCCAATTGTACCATAATCGAAGCAACCGAGTAACTTAATACCATCTTCACTGGCCATGGACGTGATAAAATTTTGGGTAGCAGCGACAAAAGCCGCTCGCTATTTGTTCATGATTCCGAGAGGACAACAACAACAATAGGTCACTCCCAACAGCAGCTTCCAACGAAGCTACTACAGTTACATGTGAAGCTACTACAGCTTTCGACATCGAAGCTAACAAACCCTTGGGGATCAACCTAATGTGAGACTAGGTTTAAAATAGCACATGACAGAGCTAACTCATTGGATGGAGATAAAGCCAACACTAGCTCCCATAAAATAGTAACCTTCTACAAGACTAAGACGTCCGCTTACAGCAAGACCACTACCAAAACCATTGATGATGCTAAAGGAGGTAAAGGGTTGGAAAAAAAATTTCATTTGGAGTTAGGGTTCTTTCCAAATTTTTATAGCTCTTGTACCATAAAATTCATTGAGAACTTTAATTTCTTGATATTACTAAAACATGAAAAGACTTGGTACATTTATATGACAAGTCATAACATCCTCCTTTATATGTGTGGTACTAAAGAGAGAGAGAGAGAATAATTGAGTGACAATTACAAGATTACAAATCAATGGAATTGATTTGTCACTTGATATGTTGGGAACGAAACATATCGTTCCCTCAAACCAAAGGGACTGCGAGAGAACCGAAGAAAGACAAAAAATCACAAAAGTCAAAATCACACAAAAACCAAACGCAAACATACATCAATTTTTGACATGGAAAATCCTTGAGGAAAAAATCACGAGACGATCAAAGTCCAACCCTGAAAAGCCTCCGCTATTAGAATGAAGAGATACAGACTCCTTAGAAACTTTTTACCGATTCAACCGGATCACCAAAACTACTTAGAAGATGAAAGCTTGATTACGGGCTCATAAAGAACAAAAGACGATGAAAAATATTACCCGAAACTGGCTGCCAACTTCTCTCTCTCTAAAAGTTGAAATATTTTTGAGAAACCTCTCCTTATGATCTTGTGATGATGGATTATGGTTAGAAAATACCTATATATAGTCCTCTCAATTTCGCAACAAATTTGAACTATCCACTGTAGAAGCATGGAATTTCACGATCAGAAATCCTATGCGCCAAACACTACATGCGCCAGGGAGTTCAGACAACTACACAGCAAAACAAGAATATAGACATTAAAGGAAGATTTTTATTTCATATAAAAGTCTATTACATGTCTTAAAAAGGGCTGTACAAAGAAGAACTTCTACAAAAAGAAAAGGACCCTAAGTCTACAGCCGGACGCAACAGCCACCATGCGCTCTCAGTCAGGCGCATCCCCACCATGCGCTCTCAGCCAGGCACAGCAGCCATCATGCGCTCTCAGCCAGGCGCATCCCACCATGCGCTTCCAGCCGGGCGCATCCTTTCAGCAGCTCAGTTATGTGCATCCTCAGTTATGTGCATCCCTTCAGCAGCTCAGTTATGTGCCACCCTTCCAGCCAGGCTCACCGCCGTCTAAATGCTTCGACTAATGAAGCATTTATTGAGCAGAACGAGGGTGGCAATCAACCCTCTAGCTGGAGGAAGAGCTCCCCAAACCAAGGAAGAGAAGAGCACTGCAAGTCAACCTATGGCCAGGGGAGGCTTCAAAAGAGCCTCCAAAGACCAAGGAAGACCGCAATCGAAACCGCGGCTAAAGGAGCAGCTTTCAACACAACCAGAATGGGCAACACCCATTATGACAGAAGAAAGAGCCCCCAAAGCCGCAGCACCGCAATTCCGATCTGCGGCTCTTCCCACATAACGGAGACGAGGCTCGAGCATCCCGATCTTTGGATGCAACAGGCACCTTCCGCTTGCCTCGGAAGCCCTCGACTCCGACTTTTGGATGTAACAGTCACCTTCAAGTGCATCAATGAAGACATTGCGTCGCATCTTCACCCTCGGGAGCATCTCGTCAACAGAATGTGCTCGAGTAAACAAGTTCACTTCGGAAGGACGTGAGAGAACGAGAAGCAAACTCTCTCCATGCCACTATTTATAGGCCGGGCAAATCAAATCCATGCGTCAAGTGGATGGCTCTCCGAATTCCGTGCAATAAATTTGCATTAAATGGATGAACCTGACGCTTCGAATTCAGCCAAGTCAAAAACGACTATTTAAAGCACTCGAAGAACGTAACAGTCGTACCAAAAGACGTGTCAAGCGGAGCGGATGCGCCGGCCAGACCGCGCATCACACAGACGCGCCCTTCAGCACCCAGCGCTTCACAAGCATGTGCCTCCATGTGGCCCCATGCGCCTAGTGGAACGCCGATCGATGCGCCCACTCGACAACCTATCACCTGTCAAAGAACATTAAATGTTGAAGTCTGATAGAGTTGGCAGCACGTCCCCCAAAGACTGCAGTTGACAGCTTTTTCAGAAAACGAAGCGTCGCCGACGTCAGCATCATCATTACTTCCCTCCGACGGTTACAAGCCACGTGGCCGCCCAAACCATCTCGTATGCGCCTCCGCAGCCATGCGCCCAAAGCTCTGCATGCGCCTCAAAAGCTATGCACCTTAGACTTTTCTCTGATCCCTAAAGACAGAAGTAAAGTCACGCCCAAAGCTCTGCATGCGCCTCAAAAGCCATGTGCCTCAGACTTTTCTCTGATCCCTAAAGACAGAAGTAAAGTCACTACTGAAGCCTCGCATGCGCCTCAAAAGCCATGCGCCACAAATCGTTCGTGACTCCTAAAGGTTACGAGCTAAAGTCTCCTCATGCGCCCAATCCCAGGCGCATCCTGCCAGATCATTCTGCACCAAATCCGAGATCTTCGAGCCATGGGCCTAGGACACGTGTCCTTTGACTCGATTCACCCAAGATCTCGGCAACAGAAAGATTTTCCTCCTGCTACGTGCCAGCCCACAACAGCAGTATGAAGAATTCAACTCCTCAATCAGGGCGCATCGTCCATGCGCCTATCAGCAATCAGCACGTGGCGTCCCCGCATCCAAGCGCATCCTACATATGCGCGCATGAGCAGCCAGCCTGCAGACTATAAATAGAGGGATCATTTCCTTCTTACACACATACAGAGACACACATACATAGACAGACAGAGACGTCGCACAACCGGAGAGGCAGCTACAGACACTCAACGTCTTCTTCCTCTCCATCAGCTCCAGTACCCAGAGCAGCTCAGACCTTCAGAGAACCGATAACCGTCGTCAGATCGTCAACGGAATCAACATATTATCACTCGCTCCATCGGCACTAGGGACCCAGATTAAACAAAAGTGTACTCCTAGGACTACGTCTAAGTCCTACATTGTAACACTGTTCTGTTTGTATTGAAATTTCCATCAAAAAATTTTAATGGCAAACAAGCTGGCGACTCTGCTGGGGACCTCTTTCTCCTCTACCGAGAAAGCTGTGTCGCAATCCGACGACGTGAAGGTCGGCTCCTCCCACAAGATGCTGGTCGTACGCCTCAATCAACAGGCGTATGAGGAGTTCATCTCTGAAAGCAGTGCGAGCCCTTCGAAGCGGCTGCCGAAGCGGAAGAAGACTCGTCAAATCTGGGTGCCCAAGGTCGACGCCTCTGGCACCACCACCGAAGGAGATACGCCGATCCAGCCTTCCCTTCCTGCTGACGTCCTCAGCAACCAAGATACGCCCACCGGTGCAGCATATCTCTCGGAGAAACGTGCGGTTGACCACATTCCCCAGCCATCTCCCTCTCAGGCGAGGAAGATACGTCGACGGAGCAGGGGCGCAGCTAATGCCCCGCGCATCACCTCTTATGCGCAACAGAAGGTCTCTGTCTTTGACAGACTCACTCGCTGTAGTGGCGAGGAGAATTTGGATTCTGAATACTACGCGTCCCAGCGGCCTGGTACGAAGAAGTCCAAGGCAGCACGGGCCATGCGTCCCAAACGTGCTATGCCAGCAGCAAGCCAGAAGCATGCGCTCACAATCATGCGTGCTGCTGATGGTAAGCTGTATAAGGTCGACTCAGGTGCTTCTGCGCCAGAAACGAGCCGACCTTCAAAGTCCTTGTCTCACTTGGGCGCATCTGTTGCGTTCACAACCAAGTCGAGCAAGGCAAACCCAGTGGTCTTGAACTCCCGCGCCTCCTCTGGTTGTGCGTCTGAGGTCCGTTCAAGTCACTTCAAATGTTGTTCCCCTACTACTGATCTGAGCACCTGTTTGGTGTTGGATCAGAGGGCGCAGCATTCACTTGACCACCCTGGCGCTTGGCCTTTCCATGCGCCTGAAGGGGGTACGAAGGTGGCACTCTCCTCCAATGATCTGCGTAACGTGATCACTCACAAGCGCCGATCATGAGAGTCGACTGACAAGCACGATGCGCCCTCCACAGGACACACTTGTGCTGTAGTCACCATCAACTGCTGTTGCAAGTCAGCAGTCCCACCAAGACAGTCGGTGTTCCAGCGGCTGCAGTCCTCGACACCCCTCCGACGTCGCCTCGGGAAGAAGGTATCAACAAAAGAGGAGCCAGAGGTTGCTTCACGCAATATAATCTCTAACTCCTCGTCAGTCCGTAAGACGACTGGCAATTCCTCATCCAAGAGCCAACTGAGAAAAACCAAGACAACCGTCTCGTCCTCCGGAGTGTTCGAAGGCACTCGGGGGAGGAAGAAGATCTTGGAGGAAGCTGGGGGTAGTCAAGCCCTTGTTGATCCTCCTTCCAAAGATGAGGGTGTCCTCCAAAGCACAGCTGGGGTGGATCTTCATCCTCAGGGCGAAGTCAGCCTCCCCGACATAGCTGGGGGTCGTCTAGCCCCTGTCGACCTGCATCTCGAAGATGAAGAAGTCCTTCAAGACATGACTGGGGGTAATCAGGCCCTTACGGATACTTCTCCCGAAGATGAAGGCGTAGCTGGGGGTAGTCTAGCCCCTGCGGATCCGAGTCTCGAAGACGAAGAAGTCCTCAGGAACATAGCTGGGGGTAGCCAAGACGAAGCTTCGGGAACAACAACTTCTCTACAGGAGAGTGAGGCTGAAAGCGAAGCCTCAACTGAGCCATCCGACTCCAGCCGTGTCATGACAGTCTACATGGCTGGAGGTGATACCGAGTCTGATGTGCCGCCACCAGACCTCGTCCAGCGCATGGATACCCTAGAGGGAGGACTCAAAACCCTCTCTGCCTCCATGCAAACACTGACTCAGACAGTGTTTGAGATACGGTCAGCTTTGGCCAGGACACCTTCTACCGGTCCCGACCCAGGGGCCAATGGAGAGTCAAGTGTACCCCTTCAACGGGTATCCTTGGATACGGATCGTCGCGAAGCCCCTCGGACGTCGGAGCCCTCAAATGCTCAACTCCAGGTGGTACCACCTTTTCCGACTCCCAGCTCCACGAAAGATGTGGTCGAGATGATCAGGGACCTGCACGAACGCTTTGAGTCCAAGAATAGAGAGGAGCGCCAAAAGATGGGCATTCCCCAACCTTATCTCCTCGAATGGAATAAAGTGGTTTATCCTCCCAAATATAAACCACAAACATTGACGCCATACGACAGGAAGGACTCTCCACGTCGCTATTTGACGTACTTCCAGTCCCAAACGGGACATCTGTCGAAGGAGGACGCGCTACTCACCAGCATATTTGTCGGGACACTAAAAGGAGCGGCGTACGACTGGTACTGCAGCCTCCCTGACAATTCTATATCTTTCTTTGACGATTTGACGTGCCTTTTCCTCGACCGTTTCTACGACGACGGGAAGGACATGACAATGGCGCCCCTCATAGAGATACGCCAGAAGGAGAAGGAAACAGTTCGGGTATTCATCGAACGCTTCCGATAAGCCTGCTTCAGACTGCCCCCGGGCATGCCAGAACATGCGCTCCTCTCCTCCTGCAGCATGAATATGCTGTCCGCAGTCAAAATCTGGCTCAATTCTACTCCTCCTCCCGACTAGAGTTCCTTGATCATCGAAGCTGAAGCAGCAGAAAAGAAGGCGTCCAATGCTTGTCACGACCCGTACCCACTGTGAGGGTACGAGAACGTAATAGCGCCCAGCCTACGCCGCAGTGTCGGCGGTAGAACGCTGTTCTAGGTCATGAACTATAACTAACATAATATGAAATACTCTCCATAAGGAGGCCAATACAGAGGTACAACTCAATCACAATCTAGAGACAGAATATGGCACGATAAAATAGATAAGAAAATCCTCAACTGAGGTACAACAGAAATGAAATACAATACTCAACATCTCTACAATATACAACTCTGAAACAATGACAGCAGCTAAACATAAAAAGAAATTGTCTAAGCTATCTACACTACGCTAGGGGTATCATCCTCAGCAGCTTCCTGAACCTCCCCAAGGGTCCAGGTCGCGAGTGTCATCTAGGCAAGCTCCAAAGTAAGGGGTGCAGGGTTCCTCATCATCCTCTGTAAAATTTTCAACAGGTCCAGTCAGGACGGGAGCGAGCACAATACATCTCAACAGTTCATAGCAGGTTAGAAGATATAATCATGCAGTAAAGTAAGATATAGATACTGAAGAAATGCAATATGTAAACAGAGAGAGAACTGTAATAGAATATCTACTATAAGTAAAGAGCTACCAGTGACTAGTGATTTAGAGTACAAAATCGACATGTAAATGGCTTAATTTGTACATGGCTATACTAAAGAGGCGTACATGGCTATTCTACTTTGAAATTGTTCACATGGCTATTTATACTCCCCCGTACCCCCAATTAATACACAAGGACCCAACCAGGTTATGTTATGATTCTATGTAACAGCCCCCGAAGGGTGGTAAGCCCCCAAAGGGTGATAAGCCCCCAAAGGATGATAAGCCCCCCGAAGGGTGGTACATAGTAGTCCCATAAATGGGATAAAGATTCAAAGAAGACTCTGTGATCATATGGGTATATGTCACAAGTGATCAAAGAACCAAAGAAGCATAGTGATACGCCATGTAAGTGAAACGCACAGAACATAGAGTACCCCGATGCTCCCTGAAGGGATAACATCTCAAGAAGGGATCCATATAGTACTAATCCGTGTGACCAACGTGACAGTATCAAGTAAAGTAATTTAATGCAGAAAATAATTCTAAGCAGGATATGAAATGATCAAAGAATGTACTCGCCTGGAATCTGAATAGCTGTAAAAATGCACTGTCCGAGATGAGGTACCTGGCTCCTAGTTAGAGCAACACAAGTCACAACAAGTCCAGAATGGTAATAAGATGCACTACAATGCGTTCTACATGAATCTAGGTCAATCTAGACCAAAGTTAACTCTTGGTCAACTCTGGTCAACCCTAGAAGTCAAACTAGGTCAACCAAGTCAAACCTAAGTCAACTAGTCTATTCTAGGTCCAACAAGCCATTCTAGGTTCTAACAAGACTAATCTAGGCTTACTAGGCAATATCATGCCCTAACAACCATAACACATCTACACAAGATATTATCTATATCTAAACAATATACATATTGACAAGGCTATATAATGTAACTTAGAAATACATTACCTATAGCCACTATACAATATCACCCATACACTATATCATATATATAATACATTATATCATATGGTATCACCCATACACTATATATATCTAACATATATATATAAAAGCACACACACTCATATCTATAGGAAACTTATATATATATATCACAATGCATATACATATATATATATATATATATATATATATATATATATATATATATATATATTATATATATATATATATATATATATATATATATATATACATATACATATGAAAGGAGAGAGAGGGACACATGATATTCAAGTGTGTGATGAGTGAAAGAGGGTGAACTGTCAAGAGGACAGTGTGGCATGGCATGAGTGTTGTGAAAACTGAACAGGAAAACAGTGTGGCATGTTACAGGAATTCAGTGAGCTAACAAGGCAATGTGGCATGGCAACTTGTGTGTGTGTGTTAGTCATGAGTGAGAGTGTGCGTGATGAGTGAGGCATGAGAGTTCAATGTGTGGGTGAGGCATGTGTTTACTGTGTGTGAACAATCCTGAAATCAGTCAATGGCAAACCTGTACAATTATCAGTGAAATACAAAAAGGAGAAAAACAGTGGCAATTAACAAAAGGAATTCAGTGAAAGGTTTGATATTATGAAACAATGCAAGTAGTGTACTTAACCATAATGAAATATGGGAAAAACAGGGAATGCAACCTGGAAAACAGTGAGTGTACTAAGCTGGAAATCAGTGAACAATTGCACATATGTAGCAGAAAAATTAGTGTAAAGGAAATCTGGAATTTAAAGAGCTAATCAAATCTCTTGACAGTGAGACATGAACCTACCAATTCAGTCCAACATTGCATTTAACAGTGAAAAAAAAGGCAAGCAGTGTGTTAACCCATATCTTAGTTTTAAATACACATAGGAAGCAAGTCAATGTGAATGTAAACCATTCATCCAAACTCAGGTTTAATACTCATAGGAAAAATCAGTTCAGATAAGAAAAGGAGAATCAGTGTATTGATTCTCAGGTTATATTAGAAATCTGGGAATGAACTCAGGTTATTAGATAACCTGTCTCAGTTTCCTATTCTCAGGAATTAAGGGAAACAATCAGTGAAAAGGAAATCAATTCAAGATGATATTTAAGAACCAATCTCAGGTTTTATTAGAACACATCTCAGTTCAACATACTCAAGTATTGACAGTTTGTATTTCGAAACCAACCCATTGCCTAATTCCTCATTCATGAACCAAAGCCTAATTCTCATTGAAACATGAACTAGTATTAGGGGGAAAAACCCTTAATCAGTAAAGAACCACACTAACTGGAAATTAAGAATTTAGGGAATTGGAACACATGTATCAGCTACTTGAACCCCAATCAAATGTTTAATTTCTCATTTATAACCCAAAAACCACATTCGAATGTAAATACTGTATTAACCCAAAACAACTAATATGTGGGGATCAAAATCAGTGAAAATATTACTAAAACAGGGATTAAATTGTTAGGAAATTAACTGGGAAAATCATGTATCAGCTCGTATCAGAAAATGCCATTCAAAACCTCATTCGAACCAAATATTCCACCAAAATTTATTCTATTGTGAAAACCTAAGCTAACATAGATTATACAACACATATGGGATCTAATTAATCAATTAAAGCACAATTTAAAACTATTTAAATGAATTAATCACAAGAACACAAACACTGTGCACAGAACCGCACAGTGCATAACACGTGCATAGGCAAAATCGTGTCCGACACGACACGAGGGGTCGAACCACTTGGAGGATCCCGTGTCAGTCACGGACACGACACGTGTGTCGAATCTCGTGGGTCGAAACGCTGTGTGCACAGAGCAGTGCCGCCCGAGTAGCAGGGCATGCCACCTGCCCGCACGCGCGTGTGCACGACCGCGTGTACGTGTCCAAAAACCGACACGACACAACATAAAAACGTGTTCAGAACACAAGAAATGCACAAGCGAAATTAAATCCTAATTTTCTATTCAAACACAATCCTAAAATTAGATCGAAATGCCCTTTGAGGCATTTCACCAAACACCTACACACATGGGTTGATACGTGTCCGATGCGGACACGAAATGGACTCGAATTCTAGGGGTAGCAATTCCTACAGCTAGGTTAGGGCTAGGGCATCCTAGAAATGCAATTAAACAGAAATTATATGGAGTAGATTGAAATATACCTATTGATGAGCAAAGGGTCAAAATCTCTAAATGGAAAGGGTTCCTCAAGCCACCAAACTCCCACAAATTGTTTCTTTCCTGTAAATACTCATTACCAACAGCAAGTAGACTAAAATTAGGTCCTATTGCAATTGGTTTGATGGAAAATGGAGTTGAAATGGATTTTCTATGATTTTAGAAAGATGGAGACTCACCTCTTCCAAAATAGCAAATAATTCCTAAGGAGGCTAGCCCTAATTTCTAGGAGGGAATTAAATAGGGGGAAAGGATCAATGTAGCTGTCATTGGCTGATTAGGGTTAGGGTTGGTTCATGGTGTGGGCCTAAGGGCTATAAGTCCCAAGTCATTAGTCATGACTTATGAAATCATAAGCCATTTTAGCCTAATAAGTTCATAATCTCTCCAAACAAGTTTCAATGAGTTAAACCTCACTAACTTAGGTCAAACCAAGTTTACTTAACCTAACCAAGTGATCATAACCTAGGTTAATCTCTAGGTTAGTCTCCTAGTCAATACTAGTCAAAGTCAACTATAGGCCCAAATCAATTATACTAAAAATTCCTAAAAATCACTAATAATCATATTAATTCTAATAAACCTAAATAATACATAATAATTCCAAATAATTCCCAAAATTATAAAAAGACTAAAATATCCCTCAATCTAGAAATGATAAATAAAATACCCTAATCACATAGCTAGGCTCTAGGGTTACACTAGCAAGACACCAAATCATAAGTCACGATTTTAAAATAGTTTTTAAAATGATTAAAAATTAATAAAAATCATATAAAATTTTAAATACCATAATTAAATAAATTAAAATACAAAATTTCAAAACTACCCTCATCTGAAAAAACTAGGTGTTACAATCCTACCCACCTTATAAAAATTTCGTCCTCGAAATTAAGATGGTAGCAGGCCTTCTAGGTCAAACACCCCACAATCAAAGTCTCAAACATACCGTCAGATAATCATATGCGTCTGTCCAGAATCATGATACTCAGAATCTTCGTCGTGCTAGTGAGTAAGGCTACGATAATCACAGAGTCCTCGACTAAGGCACATACCTCTAGAATCATGGTATTTAAAATTTTCGTATTGCCGCATGCTTGGCAGCAAAAACCTTAAATTCCCACACCCGAGAAATACGTTCTAAATCTGACTATATGTCCTCACTATGCCAGCTATCACGACTATCGAAGGTTCTAGATTCCATAACTGGGTGACCTAGCCCACATGATTCATCTCAGAAGAAAATCGAACATAACACAAGAACAACATGACAAAATTGATCAACTAACAAGGAACAGAGGGAATCGAAATTTCAAGACAGTTATAAGAGGCAATTGCAGAATTTGAGTCAAGGAACGAAACCTGCAACTAGATCTCCAATGGCCTGAGCATCCTCGACTGTCCTGGCGAAAGCTCGCCCTTGTTGGCCTCCCCTGGCCTGCTGCTGATGCTGCATGTACCTCTGCTGCTGAGTCGGTAAGGGTAATCCCCTCTGCTGGCCTACCGGGGCCCTAGCTCCTGTTCCCTGAACTGTCTGTCCCGATGACTCGGGACACTCTCTCAGACGATGATCGGATCCTCCGCAAAGCAAACATCTTCCCAGCCTCTTCCGACATTCGCCCCAATCATGCCCTGGTCTCTTACAAAAAGGGCAAATGATAACAAGCTGCTGTCCCGGGGTCTGCTGCCTCTGCGGCTGCTGCGCCTGCTGAAAGGGTACACGGTCCTGAAACTGCCGCTGCTGAAGGTAGACCCTCAGCTGCTGGTACTGCTGCTGAAACTGTAGAGGTAGCATCTGCTGCTAAAACTGTAGGGGTGGCATCTGCTGTGGATACTGTGGCTGAATCTGCAAGCGGGGCATCTGATACGGATACTGCTGCTGAATCTGCAGGTGGGGCCTCTTGGCCGGGCCCGTACTGCCACTAGCTCCCTGAGTGTCTCGCATCCTCTTCTCCTTCAGCCCAAGATGGTCCTCCGCTGTCATGGTTCCTACCAGAATCTGCTCGAAGGTGGCATCGCGGTCGCTCTTGGTATATGACTTGATCTCTCCGATCAAACCCCTGTGGAACCTCCTCGCCTTCCCGACCTCGGTAAGATCCTCGATGAATCTGCTCAAACGGCTGAACTCTCCAGCGTACTCCTCAACGGTCTGGTTTTCCTGAACCAAACTCTCGAACCGCGCCTCCAAAGCACGGAGTGCGGTATCGGGAAAGAATTTCTCCTTGAACAGTTTCTTGAACGCTGCCCAAGTCTGACCGGCTGTACCAACCCTCGGGTCCGTCTGGTACCAGGTACGGGCCAAGTCCTGCATCTGACTGGCGGCTGCCTCGATCTGTAATCCTGCTGGTATTTGTGCCAATCGGAATATCTCCTCAATGTGCTCTATCCAATCGTCAGCGTATATGATGCCCTCTGTACCCTTGAAGTCTCGAGGTCCCATCTTCTTAAAGGATTGGATGTCTGGAGTCCTCGGCTGATACGGCTGCATCTGACCTCCCTGTGGCTGAGTAGCCACCAGCTCTACTGTCGTCCTGACCAACTGTGAGTATCTTGTATGCTCTGTCGGATATCAGCAGACAGGCTCTGCTGTATCTGCTGTTGAAACTCCATGAATCGCTGAAAGAGGGTAAACATCTGAGCCGTATCTACTGTCCCTGAAGGTAACTGCTGCTGGTACATATCTGGAATGACGGGGGAAGACCTTCGGACAGGTGGAGGTGCACTCCCAAAAGCTGCAGAAGCTCCTATATGAGCAGAAATAGGGGGTGCTATGGTCCCAGAGTCCACGATCAGGCGAGGGGTGGTAGGCCTCTCACCAGCATCTGCTGGGCCAGAGCGATGCGATCGTGTCTCGATCACCATCCTGGAGACAGATCAAACAAGGAATCAATAATGAGATAGAAACGATGATTCAAGGGAGGACAGTTATTCAAGAAAGCAATCTTCAACGGGAATTTAGATGGCAGGAATCCAGTTAAGAGTTTTTCCTAATGTGATTGAGTACCTCAAAATAATCCTAATTCTACTGCAGGCTGTAGTGATACTCTAGTTCGAATACCACTACACAAACTCGACCTGCATGGGCCACCACTAAAAACGTGTCACGACCCGCACCCACTGTGAGGGTACGAGAACGTAACAGTGCCCAGCCTATGCCGCAGTGTCGGCGGTAGAACGTTGTTCTAGGTCATGAACTATAACTAACATAATATGAAATACTCTCCATAAGGAGGCCAACACAGAGGTACAACTCAATCACAATCTAGAGACAGAATATGGCACGATAAAACAGATAAGAAAATCCTCAACAGAGGTACAACAGAAATGAAATACAAGTCTCAACATCTCTACAATATACAACTCTGAAACAATGACAACAGCTAAACATGAAAAGAAATAGTCTAAGCTATCTACACTACGCTAGGGGTATCATCCTCAGCAGCTGCCTGAACCTCTCCAAGGGTCCAGGTTGCGAGTGTCATCTAGGCAAGCTCCAAAGTAAGGGGTACAGGGTTCCTCATCATCCTCTGTAAAATTTTCAACAGGTCCAGTCAGGACAGAAGCGAGCACAATACATCTCAACAGTTCATAGCAGGTTAGAAGATATAATCATGCAGTAAAGTAAGATATAGATACTGAAGAAATACAGTATATAAACAGAGAGAGAACTGTAATAGAATATCTACTATAAGTAAAGAGCTACCAGTGACTAGTGATTTAGAGTACAAAATCGACATGTGAACGGCTTGATTTGTACATGACTATACTAAAGAGGCGTACATGGCTATTCTACTTTGGAATTGTTCACATGGCTATTTATACTCCCCCGTACCCCCAATAAATACACAAGGATCCAACCAGGTTATGTTATGATTCTATGTAACAGCCCCCGAAGGGTGGTAAGCCCCCAAAGGGTGATAAGCCCCCAAAGGGTGATAAGCCCCCGAAGGGTGGTACATAGTAGTCCCATAAATGGGATAAGGATTCAAAGAAGACTCTGTGATCATATGGGTATATGTCACAAGTGATCAAAGAACCAAAGAAGCATAGTGATACGCCATGTAAGTGAAACGCACAGAACATAGAGTACCCCGATGCTCCCTGAAGGGATAGCATCTCAAGAAGGGATCCATATAGTACTAATCCGTGTGACCAACGTGATAGTGTCAAGTAAAGTAATTTAATGCAGGAAATAATTCTAAGCAGAATATGAAATGATCAGAGAATGTACTCGCATGGTATCTGAATAGCTGTAAAAATGTACTGTCCGAGATGAGGTACCTGGCTCCTAGTTAGAGCAACACAAGTCACAACAAGTCCAAAATGGTAATAAGATACACTACAATACGTTCTACATGAATCTAGGTTAATCTAGACCAAAGTCAACTCTTGGTCAACTCTAGTCAACCCTAGAAGTCAAACTAAGTCAACCAAGTCAAACCTAAGTCAACTAGTCTATTCTAGGTCCAACAAGCCATTCTAGGTTCTAACAAGACTAATCTAGGCTTACTAGGCAATATCATGCCCTAACAACCATAACACATCTACACAAGATATTATCTATATCTAAACAATACACATATTGACAAGGCTATATAATGTAACTTAGAAATACATTACCTATAGCCACTATACAATATCACCCATACACTATATCATATATATAATACATTATATCATATGGTATCACCCATACACTATATATATCTAACATATATATATAAAAGCACACACACTCATATTTATAGGAAACTTATATATATATCACAAATATATATATATATATATATATATATATATATATATATATATATATATATATATATATATATATATATATATATACATAGGAAAGGAGAGAGAGGGACACATGATATTCAAGTGTGTGATGAGTGAAAGAGGGTGAACTGTCAAGAGGACAGTGTGGCATGGCATGAGTGTTGTGAAAACTGAACAGGAAAATAGTGTGGCATGTTACAGGAATTCAGTGAGCTAACAAGGCAATGTGGCATGGCAACTTGTGTGTGTATGTGTGTTAGTCATGAGTGAGAGTGTGTGTGATGAGTGAGGCATGAGAGTTCAATGTGTGGGTGAGGCATGTGTTTACTGTGTGTGAACAATCCTGAAATCAGTCAATGGCAAACCTGTGCAATTATCAGTGAAGTGCAAAAAGGAGAAAAACAGTGGCAATTAACAAAAGGAATTCAGTGAAAGGTTTGATATTATGAAACAATGCAAGTAGTGTACTTAACCATAATAAAATCTGAGAAAAATAGGGAATGCAACCTGGAAAATAGTGAGTGTACTAAGCTGGAAATCAGTGAACAATTGCACATATGTAGCAGAAAAATTAGTGTAAAGGAAATCTGGAATTTAAACAGCTAACCAAATCTCTTGACAGTGAGACATGAACCTACCAATTCAGTCCAACATTGCATTTAACAGTAAAAAAAGGCAAGCAGTGAGTTAACACATATCTTAGTTTTAAATACACATAGGAAGCAAGTCAATGTGAATGTAAACCATTCATCCAAACTCAGGTTTAATACTCATAGGAAAAATCAGTTCAGATAAGAAAAGGAGAATCAGTGTATTGATTCTCAGGTTATATTAGAAATCTGGGAATGAACTCAGGTTATTAGATAACCTGTCTCAGTTTCCTATTCTCAGGAATTAAGGAAAACAATCAGTGAAAAGGAAATCAATTCAAGATGATATTTAAGAACCAATCTCAGGTTTTATTAGAACACATCTCAGTTCAACATACTCAAGTATTGACAGTTTGTATTTCGAAACCAACCCATTGCCTAATTCCTCATTCATGAACCAAAGCCTAATTCTCATTGAAACATGAACTAGTAATAGGGGGAAGCCCTTAATCAGTAAAGAACCATACTAACTGGAAATTAAGAATTTAGGGAATTGGAACACAAGTATCAGCTACTTGAACCCCAATCAAATGTTTAATTTCTCATTTATAACCCAAAAACCACATTCGAATGTAAATACGGTATTAACCCAAAATAACTAATATGTGGGGATCAAAATCAGTAAAAATATTACTAAAACAGGGATTAAATTGTTAGGAAATTAACTGGGAAAACCATGTATCAGCTCGTATCAAAAAATGCCATTCAATACCTCATTCGAACCAAATATTCCACCAAAACTTATTCTATTGTGAAAACCTAAGCTAACATAGATTATACAACACATATGGGATCTAATTAATCAATTAAAACAAAATTTAAAACTATTTAAACGAATTAATCACAAGAACACAAATACTGTGCACAGAACCGCACAGTGCATAACACGTGCATAGGCAAAATCGTGTCCGACACGACACGAGGGGTCGAACCACTTGGGGGACCCCGTGTCAGTCATGAACACGACACGTGTGTCGAATCTCGTGGGTCGAAACGCTGTGTGGACAGAGCAGTGCCGCCCGAGTAGCAGGGCATGCCACCTGCCCGCGCGCGTGTGCACGACCGCGTGTACGTGTCCAAAAACCAACACGACACAACATGAAAACGTGTTCAGAACACAAGAAATGCACAAGCGAGATTAAATCCTAATTTCCTATTCAAACACAATCCTAAAATTAGGTCGAAATGCCCTTTGAGGCATTTCACCAAACACCTACACACATGGGTTGATACGTGTCCGATACGGACACGAAATGGACTCGAATTCTAGGGGTAGCTATTCCTACAGCTAGGTTAGGGATAGGGCATCCTAGAAATGCAATTAAACAGAAATTACATAGAGTAGATTGAAATATACCTATTGATGAGCAAAGGGTCAAAATCCCCAATTGGAAAGGGTTCCTCAAGCCACCAAACTCCCACAAATTGTTTCTTTCCTGCAAATACTCATTACCAACAGCAAGTAGACTAAAATTAGGTCCTATTGCAATTGGTTTGGAGGAAAATAGAGTTGAAATGGATTTTCTATTATTTTAGAAAGATGGAAACTTGCCTCTTCCAAAATAGCAAATAATTCCTAAGGTGGCTAGCCCTAATTTCTAGGAGGGGATTAAATAGGGGGAAAGGATCAATGTGGCTGCCATGGGCTGATTAGGGTTAGGGTTGGTTCATGGTGTGGGCCTATGGGCTATAAGTCTCAAGTCATTAGTCATGACTTATGAAATCATAAGCCATTCTAGCCTAATAAGTTCCTAATCTCTCCAAACAAGTTTCAATGAGTTAAACCTCACTAACTTAGGTCAAACCAATGTTACTTAACCTAACCAAGTGGTCATAACCTAGGTTAATCTCTAGGTTAGTCTCCTAGTCAACACTAGTCAAAGTCAACTATAGGCCCAAATCAATTATACTAAAAATCCCTAAAAATCACTAATAATCATATTAATTCTAATAAACCTAAATAATATATAATAATTCCAAATAATTTCCAAAATTACAAAAATGACTAAAATACCCCTCAATCTAGAAAGGATAAATGAAATACCCTAATCACATAGCTAGGCTCTAGGGTTACACTAGCAAGACACCAAATCATAAGTCATGATTTTAAAATAGTTTTTAAAATAATTAAAAATCAATAAAAATTATATAAAATTTTAAATACCATAATTAAATAAATTAAAATACAAAATTTCAAAATTACCCTCATCTGGAAAAATTGGGTGTTACAATGCTCGCCTTCTGGGAGTTAGTTTCCCTGCCTTTGAGGACAAGGGGAAGCGGCCTGCAGCCAACAACCCCAGACGAGAGACGAAGGGGAAACATGCATTAACTGTCAATGCCTCAAAAGGTGCATCAGCACCTACTCAGAAGCCTCCACTTGCACCAAGGCCAAAGGAGGTGTACTCTTTCAACGATGAAGACACCCTGCAACTCTTCGAGATACTGAAGCAGGGTGACAAGATCAAGTTGCCGGACCCGAAGCGTCCAGACGAGGTTGGGAAAGTGGACAATCCGAGGTACTGTCACTACCATCGGTTTGTCGGACATCCAACCAAGGACTGCTACGTCCTCAAAAACTACATCCAGCGCATGATCAATGCGGATGTTATCTCCGTCGACTACGAGAAGAAGACGGTTTCGGCCAATGTGGTGTCACTCCAGTTCGGCACCTTGCCGCCAACTACAACACAAGATGGCGTCGTCCCCATCCCAAAGGCGACAATGGAGGTGGTTAACTTACCACCTACTCGTGACAACGTGAGTGGGCTCACCCCGCTCACCACATCTCGGAGAGAGATCTTATGGGTTCACCCTGATCTCGTCTCCGAGGTTACTCAACCGGAGGTACGCTCTGCGTCCAAAACCAAAGGTAGGAAGATCAAGTCTTGCCGCATGGTCTCTTCCTCAGCAGAAGAGGCTCTTCCTGTACAGACGCGTTCACAACAGAACGCCCAACCCGACGAAGCTGCCGTCGAGGTGGTGCCTCCTTGCACCGTCCCTGCTACCGAAGAAGGGGGTCCGTCCAAGCCTCCAGCAGCTAATAAGCAGAAGAATGTAGAGGCTCATTTCGACAGGCCTCTGCGAAAGGAGAATGCTCCGGGCCTAGCCAAGCCCCACAACTTTGACATACTGGCACAACTTGCCAGTACTCTTGCCCGTCTTTCGCTGTTTGAGCTCCTTCGTCTTTCTAAGGACACTCGCGAAGCTCTCTGTGAAGCCCTGAAGGATGCTGAGTCCTTCATCAGTCAGGTCAAGCAGCCTGAAGATCTCCCAACTATATGTGCGCACTGTCATTGTGGGGATGAGGTTATCCCCAATATAACCTTCACCCAACAAGACATGCTGCTAAAGCACAACCGACACAATCGGCCGCTGTATTATACAGGGTATATCGGTTCTGTCAAGATGAAGCGGATTCAGATCGATCTGGGGTCTTCCCTCAGCATCATTCCGAAGACGCTGCTCTCAACACTGGGGATCCCAATGTACCGACTGGCACCATCCAACACAACAATCAGTGGCTTCAACGCTAGCAAAAATGAGCCACTGGGCAAGATACGACTAAAGTGCCATATCGGTAACCTCAGAACCGAGGTGACTTGTTATGTCGTGGACGCCGACGTCAACTACAACCTCCTGTTGGGTCGTCCATGGCTGCATGAATACATGGTGGTGCCATCCACACTCCACTAATGTATAAAGTACGTGTCCACCAACGACGTCATCCGGACGGAGTTCGCGGACATTGACCCTTTCAAGGGGGTTGAAGCCTACTTCACTGATTCCAACTTGTACAAATCACCTGACGAGGAGGAAGCCAATGATGCTGACGATAAAGCAGAAGCGGCAGCAGAGCCCGACATGGAGCCAGAGATGATTCCTGTCGCTCCTCTAAAAATTTGACTCAAAAGGAAGCCGCCTCAGACGTTGCCTCCCATGAACATCAAGCTACCCGGGAAAGCACCAACTGCTTCTGAAGCTCCCTTGAAGATACGGCTCAAGGGAAAGCCGTCTCAAACATCGGTTCCCCTTGTGGAAAAACTACAAGAGAAGGCACCAATTACTGAAGGCACAGTTGAGGCACCCCTGAAGGTGCGTCTTAAGGGCAAGCCACCGCAACCATCTTCCAAGCTGCCGGAGAAGGCCCACATAGCCCTCTCGAACCCCAGGATCAAAGCTGTGGTAGACTCTCCTGATCCAATCCCGGTACTTACAGATAAAGAGCTAGGGGAATATATCTCTGCTGATATAGATGCACCCTCTCTGGACAATGTAATCACGCGGGATAAAATCTCGTGTTTCATCAATAATAGAGTGTCTTTTAATTATTCTAGTCTTCCACATTGGAATGCCATGTATACATTAGATAACGCTCTACGGTCGTTGCAAACACAAATAACGACCGTCCATCATATAAATCGAGTAGTCCTGTCCCAAGGGGTCTCTTTTGTAGTCCCGCCACGGAGCCGAGACGAAGAATCCATCACCTTCGGCAAAGTTGAGCGTCATCAAGACCTCCCGCCACTCGAGCCAGAACCAGATACCGACAGAATACAAGTCTATCGGTACACAGACAAGGCAAAGTACCTCATCCAAAAGATGGGTTACGACCTAAAAAGCAACAAAGGCCTGAACTACGGCAAGGGTCGACGTCTTCCTCTCCGGCTTCCAACACCTAAAAGAAAGCCGCAGGACTACTATAATCGAACTCGACGGAGGGTAGGCTATGTCACGCCGCCGTCAACTCCAGAGAGTTCGGAGGAAGAAGAAGCGAAACATTCTCACTCATCCGAAGCATCAACCTGGGATTCCGATACCAGTATCGGCTCAGTCTTCAAGAGAGTGCTATCAGCCAACATGACATCCGCACAACTTCAAGAAGATGAAGGCGAAAACCATACGCCAGGATTCTTCGAAGCGGAACCATGGGCTCAACGCCTGGGAGAACAGTGGAAGTCTCGTTTTGAATTACGCGAACCCCCTACCGAAGACGAAGTCGAGCAGATCGACCTTGGGGATGGATCTTCTTCCAAACCCATCTTCATCAGCAAAAGCCTAGAAGGAGAAGATCGAGAATCTTTAATCCAGCTGGCTAAAGAGTATATTGATGTCTTCGCTTGGAGCTACGAAGATATGCCGGGACTTGATCCCCAGATCGCGATGCATAGGCTTAACATCTTACCTGATGCCAAGTCCATCAAACAACAACAGCGACGCTTTCGTCCTGACATCATGAACGCCATCGATCAGGAGGTAGACAAACTCTTGACCAGCGACTTCATTCGTGAAGAACAACACCCGGATTGGGTGGCCAACCACTGAAAATATGTCACGACCCGATCCCAACTAATTGGGTCGAACCGGATCATGCCCAGCCTGCACCGTTGTTGAGACGGCAGCAGTAAGTTGTTCCATTAGCAGATAACCACAACAACATCTATATTTGTCACAATTCAAAATTCGGAAATTTAAAACTTTATTAAACTTTTATAATGAAATGAAAGATACAACTTAAACTATTTTCTACATACATCATTAGGAAAAGAAAACTCTAGGCAAACAGCTCATCAATCTCGAAATCATCGTCCTCTAGTTGGGACCTCGAAAAATATCGCGAAACAAAGCCTCAGCAGTAATACCTAAAAATGTTAGGTCTCCAGTCAGGAGGGAGCAAAGTACAATTCATGCTAATTTAACAATTGAAATAATAATAGAATCATGCACTTTTAAACAGTTTTGAAAATCAACTAAGCAGTTACAGTTTTAAAATAGTTACAGTTTTGTGATGTGAATAGCAATGAAATATGACCGGCTTGGGTTTGTTACAGGAAGGTACGGCTTATCCCCGTATGTATGAGGGGTAAGCTAATATAGTTACAGTAGTTACAATAGTTACAGTAGTTTGGATGTGGTCATACTCATTACACTACTCCCCCAGTCCCCAATAGTTACAATAGTTACAGTCAGTGCTCTCAGATAGAGTTCCGTGTTGCGTCGTGGTTTAAACTTGCATTAAAACGATTACTAAATAATTGTATACTAACACAAAATGTACTTGCCTCAGGTTTGACTGGACTAGAAAGGTTGATACGTCGGGATGAAAGTTCGGACTCTTCCTCGTGATCCTACATTTCGATAAGTTGTCTCAGAAACCAAGAATCGTCAATACTAACTCGGCTAGTTGCAATCTCTAAACTGTTCCCTAGTCAATTTCAAATCTTTTAATTAACCAAACACAGAAAACACGATTATTTGTGCGTTGATTTAATACGAAGGAAAATGGTCATTTTAACTTTGAATTCGGAAAACGTCGTCGCTGCCAGATTACTTTAGGAAAACTTGGTAATTTTTAATAATATAAAATTAAAACTAATTTTCTTATTTTAGTGAGAAATACGTGATTTTAATAATTAACAAACTTGTCAATTTTAAGATGAGAAAATATTAATTAATTTTATACGAAAAATACTTTTTAATCATTTTAATCGTTAAACAGTAAAAACTCGCAAAACCAGAAAATGACAGGAAAATTCAAAGCTATTACAGTCACAGACCAGCCAGCTGGGCTTATGCCCATTACAATTTATTTACATAAATTGAAATAAGATAAACTGCCGTTAGTCCTAAACTGAAATAGAAATTTAAATAAAATTTAAACAGAAAATAAATAATAAAAATAAAGATAAATAGTAAGTCTCAGATAATGGTCCGATCCTTATTTTGGCTAATTGCCTCAATGTCCGGACGGGGCCGGTATCGTTTGCACTTAGCCGGGTCCATTGACCGATACGGTCGTCACCCCAAAATCAAATATCAAATAAATTCCGAAAATCATTTTAAATTTATTTTGAAAATAATTCAGGATTTACGGAAAAATCGGGCAGCATCTTCTCTGTTTTTGGTCAAACCAAAAACTGGGAAAATAACGCCGATAATTCCTGCAAGTCCCAAACCAGGGAAAAACCCGCATTTTATATATATATAAAACATCCACAGCCAATCCACAGCATAATCGGGACGACCCAAAAAATTTCAGAAGTCCGATTCCAATTCTACAAATCACAGAACGGTCCCGAAAAATTCCGGAAAACTAAAACATACTACAAATCAATTCCCGAAATATTCCAAAAATTCAAAATAATTCACAGGACCTTTCCGAAAGTCCCGAAAAAATACGACGTCGCTAGAACCGAATTCCCAAAGGGAACCGGGGACCATTTCATCATCGACAAAATAATAAAATAGCGGGACGGAGGTTATACCTCGGATTGCTCGGCTAGAGCTCTCAGATGAATAAATAGAAAGAAAAGAGCTCCAAATCAGCGACGTATCCCCGAAGTCAGTGCTGAAAACAGCGTCGTCGACGCAACGCCGTAAACTCCAGAAGCTAGGGCACTGCCCGAACCAACAGTGAAGGCTCAACAAAGAACAGTGAGCTCGGGGCGAGGTCGAGAACGGGGCGCTGGGTGCGCTGCCGAGAAAGTCAGCGCTGGTCGGCAGGAACGCCGACGGGAAGGGGCGCGCGGGGGTGCGCTGGCGCGAAGGGGCGGTCGCGGACTGGTCGGAGGGAGTGGCCGAGGGGGTGGCGCCGAAAGAGGAACGGGCGGCCGACAGTGGCCGCTGCTCGCCAGAGGCTGGTGCGGCGAGGAGCTGGCCGAGGATGGTCGACACGGCCGAGAACGGGCGGTCGTCGAGGAGAGGGGTTTCTGAAGTGGGTTTGGGGAATGGGGTTAGGTGAGGGGAAGTTGGAAGAGGGGTTTCTCCAACAGAGTGTGGAGTTTTAGGGGGAGTGTGAAGAGAAGTGGAGTAGGGAGTTCTGTTGAGGGAATAGAGTTTTTCTCTCCTGGGAGTTGTGGAGAGATGGGAAGAGATGGGAGAGTATAAAGAGGGGAGGTGGGGTGTTCACGTGTGTGGAGGAGAGGAGTTGGGGTGAGTGAGAATAGGGAGTGGAGGTTGGCCAATTCAGATGCTGGTCCTACGGAACCAGCCAAAGCTAATTCTTTTTTTATATATATATAAATAATGATTAACCAAGTCAATTCAGATTTTAAAAAGAATGGAATTGGGCTCAGGCCTGGGTCTGGGTTCGGACTCGGGTCTGGGTTCAACTCAAAAACCATGTTGTTAATTTTGAAATAATTTGCACCCAAAAATATCTAATAATAATAATAATAATGAGATTTTTACCAAAATTATTACTAAAACACTATTATTAATTAATAACCAAGGATATGGGTTTCACATTCTTCCCTCCTTAGAAAATTTTGTCCTCGAAATTAAAGGTAGGGTAGAAAAGACAAACAGGTACGGGTACTGCGCCCGTAACTCAGGTCCAACCATAAGAATTTCTAAGGCAGTCGTGGATGAGACGGTTTAGGGACAAGTTCTATTTATGATATTATCCATGCAGAAAAATACAAAAGCGAACCAAAGTACACGAGGTTGATCAGACCATCATGCACCGGTCCTGATTAGACAATATATTAGTGGGTGCACCCAATAAAATACCGTCATGATCAAGCTTGATAAAGAGATAGCTTGCAAAACTAGGCTAACTTCGTCAGCATCAGTCAAGTTTAGGACGAAAAGATAAGAAATAGGAGTTTAAGTGATGGCTCAAATCTGATCTTCTTCTCACCTCTGACTACGCTTGCAACTGGTTTCTCTGGCACTGAAAGGTTGAGTCCAATCTTCAGCTCTGAATTATCCAATATGGGACTCGAATCCGGAATGTAACGTCTGAGCTGTTATACGTAGAAGACGTTGCACACTCTCAAGATTAGCTGGTAGAGCTAACTGGTACGCTACTTCCAACTCATCTTAAACTTCAAATGGCCTGATGTACCTGGCCTCAATTTCCAGCTCCGTCAAAACTGATTGTTCCTCTGGTAGGAGAAAACTTCACAGAAATGATATCTCCTTCTTTAACTTCACCGGTCGACTACTACTACCAATCCAATGCCTCTGTCTGTCTTGGGTAATCCTAAGCTTGCATTCACCTTCTCTACTACGTCAGTCACCATCTCTGGACCCAGCAGTACTCTTTCTCCTACGTCGTCCCATGCAAGTAGTGTACGGCAACGACGTCCATAGAGAGCTTCAAATAGGGTCATACTAATTCTCGCTTGGTAGTTGTTGTTTGTAAGAGAACTCCACCAATTGCAATTGGTCTTCCCAAGACTCTCCAATTTCAAGACGCAAAATCTTAATATATCTTCAAGCGTCTGGATTGACCTCTCTGATTGCTCGTCCCGCGGTACTCCATGAATTCGGTAGATGTGCCTCGCGTACAATGCTGCCCACTTTTTAGTGAATAAACCAACTTTGAAGGACATAAAGTGAGCTGACTTAGTCAGCCGGTCCATAATTGTAACTCCCAAAAATCGTATTTGGTAAATTTTGAGATTTTTCTAATTTTCTTGGATTTAAATATTGTTTCTTACAAAACCTAATTTCGACCGAGTTTCGGATGTTACTAAATTTTAGTCAACTTGAAAAGTATTTTGAATACTAATTAACGTATTGATTTGATTTACGAATTGTTAAAACAAATTTTGTAGCTAAATAAATATTTATGTACAAGTATTCAATGGTTTATTTACCTACAGTGCTGATTTCGGAATTATATTTTGAGAACTGATTTTATAATTAATTAGTACTGCTAATTATGTTATAAGATTAATTATTATTTTCGAATTATTTAATATGTGATTTTATTGGAGAAGCAGGCAATTTACTTTAGTAACTAATTAGTTAGCAACTGCAGATTATGATAATTGATTTATTATTATTTTCGGATTTTTAATATTATTGAAGAAATCGGTAACTGTTTTATTAACAGTTAGAAATTTTGTAATTAGAAATTTATTTTGAAACTGTTTAACTGTTGGTATTTAAAAAATCTGTAGAAATTGGTTTTCCTATTAAAATTTATAATTTGAAATCTGTTCTTTTGGAAAAACTGTGGAGGGAAAATATTTTGGATTTTGGTATTTGAAAATATGTTTCAATTTTGAATTTTGAAAACTGTTTGGATTTATGTTTGAAAATCTGTTACTAAACCTATACTAATGCACCTAGATCTACACATTATTACCTACACTGCCATTATACAATACCCCCCGATCTATCCTAATTTACCTACTGTGCCACTCACACACAGCATTATTTTACTATATAATTGCACGCATACCAATACACTGACACCACAGTACACCTCACATTTCTCTCTGACACGTCACCCCTCTCTCTCTCTCATCTCTCTCTCTCTGCCCTCTCTCTCTCCTCACTGGAGGAGGCCAAGCCACTGGAGTGCGCCACCGTGCCCCGCCTCGCAGTCGCCGAAGCGTCACCGAGCACCGCCATCATCGCCGCCGCCTCGAAGCCGGAGCTGCCGCCTCGAGGATTGCGCCACCGCCATCTGTGCTGCCACTTCGGGACGAGCGCCACCGTCACCTCGATCCACGCGCCAAGCTATTAGTGCGGAGCAGGGAGCTCCGTAGACCGCGCTATCTCGACTGCAGCGCCATCATCGAGCTCCGTGCTGACCCCTCGTTCAGCGTGCACCGCCAGAGCCATCACCTCGGGCGCCACTTGAGCCGCGAGCCCTCGGAGATCGAGCCGACCCTTCGGTTCCAGAGACAACGTCGACCTCGTGAGCAGTGAGCCACCGCCACCTCGAGACGAAGCCGACGCCGCGAATCTTGCTGAGACCACCGTCGTGGTCGGATCTCCGTCGCTGAGGAACCGTTGCAGCACCGAGGATCGACTTCCCCTTCAGGCCGGTGAGCCCTTCATCGATCCTTCTCGAACCCCCCTTTTTCTTCTTATTTTTCTAGGGTTTGTGTGTGGGATTGGGAAGTTCTTCAGACCTAGAGATCTAGGGTTTCTGACTAGATTTGGGACTAGGGTTTTATGGACCATGGCTGAGGGATTAAGGTTTCGACCTAGGCTAGGGTTTGTGAGCAGTAGAGACGAGAGGAAGAAGATAGGGTTGAAGAACTGAGGAAGAAGAAGTGTTAGGGTTAGGGTTTACTAGTCGGCCAGACGGGATGCAGACGGAGAAACGAAGTGGGCTGGAAGGAGAGAGAATATGAGTGGGGTTGCTCGTTGCTGAGAGAAGCTGGAGGAGGAAGACGAGGAAGCGTTAAGACTGGGTTTACTCGATGTGGAGGAGGCTGGTTCGCCGGAGAAGATGGGCTTCTCTCGCCGGTAGGGTTGGGCTTCTCCCGCCGGAGAAGATGAAGGGTCTCGAGTGTTCGCTGAGTGAGGAGAAGTTCTGGAGTAATCGAGAGAATGGGAGGAGAGAGAGTGTTGCGGGATATTTAGTTAGGATTTTGGGCCGGGTCCCTGGGCCAGTGTTTGGGCTCGGAGTAAGGGCTGATTTTTAATTTAGAAATTTAAGTTTAATTTCTATTGTTAATAGAGAGCAGAGAGTTGGGCTCGGGCCAGTGAACCAGGCTCTGGTTTGGGCTGGTATTTTGTAAGAAATTAGTTTTATTATTTATAGAATGGGCTGGAGTTTGGACAGTAAGCACATGGGCTGGATTTAATTCCAGCATGGTATTTATGTTAGCTGGGCCAGAATTGTTTTGGGAAAGGAGTATGTACATTTTGATTAATGATTGTGGGATAGATTTTAGGCTCAATATTATTTTACTAATACTTGTCATTGTAGTATTTTATTTTGTACAACTATATATATATACTGCTATATAAATATTGTTAGCATAATTTTTACAAGAAATTATTAAGTTTCATTTTTGCTATCATTTTATTATTATATATTATGTTTCCAAAAACGATTAATTGCTACCTTGTTTATTAAAATATCATATAATATATTTCATTAAGTGTTTATGGGAATTAAAACTATAATATTTTCTAAATATTATTAGTAATTTTAGTTTAATGATTAGTTAAATTAATATTTTCCTATAAAGGTATTATTGTGACTAAATTTATAAAACCTATATATTTTCTAAAATGGTTAGCTAGTTCTTATCTAAAATAGTTGAATTACCAAAATTAGTTAGCTAATGTCATTATTTCAAAACACTAAATAACTTGTACAAATATAACAGGTGATTCATTACAACCATGTAGTACTACTCTCGTGCAACCAAACCGAGGCAAGTACACTGACTTGACTTGTACCTTGTTTTCTGTCTTACCTTCATGTGCCATGTTCTCATATCGGACACGAATTATACACGATTGTCTTGTACTCTTGTTCATTGCTTGTGCGTCATTGTTATTGCGGGATTGGGGGAAATATTAGCTTTTGTGTGACCACACCCAATATAGCATTGAAGATAGCCTAATCGTACACATCACGTACGATGAAGCCGTACCATGTAGAATTGACTCATTGATTGATTGATTGATTGTTCCTAAGCCGGTCACACATTAGTTTTAATATTTCAAAATTGTCACAATTGCATCATTGATTGTCGTGATTGATTGTCTTGTACATTGATAGCCGTGTTCATTGTCTAGCATCTTGATTGTCATCCTTTACCTGCAGTTTTATATTTCATTTCTGGTACCACAGTTCAGTTTCATTTCATGTTCTAGTTTCTGGTATTTCTGTTTCACCTTGTACTCTGGATCACAGACTACATTGTATATTGTCTAGTCAGGGTTGTATTTTGCTCTTTTCCTGATAGGATCGTTGCAGGTGAGTGGAGATTACATGGAGCTGGTGATTGCTTGGATATTGCAGTTTTTATTTCAGTTTATTTTTCTGGAGATTGTATCTTAGAGTTTCATTTATTGTACATTATTTCATTGGACCGGATTTGTCTCCGGCTGAGTTTGTATTTTTAAAACACTTGATGGATATTGGTGATTTCTGGGAACGTTATAAAAGTTGTTGTGTTGGTTTACATTTCATTGTGACTGTGAGTTTTCCTTAGTATTGTACAGCTTACTTTGTCGTGTCCAACGACGAAGGCTGGGCGTGTCCGACTCGTATCCGATTATTCGGGAGCGGGGCGTGACATGTTTTTAGTGGTGGCCCATGCAGGTCCTATCCTAATGACACTTAGGCAAATAAGTGTTATTGGGGGACCAGCGAAAGCTAAGGAAAACTCATCACAGCATAGGAACCGCGGGAAAATAGTTTATGATTTATGATAAATAGTTAATGGTTTATGGTTTATAAAAAAATGGTTTATGAAAATGGTTTACTGTTTATGAAAATGGTTTATGGTTTATGATTAATAGTTTATGGTTTATGGTTATTGATGTTTGAAAATTTTTGAAAATTTGATTTTACTTATAATTTTTAGGATAGTTGTGATTTTTATAGGATATAGCAATCAACAGTTTATTTCTTTTGCAGGACGGTCGCCACGACGAGCGCTGGGACCAGTGAGCAGCCTGCACCCAGTGCACAGGAGCAGCTTGCACCGCCTCCGCCGATTCTACCAACGATGATGTTCGATGGCACGCAAGTGATGGCTATGTTCCAGCAATTCATGGAGGCCCAGAATCAACAGGCTGCACAGTTTCGAGAGACTCAGAGTCAGCAGGCCACAGAGTTCAGAGCGACAGTCGTCGACGCACTCAGGACCAGAGAGCCAGCTCCACCAGCACCGCCAGCACCGCCGGCACCAGCAGCGCCGAAGCCAGGAACTGCCAAGGAATATCAGTTCCTCTGCCCTATGGATTTCTGGGGCGATGAGGGGATAGTCTACGCTGACGAATGGCTGGAGAATGCTGAACGGTCATTGAAGATGGCGAGGATCCCGGATGATTTGAAAGTCGAAGTTGCGAGCATGCGACTATTCGATATCGCTAGGGCTTGGTACCGGGAGGAGCCCCAGTTAGCAGAGCCCAGAGTTTCCTGGAAGGACTTCAAGCTGCTTTTCCAGGAAAAGTTCTTCCCGGATGTGGAGCGGGACGAGCTTAGGATGCAATTTGAAGCATTGCAGCAGGGGAATATGTCAGTGGCTCAATATACATCCGAGTTCACCCGACTCAGCAGGTTCGCAGAGAACCTAGTCAGCACGCCGAAGGACAGGGCTTGGATGTTCAAGAAGGGTCTCACCAGGGAGCTACGTCATGCAGTAGCTATTAGTCAGGCCACTACATATGCGAGCATTCTTAAAGTTGCTCAGGGAGTGGAGAAGGAAATGGATCCGAAGCTCAAGCGGGACAGAGATATTGGCGCCAGCAGTTCCCAGGGTCCACCGAAGTGGACCGACACCCAGCACAGGCCACCTCAGCATCAGCACCATGTTCGAGCACCGACATCGCCGAGGCAGCAGAGGCAGACCCAGACCCCGGTGTACCTTTCTTGCGCATACTGTAAGAGATCGGGACACCGTGGCGAGGAATGCCGCAAGAAGTTAGGACAATGCTTGATTTGTGGATCTGCCACTCATCAAGTGAGGGATTGTCCTGCGGCTTTCACTCGTCAGGAGCCAGCACCAGAGTAGCAGCAGGAGGACCCAGTTTATGAGGATCAGTAGTAGCTGCAGGAGCGCAGCCGAGTGGACCGTTATCTTTTTACTTGCTTGTAGTAGTTGTATATTTTTATATTGCCTATTTTGAGGCTTGTCTCTGAGTTTTCTTGCATTTACAGTCTTTCTATTGTCTAGTGACTACTTGTTAGTCCTTATTATTTTACTACACAAATAAATCATTTAGTATTTTCGTTGTCTCTAATAAATTTTAATTGATTTTATGCATTACAAAACCCTTGAAATTTCGAGGACGAAATTTTTGTAAGGGGGGTAGATTTGTAACTCCCAAAAATCGTATTTGGTAAATTTTGAGATTTTCTAATTTTCTTGGATTTAAATATTGTTTCTTACAAAACCTAATTTCGACCGAGTTTCGGATGTTACTAAATTTTAGTCAACTTGAAAAGTATTTTGAATACTAATTAACGTATTGATTTGATTTACGAATTGTTAAAACAAATTTTGTAGCTAAATAAATATTTATGTACAAGTATTCAATGGTTTATTTACCTACAGTGCTGATTTCGGAATTATATTTTGAGAACTGATTTTATAATTAATTAGTACTGCTAATTATGTTATAAGATTAATTATTATTTTCAAATTATTTAATATGTGTTTTTATTGGAGAAGCATGCAATTTACTTTAGTAACTAATTAGTTAGCAACTGCAGATTATGATAATTAATTTATTATTATTTTCGGATTTTTAATATTATTGAAGAAATCGGTAACTGTTTTATTAACAGTTAGAAATTTTGTAATTAGAAATTTATTTTGAAACTGTTTAACTGTTGGTATTTAAAAAATCTGTGGAAATTGGTTTTCCTATTAAAATTTATAATTTGAAATCTGTTCTTTTGGAAAAACTGTGGAGGGAAAATATTTTGGATTTTGGTATTTGAAAATATGTTTCAATTTTGAATTTTGAAAACTGTTTGGATTTATGTTTGAAAATCTGTTACTAAATCTATACTAATGCACCTAGATCTACACATTATTACCTACAATGCCATTATACAATACCCCCCGATCTATCCTAATTTACCTACTGTGCCACTCACACACAGCATTATTTTACTATATAATTGCACGCATACCAATACACTGACACCACAGTACACCTCACATTTCTCTCTGACACGTCACCCCTCTCTCTCTCTCTCTCATCTCTCTCTCTCTGCCCTCTCTCTCTCCTCACTGGAGGAGGCTAAGCCACTGGAGTGCGCCACCGTGCCCCGCCTCGCAGTCGTCGGAGCGTCACCGAGCACCGCCATCATCGCCACCGCCTCGAAGCCGGAGCTGTCGCCTCGAGGATTGCGCCACCGCCATCTGTGCTGCCACTTCGGGACGAGCGCCACCGTCACCTCGATCCACGTGCCAAGCCATTAGTGCGGAGCAGGGAGCTCCGTAGACCGCGCCATCTCGACTGCAGCGCCATCATCGAGCTCCGCGCTGACCCCTCGTTCAGCGTGCACCGCCAGAGCCGTCACCTCGGGCGCCACTTGAGCCGCGAGCCCTCGGAGATCGAGCCGACCCTTCGGTTCCAGAGACAACGCCGACCTCGTGAGCAGTGAGCCACCGCCACCTCGAGACGAAGCCGACGCCGCGAATCTTGCTGAGACCACCGTCGTGGTCGGATCTCCGTCGCTGAGGAACCGTTGCAGCACCGAGGATCGACTTCCCCTTCAGGCCGGTGAGCCCTTCATCGATCCTTCTCGAACCCCCCTTTTTCTTCTTGTTTTTCTAGGGTTTGTGTGTGGGATTGGGAAGTTCTTCAGACCTAGAGATCTAGGGTTTCTGACTAGATTTGGGACTAGGGTTTTATGGACCATGGCTGAGGGATTAGGGTTTCGACCTAGGCTAGGGTCTGTGAGCAGTAGAGACGAGAGGAAGAAGATGGGGTTGAAGAACTGAGGAAGAAAAAGTGTTAGGGTTAGGGTTTACTAGTCGGCCGGACGGGATGCAGACGGAGAAACGAAGTGGGCTGGGAGGAGAGAGAATATGAGTAGGGTTGCTCGTTGCTGAGAGAAGCTGGAGGAGGAAGACGAGGAAGCGTTAAGACTGGGTTTACTCGATGTGGAGGAGGCTGGTTCGCCGGAGAAGATGGGCTTCTCTCGCCGGTAGGGTTGGGCTTCTCCCGCCGGAGAAGATGAAGGGTCTCGAGTGTTCGCTGAGTGAGGAGAAGTTCTGGAGTAATCGAGAGAATGGGAGGAGAGAGAGTGTTGCGGGATATTTAGTTAGGATTTTGGGCCGGGTCCCTGGGCCAGTGTTTGGGCTCGGAGTAAGGGCTGATTTTTAATTTAGAAATTTAAGTTTAATTTCTATTGTTAACAGAGAGCAGAGAGTTGGGCTCGGGCCAGTGAACCAGGCTCTGGTTTGGGCTGGTATTTTGTAAGAAATTAGTTTTATTATTTATAGAATGGGCTGGAGTTTGGACAGTGAGCACATGGGCTGGATTTAATTCCAGCATGGTATTTATGTTAGCTGGGCCAGAATTGTTTTGGGAAAGGAGTATGTACATTTTGATTAATGATTGTGGGATAGATTTTAGGCTCAATATTATTTTACTAATACTTGTCATTGTAGTATTTTATTTTGTACAACTATATATATATATACTGCTATATAAATATTGTTAGCATAATTTTTACAAGAAATTATTAAGTTTCATTTTTGCTATCATTTTATTATTATATATTATGTTTCCAAAAATGATTAATTGCTACCTTGTTTATTAAAATATCATATAATATATTTCATTAAGTGTTTATGGGAATTAAAACTATAATATTTTCTAAATATTATTAGTAATTTTAGTTTAATGATTAGTTAAATTAATATTTTCCTATAAAGGTATTATTGTGACTAAATTTATAAAACCTATATATTTTCTAAAATGGTTAGCTAGTTCTTATCTAAAATAGTTGAATTACCAAAATTAGTTAGCTAATGTCATTATTTCAAAACACTAAATAACTTGTATAAATATAACAGGTGATTCATTACAACCATGCAGTACTACTCTCGTGCAACCAAACCGAGGCAAGTATACTGACTTGACTTGTACCTTGTTTTCTGTCTTACCTTCATGTGCCATGTTCTCATATCGGACACGAATTACACACAATTGTCTTGTACTCTTGTTCATTGCTTGTGCGTCATTGTTATTGCGGGATTGGGGGAAATATTAGCCTTTGTGTGACCACACCCAATATAGCATTGAAGATAGCCTAATCGTACACATCACGTACGATGAAGCCGTACCATGTAGAATTGACTCATTGATTGATTGATTGATTGTTCCTAAGCCGGTCACACATTAGTTTTAATATTTCAAAATTGTCACAATTGTATCATTGATTGTCGTAATTGATTGCCTTGTACATTGATAGCCGTGTTCATTGTCTAGCATCTTGATTGTCATCCTTTACCTGCAGTTTTATATTTCATTTCTGGTACCACAGTTCAGTTTCATTTCATGTTCTAGTTTCTGGTATTTCTGTTTCACCTTGTACTCTGGATCACAGACTACATTATATATTGTCTAGTCAGGGTTGTATTTTGCTCTTTTCCTGATAGGATCGTTGCAGGTGAGTGGAGATTACATGGAGCTGGTGATTGCTTGGATATTGCAGTTTTTATTTCAGTTTATTTTTTTGGAGATTGTATCTTAGAGTTTCATTTATTGTATATTATTTCATTGGACCGGATTTGTCTCCGGCTGAGTTTGTATTTTTAAAACACTTGATGGATATTGGTGATTTCTGGGAACGTTATAAAAGTTGTTGTGTTGGTTTACATTTCATTGTGACTGTGAGTTTTCCTTAGTATTGTACAGCTTACTTCGTCGTGTCCAACGACGAAGGCTGGGCGTGTCCGACTCGTATCCGATTATTCGGGAGCGGGGCGTGACATGTTTTTAGTGGTGGCCCATGCAGGTCCTATCCTAATGACACTTAGACAAATAAGTGTTATTGGGGGACCAGCGAAAGCTAAGGAAAACTCATCACAGCATAGGAACCGCGGAAAAATAGTTTATGATTTATGATAAATAGTTAATGGTTTATGGTTTATAAAAAAATGGTTTATGAAAATGGTTTACTGTTTATGAAAATGGTTTATGGTTTATGATTAATAGTTTATGGTTTATGGTTATTGATGTTTGAAAATTTTTGAAAATTTGATTTTACTTATAATTTTTAGGATAGTTGTGATTTTTATAGGATATAGCAATCAACAGTTTATTTCTTTTGCAGGACGGTCGCCACGACGAGTGCTGGGACCAGTGAGCAGCCTGCACCCAGTGCACATGAGCAGCTTGCACCGCCTCCGCCGATTCCACCAACGATGATGTTCGATGTCACGCAAGTGATGGCTATGTTCCAGCAATTCATGGAGGCCCAGAATCAACAGGCTGCACAGTTTCGAGAGACTCAGAGTCAGCAGGCCGCAGAGTTCAGAGCGACAGTCGTCGACGCACTCAGGACCAGAGAGCCAGCTCCACCAGCACCGCCAGCACCGCCGGCACCAGCAGCGCCGAAGCCAGGAACTGCCAAGGAATATCAGTTCCTCTGCCCTATGGATTTCTGGGGCGATGAGGGGATAGTCTACGCAGACGAATGGCTGGAGAATGCTGAACGGTCATTGAAGATGGCGAGGATCCCGGATGATTTGAAAGTCGAAGTTGCGAGCATGCGACTATTCGACATCGCTAGGGCTTGGTACCGGGAGGAGCCCCAGTTAGCAGAGCCCGGAGTTTCCTGGAAGGACTTCAAGCTGCTTTTCCAGGAAAAGTTCTTCCCGGATGTGGAGCGGGACGAGCTTAGGATGCAATTTGAAGCATTGCAGCAGGAGAATATGTCAGTGGCTCAATATACATCCGAGTTCAGCCGACTCAGCAGGTTCGCAGAGAACCTAGTCAGCACGCCGAAGGACAGGGCTTGGATGTTCAAGAAGGGTCTCACCAGGGAGCTACGTCATGTAGTAGCTATTAGTCAGGCCACTACATATGCGAGCATTCTTAAAGTTGCTCAGGGAGTGGAGAAGGAAATAGATCCGAAGCTCAAGCGGGACAGAGATATTGGCGCCAGCAGTTCCCAGGGTCCACCGAAGCGGACCGATACCTAGCACAGGCCACCTCAGCATCAGCACCATATTCGAGCACCGACATCGCCGAGGCAGCAGAGGCAGACCCAGACCCCGGTGTACCTTTCTTGCGCATACTGCAAGAGATCGGGACACCGTGGCGAGGAATGCCGCAAGAAGTTAGGACAATGCTTGATTTGTGGATCTGCCACTCATCAAGTGAGGGATTGTCCTGCGGCTTTCACTCGTCAGGAGCCAGCACCAGAGTAGCAGCAGGAGGACCCAGTTTATGAGGATCAGTAGTAGCTGCAGGAGCGCAGCCGAGTGGACCGTTATCTTTTTACTTGCTTGTAGTAGTTGTATATTTTTATATTACCTATTTTGAGGCTTGTCTCTGAGTTTTCTTGCATTTACAGTCTTTCTATTGTCTAGTGACTACTTGTTAGTCCTTATTATTTTACTACACAAATAAATCATTTAGTATTTTCGTTGTCTCTAATAAATTTTAATTGATTTTATGCATTACAAAACCCTTGAAATTTCGAGGACAAAATTTTTGTAAGGGGGGTAGATTTGTAACTCCCAAAAATCGTATTTGGTAAATTTTGAGATTTTTCTAATTTTCTTGGATTTAAATATTGTTTCTTACAAAACCTAATTTCGACCGAGTTTCGGATGTTACTAAATTTTAGTCAACTTGAAAAGTATTTTGAATACTAATTAACGTATTGATTTGATTTACGAATTATTAAAACAAATTTTGTAGCTAAATAAATATTTATGTACAAGTATTCAATGGTTTATTTACCTACAGTGCTGATTTCGGAATTATATTTTGAGAACTGATTTTATAATTAATTAGTACTGCTAATTATGTTATAAGATTAATTATTATTTTCGAATTATTTAATATGTGATTTTATTGGAGAAGCATGCAATTTACTTTAGTAACTAATTAGTTAGCAACTGCAGATTATGATAATTGATTTATTATTATTTTTGGATTTTTAATATTATTGAAGAAATCGGTAACTGTTTTATTAACAGTTAGAAATTTTGTAATTAGAAATTTATTTTGAAACTGTTTAACTGTTGGTATTTAAAAAATCTGTGGAAATTGGTTTTCCTATTAAAATTTATAATTTGAAATCTGTTCTTTTGGAAAAACTGTGGAGGGAAAATATTTTGGATTTTGGTATTTGAAAATATGTTTCAATTTTGAATTTTGAAAACTGTTTGGATTTATGTTTGAAAATCTGTTACTAAACCTATACTAATGCACCTAGATCTACACATTATTACCTACACTGCCATTATACAATACCCCCCGATCTATCCTAATTTACCTACTGTGCCACTCACACACAGCATTATTTTACTATATAATTGCACGCATACCAATACACTGACACCACAGTACACCTCACATTTCTCTCTGACACGTCACCCCTCTCTCTCTCTCATCTCTCTCTCTCTCTGCCCTCTCTCTCTCCTCACTGGAGGAGGCCAAGCCACTGGAGTGCACCACCGTGCCCCGCCTCGCAGTCGCCGGAGCGTCACCGAGCACCGCCATCATCGCCGCCGCCTCGAAGCCGGAGCTGCCGCCTCGAGGATTGCGCCACCGCCATCTGTGCTGCCACTTCGGGACGAGCGCCACCGTCACCTCGATCCACGCGCCAAGCTATTAGTGCGGAGCAGGGAGCTCCGTAGACCGCGCCATCTCGATTGCAGCGCCATCATCGAGCTCCGCGCTGACCCCTCGTTCAGCGTGCACCGCCAGAGCCGTCACCTCGGGCGCCACTTGAGCCGCGAGCCCTCGGAGATCGAGCCGACCCTTCGGTTCCAGAGACAACGCCGACCTCGTGAGCAGTGAGCCACCGCCACCTCGAGACGAAGCCGACGCCGCAAATCTTGCTGAGACCACCGCCGTGGTCGGATCTCCGTCGCTGAGGAATCGTTGCAGCACCGAGGATCGACTTCCCCTTCAGGCCGGTGAGCCCTTCATCGATCCTTCTCGAACCCCCCTTTTTCTTCTTGTTTTTCTAGGGTTTGTGTGTGGGATTAGGAAGTTCTTCAGACCTAGAGATCTAGGGTTTCTGACTAGATTTGGGACTAGGGTTTTATGGACCATGGCTGAGGGATTAGGGTTTCGACCTAGGCTAGGGTCTGTGAGCAGTAGAGACGAGAGGAAGAAGATGGGGTTGAAGAACTGAGAAAGAAGAAGTGTTAGGGTTAGGGTTTACTAGTCGGCCGGACGGGATGCAGACGGAGAAACGAAGTAGGCTGGGAGGAGAGAGAATATGAGTGGGGTTGCTCGTTGCTGAGAGAAGCTGGAGGAGGAAGACGAGGAAGCGTTAAGACTGGGTTTACTCGATGTGGAGGAGGCTGGTTCGCCGGAGAAGATGGGCTTCTCTTGCCGGTAGGGTTGGGCTTCTCCCGCCGGAGAAGATGAAGGGTCTCGAGTGTTCGCTGAGTGAGGAGAAGTTCTGGAGTAATCGAGAGAATGGGAGGAGAGAGAGTGTTGCGGGATATTTAGTTAGTATTTTGGGCCGGGTCCCTGGGCCAGTGTTTGGGCTCGGAGTAAGGGCTGATTTTTAATTTAGAAATTTAAGTTTAATTTCTATTGTTAACAGAGAGCAGAGAGTTGGGCTCGGGCCAGTGAACCAGGCTCTGGTTTGGGCTGGTATTTTGTAAGAAATTAGTTTTATTATTTATAGAATGGGCTGGAGTTTGGACAGTGAGCACATGGGCTGGATTTAATTCCAGCATGGTATTTATGTTAGCTGGGCCAGAATTGTTTTGGGAAAGGAGTATGTACATTTTGATTAATGATTGTGGGATAGATTTTAGGCTCAATATTATTTTACTAATACTTGTCATTGTAGTATTTTATTTTGTACAACTATATATATATACTGCTATATAAATATTGTTAGCATAATTTTTACAAGAAATTATTAAGTTTCATTTTTGCTATCATTTTATTACTATATATTATGTTTCCAAAAACGATTAATTGCTACCTTGTTTATTAAAATATCATATAATATATTTCATTAAGTGTTTATGGGAATTAAAACTATAATATTTTCTAAATATTATTAGTAATTTTAGTTTAATGATTAGTTAAATTAATATTTTCCTATAAAGGTATTATTGTGACTAAATTTATAAAACCTATATATTTTCTAAAATGGTTAGCTAGTTCTTATCTAAAATAGTTGAATTACCAAAATTAGTTAGCTAATGTCATTATTTCAAAACACTAAATAACTTGTACAAATATAACAGGTGATTCATTACAACCATGCAGTACTACTCTCGTGCAACCAAACCGCGGCAAGTACACTGACTTGACTTATACCTTGTTTTCTGTCTTACCTTCATGTGCCATGTTCTCATATCGGACACGAATTACACACGATTGTCTTGTACTCTTGTTCATTGCTTGTGCGTCATTGTTATTGCGGGATTGGGGGAAATATTAGCTTTTGTGTGACCACACCCAATATAGCATTGAAGATAGCCTAATCGTACACATCACGTACGATGAAGCCGTACCATGTAGAATTGACTCATTGATTGATTGATTGATTGTTCCTAAGCCGGTCACACATTAGTTTTAATATTTCAAAATTGTCACAATTGCATCATTGATTGTCGTGATTGATTGCCTTGTACATTGATAGCCGTGTTCATTGTCTAGCATCTTGATTGTCATCCTTTACCTGCAGTTTTACATTTCATTTCTGGTACCACAGTTCAGTTTCATTTCATGTTCTAGTTTCTGGTATTTCTGTTTCACCTTGTACTCTGGATCACAGACTACATTGTATATTGTCTAGTCAGGGTTGTATTTTGCTTTTTTTCTGATAGGATCGTTGCAGGTGAGTGGAGATTACATGGAGCTGGTGACTGCTTGGATATTACAGTTTTTATTTTAGTTTATTTTTCTGGAGATTGTATCTTAGAGTTTCATTTATTGTATATTATTTCATTGGACCGGATTTGTCTCCGGCTGAGTTTGTATTTTTAAAACACTTGATGGATATTGGTGATTTCTGGGAACGTTATAAAAGTTATTATGTTGGTTTACATTTCATTGTGACTGTGAGTTTTCCTTAGTATTGTACAGCTTACTTCGTCGTGTCCAACGACGAAGGCTGGGCGTGTCCGACTCGTATCCGATTATTCGGGAGCGGGGCGTGACAATAATAATCCGAATGGTGTTCTTCCCTCCTTGGAATCAAGGCAATCCTGACACCTAGTCCCTCGTTATGTGCTTCTACTTCCGGTCCGGAATGCCCAACGACTGTAGAAGTCCTGCGGGTCTCTGTCGGCTAGCCTTCACTTGTTAACAAATAAAACATCTAACCTCAATTCTGAATACATCCTTCTTCATTTCATACTACCCAATAATAGTACGCATATCCCAATACGTATTGCTAGGATGTATGGAATACTGGTGCGCTTCTTGCATTAGCTCGTTCCTCAGTTCGCCAGATAGTACACAAAGCCTCGTACCATTCTTCAGAGCTCCATTATTGGCGATTTGAGAAACCCTCAAGTGTTCCTGCCAACACTTGATCTCTAAGTTTGCAAAGTGTCTCGTCTTGAAACTGAGTCTCCTTGACTTTGTCCATCAGACTCGAGCTCATTTGCAACTTCATCACCCTGAATCAGCATCCAGCTTCTTCCTTCCATTTCCAGGCAGCATAATCTCCAGTCCAAACTTCTCGATGTCTTCTAGCAGGTGCTAGTCCTTGGTTAAGAACTTCGCCATCAGTATCGACTAAGTGCATCAGCGATCACGTTAGCCCTACCCGAATGGTACTGCAGGTTGATGTCGAAATCATTCATCTGCTTCAGCCATCTTTTTAGTCTAATATTCAGCTCTTTCTGAGTGAAGACATATTTTAGACTTTTGTAGTCCGTATATATTTTCACTCCCTTTCCATAAAAATCATGCTTCCATAGCTTCAAAGTAAAGATAATTGCAGCAAATTCCAAATTAGGTGTGGGATAATTCTTCTCATGAGTCTGTAGTTACCTAGATGTGTAAGCAATTACTTTCCCATGTTGTTGAAAAACGCAACCCAGTCCTTTTTCAGAGGCATTACTGTAAATTGAGAAACCACCGGTTCCTGCGGGTAGCGCAAGGATTGGTGTAGTGGTAAGTCTCTTCTTCAGCTCCTCAATGCCGCCTGGCAATCTTTCGTCCAGATGAACTCTTCATTCTTCCAAGTGAGCTTCGTCATCGGCTCAGCAATCTTGGCGAAATCCTTCACGAACTTCTGATAGTAGCCAGCCAAGTTCAAGAAACTTCCGAATTGAACTTGGGGTATACCACTTTTCAACAGCAGCTATCTTCCATCGAAATTTCTTCTCTTGACAACATGGCCAAAAATCCACCTTGTCAAAGAAAATCCACGTTCAGATAACTTACCATAAAACTTTTTTTTCTTCAAAGTTTCCAGAACTTTCCTCAGATGTTCTTCATGCTCTTCTTCAGTCTTCGAATATATCAGAATGTCACCAATGAAGATGACAACAAAACTGACCCAAATACTCATGAAAGACCCTATTCATGAGATTCATGAACACAGTAGGAGCATTCGTCAGTCCAAATGACATGACCAAGAATCCCTACTTGGTGTTGAATGCCATCTTGGGAATGTCCTCTTTCCTGACCTTGATCTAATGGTGATCAGGTCAATCTTCGAAAACACCTTAACTCCACTCAAATTGATCAAACAAATCATCAACCCAGAAAAAGGTACTTGTTCTTTAGTGCCCGATAGTCGACGCACATCCGTATTGTTCCATCCTTCTTGGGCACAAACAAGATAGGTGTTACCCAGGGTGAAGCTCCGTTTCGAATGAATCCCAGAGCCTTCAGTTCATTGATCTGGTCCTTCATCTCCTTGGCCTCCTTCAGGTTGACTCTGTAGCATCCCTTAGAAATAGGGGAGAGCCGGGAACCAGGTCAATAGTGAACTCTATGTCTAGATCTGGGGTAATCCGGGAAGACTATCAGGGAAAACATCTACCATAAAGGTGTAACTAAGAAGTTTTATTCCTGAAGGAGAATTTCAGCAAGACTCTCATGATTATTCTAAGGACATCCTGTTACAACTTCTTATAACAATTGATAATGCTATTCAGCAGTCATAGGTATTAATCCTCATGGCTCTGGATCTTGTATGAGCAGTCTCCAACTGCTTCATCTTCTATAAACCTCGAGTCTGCATCATGCCTTATTGTAGGAGGCAAGGTCTGCTGGATAGGAAGAGAGTCTCTAGGTTGCGGCATAACAGGTGCAACTGGGATAGGTACTCTGGTATGAGGGAAAGATAAGGGCAATCATTTACCCGATGTTCAGCAGATCCACATGCCAAACATTTCCCAATCTCTTGCGACAATTATTGGCTTGGTGACCAGGCCTATTGCAGCAGTCACAAGCCAATAGCCTCTTACGACAAGACTGCCGGAAAGGGCTCAACTATCTTCTAGATTCAGGGGTATCCCTCCTAGGACGAGGTTCCGCTCTAACTTGGTTTGGAGATAGCTAAGGCTACACCATTGACGTTCTTCATGTCTTCTCTCGTGATATTCATCTGTTCCTGCTGGGCTTCATCTTGAGCTTTCTGGAACTCCAGGATTTCTTGAAATAGGGCAACCATTTGGAAGGTGTTTGCTGGTACTGGTGGAGCAACAAGAATGGATACTCCACCAAGGAAATGCAACTCAGTTTGAGAAGAGGTAGGAATCGCCAGTGCAGTGAAAACTTCACTGGATGCATTATGGGGACGGTCAAACAGCCGCGAGGGAATAAATCCTGGACTTGGTTGAGGAGATGGGGTATGATCTGGAGATGACACCTCATCGCCAGCAGGATTGGTCTTGTCAATGGCCATAATCTGGAAGGTTTAGGATACAAACATAAGCAAGGTGTCCTACCCGTCTATAATCAAACAAAAATATTTATTTATATATAAATCGGACCTATGTTGTGATAAATCAATGTTCTAGTATTCTAATTGTTTCTAGGTATGTTTTCCTAAGTTGTTGTAGGACCTGCGTGGGCCACCACTGAAAACATGTCACGACCCGATCCCAACTAATTGGGTCAAACCGGATCATGCCCAGCCTGCACCGTTGTTGAGACGGCGGCAGTAAGCTGTTCCATTAGCAGATAACCACAACAACATCTATATTTGTCACAACTCAAAATTTGGGAATTTAAAACTTTATTAAACTTTTACAATGAAATGAAAGATACAACTTAAACCATTTTCTACATACATCATTAGGAAAAGAAAACTCTAGGCAAACAACTCATCAATCTCGAAATCATCGTCCTCTAGTTGGGACCTCGAAAAATATCGCGGAACAAAGCCTCAGCAGTGATACCTAAAAATGTTGGGTCTCCAGTCAGGAGGGAGCAAAGTACAATTCATGCTAATTTGACAATTGAAATAATAATAGAATCATGCACTTTTAAACAGTTTTGAAAATCAACTAAGCAGTTACAGTTTTAAAATAGTTACAGTTCTGTGATGTGAATAGACAATAAAATATGACCGACTTGGGTTTGTTACAGGAAGGTACGGCTTATCCCCGTGTGTATGAGGGGTAAGCTAATATAGTTACAGTAGTTACAGTAGTTTGGATGTGGTCATACTTATTACACTACTCCTCCAGTCCCCAATAGTTACAGTAGTTACAGTCAGTGCTCTCAGAGAGAGTTCCGTGTTGCGTCGTGGTTTAAACTTGCATTAAAACGATTACTAAATAATTGTAAACTAACACAAAATGTACTTGCCTCAGGTTTGACTGGACTAGAAAGGTTGATACGTCGGGATGAAAGTTCGAACTCTTCCTCGTGATCCTACATTCGATAAGCTGTCTCAGAAACCAAGAATCGTCAATACTAACTAGGCTAGTTGCAATCTCTAAACTGTTCCCTAGTCAATTTCAAATCTTTTAATTAACCAAACACAGAAAACACGATTATTTGTGCGTTGATTTAATACGAGAGAAAATGGTCATTTTAACTTTGAATTCGGAAAACGTCGTCGCTGCCAGATTACTTTAGGAAAACTTGGTAATTTTTAATAATATAAAATTAAAACTAATTTTCTTATTTTAGTGAGAAATACGTGATTTTAATAATTAACAAACTTGTCAATTTTAAGATGAGAAAATATTAATTAATTTTATACGAAAAATACTTTTTAATTATTTTAATCGTTAAACAGTAAAAACTCGCAAAACCAGAAAATGACAGAAAAATTCTAAGCTATTACAGTCACAGACCAGCCAGCTAGGCTTATGCCCATTACAATTTATTTACATAAATTGAAATAAGATAAACTGTCGTTAGTCCTAAACTGAAATAGAAATTTAAATAAAATTTAAACAGAAAATAAATAATAAAAATAAAGATAAATAGTAAGTCTCAGATAATGGTCCGATCCTCATTTTGGCTAATTGCCTCAACGTCCGGGCGGGGCCGGTATCGTTTGCACTTAGCCGGGTCCATTGACCGATACGGTCGTCACCCCAAAATCAAATATCAAATAAATTCCGAAAATCATTTTAAATTCATTTTGAATATTCAGGATTTACGAAAAAATCGGGCAGCATCTCCTCTGTTTTTGGTCAACCCAAAAACTGGGAAAATGGCGCCGATAATTCCTGCAAGTCCCAAACCAGGGAAAAACTCGCATTTTATATATATATAAAACATCCACAACCAATCCACATCATAATCGGGATGACCCGAAAAATTTCGGAAGTCCGATTCCAATTCTACAAATCACAGAACGGTCCCGAAAAATTCCGGAAAACTAAAACATACCACAAATCAATTCCCGAAATATTCCGGGAATTCAAAATAATTCACAGGACCTTTCCGAAAGTCCCGAAAAAATACGACGTCGCTAGAACCGAATTCCCAAAGGGAACCGGGAACCATTTCATCATCGAAAAAATAATAAAATAGCGGGACGGGGGTTATACCTCGGATTGCTCGGCTAGAGCTCTCAGATGAATAAATAGAAAGAAAAGAGCTCCAAATCAGCGACGTATCCCCGAAGTCAGTGCTGGAAACAGCGTCGTCGATGCAACGCCGTAAACTCCATAAGCTAGGGCACTGCCCGAACCAACAGTGAAGGCTCACCAAAGAACAGTGAGCTCGGGGCGAGGTCAAGAACGGGGCGCTGGGCGCGCTGCCGAGAAAGTCAGCGCTGGTCGGCAGGAACGCCGACGGGAAGGGGCGCGCGGGGGTGCGCTGGCGCGAAGGGGCGGTCGTGGACTGGCCGGAGGGAGTGGCCGAGGGGGTGGCGTCGAAAGGGGAACGGGCGGCCGACAGTGGTCGCGGCTCGCCGGAGGCTGGTGCGGCGAGGAGCTGGCCGAGGATGGTCGGCGCGGCCGAGAACGGGCGGTCGTCGAGGAGAGGGGTTTCTGAAGTGGGTTTGGGGAATGGGGTTAGGTGAGGGGAAGTTGGAAGAGGGGTTTCTCCAACAGAGTGTGGAGTTTTAGGGGGAGTGTGAAGAGAAGTGGAGTAGGGAGTTCTGTTGAGGGAATAGAGTTTTTCTCTCCTGGGAGTTGTGGAGAGATGGAAAGAGAGGGGAGAGTATAAAGAGGGGAGGTGGGGTGTTCACGTGTGTGGAGGAGAGGAGTTGGGGTGAGTGAGAATAGGGAGTGGAGGTTGGCCAATTTAGATGCTGGTCCTACGGGACCAGCCTGTGAGCACCCTAAATTTCGGGTTGATTTTTTTTTTCATTTTATTTTAATTTTTTGATTGAGGGTAATTTTGAAATTTCGTGTTTATATTTATTTTAATAATGATATTTAATTCATGATAGGATTTTAGGTGATTTTAAATTATTTTAAAATTATTTAAATCAATGACTTGTGGTTTTGACGTTTTGCTAGTGAAATCTTAGAGATTGTTTGACCTAGAGCCTAACCATGTGATTATGATATTTTAATGTCATTTTTGGCCTAATGATATTTTTGTATTTGACCTCTTTGAATTATTTTGATATTATTTTATTATTTATGATATTGTTTTGGGGTTATTTGAGTCGGGTTCGAATTTCAACTCAATCCGACTTGAAACGGGGACCCGGGGGTAGTTTGACTCTAGTGGGACCCACACACTAGTTAGGTATGGTCCACATGATATTTATTTTAGTCCACATGATAGAAATATTTTAGTTAGAGGTTAGACTAATTATTATGGATAAGGTTAGTGTGATTAGAGACTTTAGAATGACTAATTTAGCCCCAACCAATTAGCCCTTTCCTAATACTCATAGAATAGGTTAGTAGGGGCTTTTGGACTTTTCCTAATAGGACAAAACCACCTTTATGGCCAGCCACAATAAGGATAGGGTTGAGCCTCCCATTTGTCATTATCTATCTATTTTTCTCTCTCTTGTTCTTCCCCAAATTTCTAGAGAGCAATCCCTAGCAATTTCTCCACCAAATCCTTCTATTTTACTACCAAATCTTCTTCTTTCCTTCTCCATTCTAGCCAAGGAGGAAGCTACCCAAGTTTGGGAGGATTCGGAGCTCGTTCGTGTCCTTTTGGAATCTCTACGTGTCGGTGTCGCTCCGGGAAGGTTTTTCTTCGATTCGATCTACCGGAAGGTATAAATCCTTTCTCCTTTTCATTTCCTCATGCATATAGGTCTATTTTGAACCCATAGGAATGACCCCCATGGTTGTATCTTCATTTGTGTCCATTTTGTGTCCATTTGGAGGTCATAGGAGTGTCCTTTGTGTTGTGGATGTGTTCATGTTACATATATAGATTTATATATATATATATTGTAATGAGATATATTTATATATGTAATAAATGGTTCATGATGATTATATAATCAAGTTTGTGAGTGTGGTTCCTCATATTATTATTGCTATTATTGTTGTGGATAATTAGGATATATATATTGTGTATTCTTTTGGCTCAAACTATCTAAATCCGTCATGATTTTTATCCACGTTTTTAATTTCAGCCCTAACTTCGAAATGTCATAACTTCTAGCTTAAAGCTCGGTTTAATCTCCCGTTTTTTTTAAAAGAAGCATATTGAAGTTAGATTTCTAAAAACATGTATTAATAGGCCAAATTCTTTCTGTAACTTTCTGGAAAATTATTTGAGTGTCAGCTGTACGAAAGACAAATGCGTTCTCGGTGTTTTCGCGATTCCGGGAGTTTCCGGAAACGAAAACGCGATCCGTTTGAAGTTTCGGAAAGCTAACACATAGATCTATAACATACTTTAATCATAGAGTTTAGTTTATGCTGAGATGGTACAATATTCATTATTAGTAGGAGTTACTATTCAGCATATGCATTTTGTGCACCCTTGTGTGCAATATAATGTTCTATTTTATTTTAACCCATGTTAATGTATATACATTATGTAATTAAATAGAGAATGCAAGCATGAGTAAATAGTTAAATAAATGATGTATGAGGTGTAAGTATCCTATCTAATGTAAGTATGTATAAGTATGGCTTGTAATGAATATGTAGGTTCCATAGTATGTAATGTATGGTGCATATAGTGGTGCAAGAGAATAAATGAATGATGAATGAATGCAAGCATGAATGTAATATAATAATAGATGTAATGTATGCAATATATAAGTTAATGAGATATAATGTTCTATGTTAACACAAATCCTATATTACCTCATGTACCCCCTTACACTATGTTGACACTATCACACTTGACACATTGTTCACTTATACTTTGACACTCTTTGATGTGTATACACTATGTATGCCCATTTAACCCTCACTTGCCCCTTTGCCATGTTCACATACACACACATAGCCTCTTAAATAAGTATTTATGAATATAGTTAACTTAGCTATGTATGTATATTATATATATGTTAGCATATTGTGTTGTAATATATAAGTTTATATAACCATTTGAAATGCCATAATTATAGACCTAATGTTGAATACCAATATATGCATGTGTATATATGTGTAGACATATATAGCTTAAAGTAATAGATTACCTAGTGTATATCCAATGTGAATTCTTGCCTATTTGAGTATTGAATAATTGCATGCTATATAGAGTTGGGTGTATGTTGGCTTGTATAGCCTTGTATTGATGTGTGCTTGCTAGGATAGTCTTGGTTAGGCCTAGTAAGACTTGCTGGGTTAGGTCATGACCTAGTTTGACTAGTGCAGTTGACCAGAGTTGACCAAGGGTTGACTTTGTCCTAGTTTGACCTAGATTCATGTAGAATGCATTGTAGTGCTTTATATTACCCTTCTGGACATGTTGTGACTTGTGCTGTTCTAATTAGGAGCCAGACACCTCTCCTCGGATAGTATCTTTATCTTGGACATTCAGATATCAGGCGAGTACATTCTCTGATAGTTCTCTCATTTATTTGTCAATTACTGTATTTCAGTTCTAGTTAGTTGTATGCGATTCTCTGTTACAACACGTATGGATATTACTGGATGCATGTATACGACACACATTTATTTTCTGGCCTCTATTACTGGTATCATCATTTCTGGCTTCTATTACTGGAATCACCTGCTGGAATCATTTACTGGAATCATTTACTGGAATTATTTACTGGAATCTTTTACTGGTATCATTATATTTTGGCTGGACTCATCTTGAATCATTGTATCGAAATTCTGGATTCACTTGCTGGGAGGGGAAATACTAGAGTAAGACATGTAGACATACCCCATTACTGGAATCACCCCTACTGGAATCTACTGGAATGATAGCCATCTCTCGCCTGATCAGTGAGAGGTGTACCGGATTACCCACAGCCGTTTACATGTCGATCTCGGTATTTTAAAACACACTGTTAGAGTATAGGCTGGACTCACCCTGGAATCATTGATCACTATAACTGGAATCGTCCCTTACTGGATTCATCTTGTATTAGATTCATCTTGTACTGGACTTACATTGGAGTTACACTGGTCTACATTGTTGTCTGGACTTCATATCATATTACCCTGGTTCAGCTAGTTCTATTTTTACAGACTTCATTGCTATGATTCTTCTCTTGTTTAGTTATTTACTTTTCTTGCACCTTATCTGTCTTTCTTACCATCACCTGAATATAAACTGCTATTTTCATCAATACAACTACCTATAACTACTTTATAGTTCTCTGTCATTTACTTGGGTTTTCTAGATGAGATGTGCTCGTTCCTGTCCTGATTGGACCTGTTGATAAATTTTACAGATAGCTTGGAGGTTGCCTGCTAGCCTAGAGGAGACACCTTTGAGGTTGTTTAGATAGTTATTTCATTTATCTGGAGTTGTATTTACTTTGTGGATTACTGTATTTGAGTTTTGAGATGTATTTCTGGGTTTTTGTATCTTAGACACTTAGACTTCTATCTTCCGTATCTCTTTGGATTTTATGTTTTATCTAACCTTATCATGCTCTACCTTAGATGTGATTGAGACTGTATCTGCTTAGCATTATATTGTTAGATGATATGACCTAGGACAGCGTTCTACAGCCGACACTGCGGCGTAGGCTGGACGTTGTTACGTTCTCGTACCCTAACAGTGGGTGCGGGTCGTGACACAGCCAAAGCTAATTCTTTTTTTTTTATTTTTTTTTATATATAAATAATGATTAACCAAGTCAATTCAGATTTTAAAAAGAATGGGATTGGGCTCAGGCCTGGGTCAGGGTTCGGACTCGGGTCTGGGTTCAACTCAAAAACTATGTTGTTAATTTTGAAATAATTTGCACCCAAAAATATCTAATAATAATAATAATAATGAGATTTTTACCAAAATTATTACTAAAACACTATTATTAATTAATAACCAAGGATATGGGTTTCACACCAACGTTGTCCCTGTCACCAAGAAGAATGGAAAGATACGAGTCTGCATCGACTTCAGGAATCTCAACTCCGCTTGGCCGAAGGACAAATTCCCGCTTCCCATCACCGACGTGATGATCGACAACACATGTGGCTTCGAACGCATGTCTTTTATGGACGGATATTCGGGCTACAACCAGATCAAGATGTTTCCCGATGACGCAAAACACACGTCATTCAGGACTTCGAAGGGGGTTTTCTGCTACACAGTGATGCCCTTCGGCTTGAAGAACGCTGGTGCGACATACCAACGAGCTATGAGCACCATTTTTCGTCAGCATCTTCGCAAAACAGTCGAATGCTATGTTGACGACATCGCAGTCAAGAGCCGTCTCAAAGGAGATCACCTACAAGACCTGAAGACAGTCTTCGATCTCATGCGGGCGCATCAACTCAAGATGAATCCCGCTAAATCCTTCTTAGGGGTTTCTAGAGGAAAGTTCTTGGGCTTCATTATCACGGCGAAAGGCATTCATGTCGATCCCGAGAAGACCAAAGCCATCCTGTACATGGATCCTCCGAAGAACCTCCGAGAACTTCGAGGCCTGCAGGGACGTCTGGCATATATTCAGAGGTTCATAGCAAACCTCTCCGAAAAGTATCAACCCTTCACTCAGCTCATGAAGAAAGGAGTCTCTTACATCTGGACAGAGGAATGTCAAAAAGCTTTCGATGACATCAAGGCTTACTTGACGAGCCCGCTAGTCCTGGTGGCACCCGTCGTCGGCAAACCATTTCTCCTCTACGTCCGTGCCATGTATCATTCCCTCGACGCTTTGCTGGCTCAGAACAGCGATACATGCTATGAGCAAGCTATCTACTACCTCAGTAGAACACTGATCGGGGCCGAACACCGGTACAACCCCGTTGAAAAGGAGTGCTTGGCGTTGGTATTTGCCATCCAGAAAACTCGACATTATGTCTCGGGTCAGACGATTCATGTCATCTCCCGAGTCAATCCACTCAGAGTTCTCATGACGAAGCCAGGGTCATTAAATTCTCGGCTAGCTATGTGGGCGATCCTGCTAACACCATACAACATGGTGTTCGTTCCACAAAAAGCCATCAAGGGTCAGGCTCTGGCCGACTTTTTAGCTGCACACCCCATCCCGGAGTCCTCTAGACTCTATGAAGACATCCCGGATGAGGTCCAAGAATCAAACGTCACTGAAGAAAGCTCCGTCTGGCGGATGTTTTTCGATGGCGCTTCAAGAACAGGCCCCAAAGGCCAAATTGTTGCAGGAGTGGGGGTAGTCTTGGTCTCTCCCGATCAGCTGGTCATCCAGCGCACTTATTTCCTTTCAAAGCCGTGCTCCAACAATGTTGTCGAGTACAACGCTCTCATCATGGGACTCCAGCTGGCGCAACAGCTGCGGGTGGATCACCTGGAAGCCTACAGCGACTCAAAACTCGTCGTAAACCAGATCAGAGGGCAATACGAAGTTCGCCATGAGGATCTGGTTCCTTACCATGAAGTTGTATTGAACATCATTTCAACCTTCACCAAGTTCTTCATCGAACATGTACCTCGTTTACAAAATCTGGAGGCTGACGCTTTGGCTAGCCTCGTAGCCTCGTTAGCAGCACCCCTCGGAACTCAACACTACGTCACGATAGTTGGTCGAGACTTGGTCTGTCCTAAAAACAACATGTGCTCACAAGTGGCCCATGCCATGTCAACAAGTGCTGGTGTTAATGTCCGAGACTGGAGGTTCCCGTTCATCGACTTCGCTGTCCACAGAATTCTCCCAGAAGACCCGAAAGAAGCCGTCTCAGTCAGGAGGCGCTCCCTTCGATTATACTACGATACAGCTACTAAAATGTTGTACCGACGCTCCTATGATGGACTTCTCCTGCGATGTCTATCAAACAAAGAAGCAGCCGAAGCCCTTCGAGAAGCTCACGATGGAACCTGTGGAGCCCATCAACCTGGCCCTAAGTTGCAGGATCAACTGCGACGCATGGGCTACTACTGGCCAACCATGGCCGCTGACGCTGTCGACTATGCTAAAAAGTGCCATGCGTGCCAGCTTCATGCAGACTTCATCCATACACCGTCAGAACTATTACATCCTATGGTCGCCTCTTGGCCCTTCGAAGCTTGGGACATGGACATTGTAGGATCGGTCACCCCTCCTTCATCAAGAGGATACCGCTTCATCCTAGACATCACCGACTACTTCTCCAAATGGGCAGAAGCAGTTCCACTGACGGAAGTGAAGAGCTCTAGGGTGATAAGCTTCATCAAGCACCATGTTATCTACCGTTTCGGGTTACCCCGGAGGATTATCCACGATAACGGCCCTCAGTTCATCAGTCATGTTTTCAGCAGATTCTGTGACAAGAATCGCATTCAAAATGTGGCCTCAACCACCTACAATCCGACAGCAAACGGATTGGCCGAGGCGTTCAACAAGACTATCATCAGGCTACTCAAAAAAGTCGTCTCATCCAATAAACGCGACTGGGGCGAAAAGCTCGGCGAATGCCTTTGGGCCTACTGCATAACGGTACGGACCCCGACAGGCAACACACCATTCTCCCTGGTCTACGGGAGCGAAGCAGTACTACCACTCGAGATCCAGATACCCTCACTCCACATAGCAATCACAAACCAACTCACAGAAGAGGACAATCAATGTCGTCGTCTGCGAGAACTGGAGGCACTTGACGAAAAGCGTCTCCTAGCTCAACAACGCATTGAACTCTACCAAGCCCGTATATCACAGGCTTTCAACAAGAAGGTCAAGCAATGGACTTTCCAAGTAGGCGACCTGGTTCTGGCAGTCAGAAGGCCGATGGTGTTGACTCACAAGACACCGGGAAAGTTCGAGCCCAAGTGGGAAGAACCTTTCATCATAGAGACGGTATACTCAAACGGTGCTTACCGCCTCGCTAAACCCAATGGGGACTTGTTCATGATGCCCATCAACGGCAAGTTCCTAAAGAAGTACTACTCTTGACATCTTTCAGACACGTACTTCCACAAAGGATCAGTGAACCCAATCATCAGGGCTCACCTACAATTCCTTTCCACAAAATCAGACGCTTCCGGAACCCAGCTATTCCGTGGCATCCTCCAGTAGAAGGACAACCACGTCCACATCACCTCTGAGTTGTCCCCCTACGCCCTATAAAGCGGAATCTTACACTCCGTAAGACTACGCTACCTATCATGTTTACCACATCCACATTACCTCTGAGTAAACATCCCGTACAGACAACCCCTGCGTTGTTGTACATTCATCGCAGAACTTCCACGTCCACATTACCTCTGAGTAGTTCCGCATATCCCCCAGAATCGTTCCTACCACGTCCATAACACCTCTGAGTAGGAAGATTCCATCATTTGAATCCCATATTTGCCACGTCCACATCACCTCTGAGCAAACATGTTGGATCTCTCAAACTTATTATCTGTACCTAAAAACCAAGGTGCACAAAAGATAATAGGTCTACAAATTATCAAGTTCATGACAGCAAAAATGAACACAACAAGAAAATTTTTGTATTTCTTTATTCTAAAAAAAGAGAGTAAAGGATTACACCCTCCCCAGCAAGAGTTGCAAAAACACAAAAAGAAGAGACTACAATCCCTAAACATCCCCAGGGTTGGCTGAAAGCTCTTCAATCCGGCGCCTCAAGTCTGTCGCTCGAGTCTCCACAGTCGCCAGGACCCGACGTTCAGCTTCTTGACGCATCGCCTCTATGGCCTCAGGAGAAGTGTCATCCTCATGCTTCTCATCCAGCTGTTGCCGCTGCTGAGCCAGAGTAAGAGCCCGGTGGGTGAAAGCTGCTTCCTCCTTCTTGAATGCTATATGTTCAGCCTGGACACGCTCAGCATCTAATAGGAGTCGGGCCCGCTGGTCCTCAAGGTGGCGAATCTGGGCATCAACCTCCGCGATACTAGCGTCCAACGTAGTTCGCAACTCCACCTTCTCCTGCGTAGACTGAGACAACCGCTCCACTGCAGCTGATCCAGCTCAGTCACCGAGGCCTCCAGAATCTCGGCCATATGATCATGGCCTTGGTGGAGACGTATCAAGTTGATGTGTGGAAGTGCCATGGATTTTTCCATCGTGAAACTCCCATTGGTGTTCATCACTGTCGACACACCCTTCTGCAGCATCTTGTACACTGCCTCAACGATGAATTTTACGTACTCATCCGCATCCGCCAACACTTGTGGTGTCATGGCAGGAGTGGGAGGAGCTACCCTGGATGGCGGACCTGAAGAAGACCCGCCAATCTCAATCTGCGAGGTTTGAACATCAACCTCAGCAGACTCTCCTGCACCAGGAACTTGAATTCTGCTACCAGCGCCAGATGCCAAGAGTACAGAAGGAGTTGGATGGGGCATCGATATCGTCCTCCAAGTCGAAGAAGCAACATAGGGCTCTTGCATCACCAAGCCCTTGCCCTTTTCCGGCTCAAAGGGACTATCAACATCCGGAGCTGCCTCCTCCACCACCGAGGCGCGATCTATAACCAGCGCGGAGCCTTCCCCTGGCAAGCTAACCGGATCAGCTCCCGTTTCCTGGCGGGGCACGTCTTCTGGGGTCGGGCTCGGCAGACGAGTCTCCCCCTCATCATCGAATCCCTCCAAGGGGACCAAATTTGTCGTCACCTCCCGGTCGACAGCCACCTCAGCTTCCATTGCTGAGCCTGGGGTAGGGCTCGGCAATGCTACAGCCGACCTTCCCGCATCATGACAAGGAGGGGAATCAACCCTCTCTTTTGTTGCAATCACGTTTGTTGCCCCCGCAACAGATTCACGCATCTCGGAAGGAACGTCATCTGAAGACGACGAACTCCACCCCACTTCATCATCAGGGAGCCCCGTGTCCGCAGGACCCTCAACGTCCAAGGCCCCCATGGCGGCTTGCACTATCCCAGAAGCTGCTACATCCTCAGCCTCCCTCCTAACATAATCTGAAGATGTCGGAGTCTCCACAACAATGACATCATCTGGATTCTCCTCCATGGGAGACATCATAATCGGCGGAATACGCTCTTCAGATGAGCCCGCCATCGCCTTTGGCCTGCTGCCACCAGACTTTGGAGTACAGGGTCTCCTTTTGAGCGGCTCCTACAAAAAGAAAGCATAAGTCACACGAAATGTGGATCCTGAATTGGACTATATGGGACACCCTTACCTCCGTCGGGGTCGAGTCCGACGACACAGTCGGTGACGATGCCTTCTTCTGCCTCTTTGACGTAAAAGAGCAAGCCCCTGTATCCGCACGTCTTTTCGGTTGACCAACCGAGGGTTCCGCCTGACCCTCTGGGGATGCGACAGGGGCACCTCGATGACCCACCTCTGGCGGACGGTACGAACGAGCCCTCGCCAATATGTTCCCGGTCACCGCTAACGGGGTGCCTACAACAAGACTGATCTCGCTATCATATCCGGGAGGCATGGCAGTCATAACACAGTAGAATTTGGCGACCGAGAAAAGAATCGGCGGTCGCGGATTCTGGACGGGCAGCATAAAGCGAACTCCGGTACATCCGGCATTGTAGTAATGCCAAGCTCGTGCAACATCCAGCAAACTTCCAGTATACCCCAGGTTGATACTGGGATTATCCAACATCAACTGAGCATAGCCAAATTGCCGTACAAAACGGCTCGGTAAATATGGTTCCAGGTAACACTGGTTCCTGTTCCGGTACACCAAATGGGACGGCAGGATACTTTACAACCAGCGAAATTCCCATGGAGGCAGAGTGGTGGCATCTTCACCCGAATCCATCAAGTCTTCATTGGCCTCAAAACCCGAAAAGACAGGACCTACTTTGGTGATCTCCCACCCCTGAAGGCGGGATAAAATCTTCATGCAAAAAGGAACGCCAGAATGCAACCAGCTCCTCTGGTGGAAACGGCGGAGGAATGCATCTCCGGCCCTATGATCTTCTTCCGAGCCCGGACTCATTACATTTGGATGGTGTAAAATCAACCACCCCATCAAATAGTGAAATGGCAATTCGGCACGGAATAAGTTGTCATTTCTACCTCGGTCATGAACCACATTTCCTGCAAACTCCCGTAAACCTCGCAGCAGGTTACACACCATCGCGGGGAGTAGACCCAGGCGCCGGCCAAAAACCAACTTCACTGCTGGCAGGATTAGGTTCCGGGTCACCCTCTCTACAGAGCCTGACCCGCCCGTGAAGACGTAATCCCGAAGCCAAACCATCAGATATGCAGCTAACACTGCTTTCGACGACATCCGATGAGTAAGGTGCCAGAAACAGCTATAGGAGCGTTCATCCGACTCCTGATCCTCGTTTTCTCGGGGATTCTTTTTACCTAACCTGCTCATTTCGGAGAGCACTTCTCTACGAAAAAGCGCTGGCGGAGTGGTAAATTGAGAGGGATCCTCCTTGTCTTGCTTGAAGACGTAATCCCTCCAGGCGGTCACATGAGGTTGCGACCCGCTCTTATCCCTCTTCTGCATATAGTAATGATGACTCGCCACTTCCTTGAAGACGGCCATCATCTCTTCAGCTTTGTCCCCCAGGAAGTGGAACTCCTCGTTGGTCGGGAAGTATTCCTCATAAGGTTCTGACCCCCAGGGAGCTTTGACACCTCGAACATTTCATGAAGTGAAAGTTCCAGCTCCCCCACCGGAGTGAAGAAAGTCCCAGTCTGGGTGTTAAACATCTCCAGGAGTGCGAGGAACATATGCCTGTTGATGTCAACGCCAGCCTGAGTAGCACGGATTGCGGCGGTCAGCCCCATCTCTTGGAGTTCGGTTTGAAACCGCGACAGAATCCAGAGTGTCATCTTGTCCCATTTGGCAACGTAGTGACACCAACCCTCTACCCGAAATTCACCTTTCGGGTACGATAGCTCCATCAACAGCATGCGATTGGCAAAAGTCGAAGCGCCGAAGGCAAATGTATTGATGGGAACATCACTGTAAATGCTCCCAGGACGTAAAGTCCGCCAGGTGAAAGAAGGCCCAGACCGCACGGCGGCCAAAGTATTCCTTTGGTCGAAGGTAGAGTCGATCTTGATGATGCCTGCCACCGCTCCTCCCTGGGATGGGGTTAGCTCCCAAGACATCCTCCTCTTGGAAGAAAGACGACAGAAAGCTGTCAAGGGCCATTGACGTTCAAGTTGCTTAACAGTCATATGCACTCCTCTTGCTGTAAAAAACCAATCTTCCTTGACCTTCAACACCTTCGCTTCAATAGAAGTAAGGCGGTCCCCAAACAAGAACTCGGGCTTCAGGAAGGTCACGTTATCGGAAGTGGCATATTTCAAAACGCCACGCTCCATCATCCGTTTGAGGAACCCATGCGATTGCTCCCGGATTTGAATCATTCTCTCGGGAGGCTGATCTAGTATAATAGCAGCTCGAGCAGGGTTCATCACCTCCTCATCGTAATCTACTCCCATCTGGCAGAGGGCAGCATCCAGAAGTACTTCATTCAATAGTGGGACAGTCATCGACACTGATGTTCAACAAAGAAGGCAAAGATTTAGGAATGTTACAAACAACAAAAGAATCTAAGCCTCGTTCTCATCAAAAGTGCATCGGGCTCAGGCGCATCTAAAAAGGAGCTTCGGCGCATCATCTGGGCTTAAACCCATGCGCGTCAGCAAAGAAGCTTCGGCGCATCATCTGGGCTTAAACCCATGCGCGTCAGCGCTTCGGCGCATCATCAGGACTTAAACTCATGCGCGTCAGCAGTGGAGCTTCGGCGCATCTTCAGGGCTTAAATCCATGCACGTCAGCAGTGGAGCTTCGACGCATCTTCGGGGCTTAAACCCATGCACGTCGGCGGAAAAAACCTCGGCACATCATCAGGACTCAAGGTCCATGCGCGTCGGCGTATGTATGGTACAGGAAAAGGATGATGAAACTCACCAACTACCGATGGCCGAATGTCGACAGGCGGCCGGAGAACATCAGTCGCGGCAGCCTCTACAGGCTCTTTCCCTTTGCCTCGTCCCTTGCTAGCACCGCCACGAGGAGTCTTGGGAGCCATTCCTTGAAAGGAGAAAGTTAGGGTTTTTTCAAAAAAACTCTAAAAGAAGAAAGCAAAGAGAGGAAGAACTCTCTCCCTCTCCATCTCACGCCTATTTATAGGTTCAGTCGCACGCGTGAACCGATGAAGTGTGACCTCAGCCGCCGCCTCGGGTTCTGTGAAAAGATAACTGCAGATAAATCCAAAAAGATCATCATTAATCTTCTTGGCTATCGAGGCGTTATCATTTGCATTAAGTGAGAGGAGTATGCGCCCCGTCACTGATGCGCGGAGTATCCATGCGCCCGAACAGACATGCGCCCCAACCACCATGCTTCTTATTCAAAGTATTCCAAAACTTGACAAAAAAGTTTTGAAAACTTTGAAGGGGGTCTTGTAGAAGCATGGAATTTCACGATCAGAAATCCTATGCGCCAAACACTACATGCGCCAGGGAGTTCAGACAACGACACAGCAAAACAAGAATATAGACATTAAAGGAAGATTTTTATTTCATATAAAAGTCTATTACATGTCTTAAAAAGGGCTGTACAAAGGAGAACTTCTACAAAAAGAAAAGGACCCCAAGTCTACAGCCGGGCGCAGCAGCCACCATGCGCTCTCAGTCAGGCGCATCCCCACCATGCGCTTTCAGCCAGGCGCAGCAGCCATCATGCGCTCTCAGCCAGGCACATCCCACCATGCGCTCCCAGCCGGGCGCATCCTTTCAGCAGCTCAGTTATGTGCATCCCTTCAGCAGCTCAGTTATGTGCCACCCTTCCAGCCAGGCTCACCGTCGTCTAAATGCTTCGACTAATGAAGCATTTATTGAGCAGAACGAGGGTGGCAATCAACCCTCTAGCTGGAGGAAGAGCTCCCCAAACCAAGGAAGAGAAGAGCACCGCAAGTCAACCTGTGGCCAGGGGAGGCTTCAAAAGAGCCTCCAAAGACCAAGGAAGACAGCAATCGAAACCACGGCTAAAGGAGCAGCTTTCAACACAACCAGAATGGGTAACACCCACTCTGACAGAAGAAAGAGCCCCCAAAGCCGCAGCACTGCAATTCCGATCTGCGGCTCTTCCCACATAACGGAGACGAGGCTCGAGCATCCCGATCTTTGGATGCAACAGGCACCTTCTGCCTGCCTCGGAAGCCCTCGACTCCGACTTTTGGATGTAGCAGTCACCTTCAAGTGCATCAATGAAGACATTGTGTCGCATCTTCACCCTCGGGAGCATCTCGTCAACAAAATGTGCTCGAGTAAATAAGTTCACTTCAGGAGGACTTGAGAGAACGAGAAGCAAACTCTCTCCATGCCACTATTTATAGGCCGGGCAAATCAAACCCATGCGCCAAGTGGATGGCTCTCCGAATTCCGTGCAATGAATTTGCATTAAATGGATGAACCTGACGTTTTGAATTCAGCCAAGTCAAAAACGGCTATTTAAAGCACTCGAAGAACGTAACAGTCGCACCAAAAGATGTGTCAAGCGGAGCGGATGCGCCGGCCAGACCGCGCATCACACAGACGCGCCCCTCAACACCAAGCGCTTCACAAGCATGCGCCCCCATGTGGCCCCATGCGCCTAGTGGAACGCCGATCGATGCGCCCACTCGACAACCCATCACCTGTCAAAGAACATTAAATGCTGAAGTCTGACAGAGTTGGCAGCACGTCCCCCGAAGACTGCAGTTGACAGCTTTTTCAGAAAACGAAGCGTCGCCGACGTCAGCATCATCATTACTTCCCTCCGACGGTTACAAGTCACGTGGCCGTCCAAACCATCTCGCATGCGCCTCCGCAGCCATGCGTCCAAAGCTCTGCATGCGTCTCAAAAGCCATGCACCTTAGACTTTTCTCTGATCCCTAAAGACAGTAGTAAAGTCACGCCCAAAGCTCTGCATGCGCCTCAAAAGCCATGCGTCTCAGACTTTTCTCTGATCCCTAAAGACAGAAGTAAAGTCACTACTGAAGCCTCGCATGCGCCTCAAAAGCCATGCGCCACAAATTGTTCGTGACTCCTAAAGGTTACGAGCCAAAGTCTCCTCATGCGCCCAATCCCAGGTGCATCCTGCCAGATCATTCTCCACCAAATCTGAGATCTTCGAGCCATGGGCCTAGGACACGTGTCCTTTGACTCGATTCACCCAAGATCTCAGCAACAGAAAGATTCTCCCCCTGCTACGTGCCAGCCCATAACAGCAGTATGAAGAATTCAACTCCTCAATCAGGGCGCATCGTCCATGCGCCTCCATCAGCAATCACCACGTGGCGTCCCCGCGTCCAGGCGCATCCTACATATGCGCGCATGAGCAGCCAGCCTGCAGACTATAAATAGAGGGATCATTTCCTTCTTACACACACACAGAGACATACATACATAGACAGACAGAGACGTCGCACAACCGGAGAGGCAGCTACAGACACTCAACGTCTTCTTCCTCTCCATCAGCTCCAGCACCCAGAGCAACTCAGACCTTCAGAGAACCGATAACCGTCGTCAGATCGTCAACGGAGTCAACGTATTACCACTCGCTCCATCGGCACTAGGATCCCAGATTAAACAAAAGTGTACTCCTAGGACTACGTCTAAGTCCTACATTGTAACACTGTTCTGTTTGTATTAAAATTTCCATCAAAAGATTTTAATGGCAAACATCCACACGATCCAACTGTGTAGATAATACACCCAGAACTCGTCTCAGCCTGACAGACTGATTTGAAACCGAATTCGGTCTAACTAGGCGGAATAATTCTGCCAGAGTAGGACCGAATACAGATCGAGTTCAGTCACCCCTACCAAATAGTTGTCTGAAATAGATCGATCTCATCATGACCGAAATCGGACCAAACTCAGTCTAGTCTGGACAGATTCTCAGACTGCATATTTCTGAACTCTGCTCCAATGCCTTCAACTTTTTGAGTTTCTCCGACACATGGATGATGCTCGTCGCACTCCAGAATATTTTCCACCTTGGTTGGAAACCCCGCCCAATCCAACATAATAAGGATCGCCTTTTAAGCCTGTAGGATCAGTTCCAATATTATGATTCCATTGCATGCAATGCCATTTTTCTTTGATCTGCAGTAGAAAACGTCATATATCTTGTAATATCAGATCTCGTAATCTCTCCTAGCGAGGGAAAAAAAAAAAAAAACTGGTCCACTAAGGTTGCGTTTGGTTCATTGTAATGTAATCGTAATCGTAATGAAATTGGATTTGTAATGTAATTGAGTTTGTAATGTAATGGAATTATAATTACATTACTATGTTTGGTTGAAGCATGTGATCAAACCATGTAATGTAATGTCAATTGCATTCATATGTTTGGTTTACCATGTAATGTAATTAAGTTTCTAATTTAATATTTTTTAAATACAACATAAAATTTAAAAAGTGGATCACTAAATTTTTAAAAAAATTTAAAAAGAAAAAAACTAAAAATAAATAATAAATAATAAGGGGAAAATGGTTTGTTTTCTGCTAAAAAAGACCAAAAACGAGAAAAACGACAAAAAAGGACAAAAACGACAAAAAAACGGACAAAACAACGAAAAACGACAAAAATGAAAAAAAAAAACAACAAAAAAGGACAAAAATAACCAAAAACGAACAAAAAACGACAAAAAAGACCAAAAACGAAAAAAAAAAGACCAAAAACAACAAAAGAGGACAAAAACGACAAAAAACAAAAACAACGAAAAACGAACAAAAATGACAAAAAACTGAACAAAAAACGACAAAAAAGGACAAAAACGACAAAAAAAACAACCAAAAACGAATAAAAATGACAAAAAAAACGAACCAAAAAGGACAAAAACGACAAAAAACGAACAAAAATGATAAAAAAACGAACAAAAATTACAAAAAACGAACAAAAAAGGACAAAAACGACAAAAAAACGAACAAAAATAATAATAAAACGAACAAAAATTACAAAAAACGAACAAAACGACAAAAAAAACGACAAAAGACCAAAAACAACAAAAAAGGACAAAAAACAAAAACAACGAAAAACGAACAAAAATGACAAAAAAGAACAAAAACGGACAAAACAACAAAAAAAGGACAAAAACGACAAAAAAAAACAAACAAAAAAACCAAAAACGAACAAAATGACAAAAAACGAACAAAAACGGACAAAAACAACAAAAGAGGACAAAAACGAACAAAAAACAAACAAAAAAACCAAAAACGAACAAAAATAACAAAACCGAACAAAACGACAAAAAAAAAAAAAAAAAACAAAAAATTGACCAAAAAACGAACAAAAATGACAAAAAACGAACAAAAACGACAAAAAACGAACAAAATGACCAAAAATGACAAAAAACAAACAAAAACAATAAAAAATGACCAAAAACGAACAAAAAGACCAAATTATAGCATACCAACCTTCCGCTTAAGTTGTAATGTAATTGCAATTACATAGGTTTTATGATGTAATTGAGTTTAGAAGAAACTGATGTAATGTAATCAAACTTGTAATCGCGATTACATTACATCTAATTTTTTTTGTCCAACCAAACATCCGAGTTAGATTGACAACGTAATGCCAATTACATTACGTTGTCCAATCCTGCAAACCAAACGGACCCTAACTTGGCACATTAACTAGGAAATACCGTAGATATCCATTTGTCAGAAACAACACACCTATCTAAAACATCAACCACTTACTTGCATACACAAGGAAACACACGATAACATCTTTCACATTAAGCATACCACACATTCTTCACTCGATACTATTTATAATTCTAAAGACCCCCCACACCACAGCATAGGCTGATATATACATACAGACACCACCCTTGCCCACCACATACGTTACAAACTCCCACCACGACCTGACATATCCATCATGAACAAGAAGGAAATAGACCCTATCTAACTCTCACTGCTCGCTCATGCTGTTCTCTCGTCTCTTTGAAGTAGAGGTTTGGCCCAGAGCAAAAAGACCGAGGGAGAGAGCTCAGCATAGCTCACACCTCATAAGGAGTAGTAGTTCCGGGTCCCACTCCCACCATCCCTGCTGGTCCCTCGTCGTGCGTGTCTGATGAGGATTTCCTCCTGAACCGGTTCCATTCCTTCCCTCCTCCCCCACCTGATCGCCACGGAAAGAGCTCTCAGCTGAAATTAGATCAATACACGAAATCAAAAACATATCTGCACTTGTCAAGAGGTATCAACATCTACGCAACAACTTCGCATAGTATTTCTACAAGTTATTCTTCTTATTTTATCCTCACATAACACAATGAATCTTGTTATCGGGAATGTGCAATATTACCAGCCAGCTCTAGTATGAACTTGGTCTGCATTAATAACCTAGGATTGAAAAAAAATGAAATGCAGCTTCGATCCACTCTTTTTTCAGCTTCTTTGTGCAAGTCTTTTCACATAAGTGGGATCGTACAAGATCTTACAAAAAGAGTGGTCATGGCAATTAGATCATTAAACTTGCATAAACATAATATAGTACACGCTGAGATATACTGTTGGGGTTTATAATTCACATAACTACAGTCTACAGGTTCCAACATTGTAAACCATGGTTTGTGATGACATTCTTCGAAAGCCATGGTTAGAATTCAAACTATTTTTAACATTAGGACAGAGATGATACACAAGTGTAGAGAAGATAGTAAAACTCACAATTATATCACATAATTTGTTGTTTATGAACTTAAAATTAGATCACTATACTACAAATTCAGATGTCATTCGAATCCATATTTCATGAAACTACAGTTTCCGATTTACAACTTTTTAAGCCATGGTTGGCAATGACAAAATCTCCAAAGTTTCGTAAGCTAAGGTATTCTTGGAGTATCCCGATATTGAATCCAAACAACAATTTACTTGCATGTAGACAATATAACAGTAACAACTCTCAACTTTGGCTAAGAGTTTATGAAACTGGTTTCACAATCTAACCCATGTTCTAAAGGTGCAACCAAACGAGAGTTGGGGTTCCTAACTTTAGTTTTTGATCATTGCCTCCTTAACCAGGGTATGTGTGAACTGGGCACCAACTTGGCCTTCAAAGTTTCTTATCTGACATAAACTGATGAACACTCTATTTTCTTTAGACCTGTGTGCATGACAGGTGGGGATAAATAAGAACATATAATCATAGGATGACAGGCTCCCAATCAGAATTTAATTAAACAGTCAAGGGCAAGGTTGTGGACGTGGCAACTGGGGTGGGTAGCGGGCTTGAGGGGGAGGATAAGGTTGTATCCAATAACATCTATCTTCTACGATATTACCAATAACAGGTATTCGGGCTCTTATAGTTGTTTTCAACATGATCTCAAATGGATTTTATAGATGCAAATCGACAATTAAGCTTTCATTTACATGCATAGATACTAAGTTGTTATAGTATACTTTTCACAGGGCAATGTATATCGATCTGCTAAGTTTAGGGAGTACACAAAATTTAACCTGGACAAATATAGGTGTCTCATATTTGATTACTTTATAACAACAACAACAATAAGAAGAATAGCAATAAGTCATGTTGCTATTCACTCAGCATACTAGATTACTTTCTTTTTCACATCAGTTTTGGAAGTCTTGATGTAAGTCATGTGAAAAGTACAGTATGTATATAGGTATCTCCAATTAGAGGTTGATTAGGCCTTTCCTAGAATCAAGTACGGTCTACATAAAAGTATGTGCACAAGATTTTAAATTTAAATTTTAAAGATCACCTCCCTTAACTGTTTAGTGCCCTTTTAAGTATACAGTTTTTAAGAATTCCTTTTAATTATACTTATAAAGCATTATTTCACCTAAACATAAAGTACACATGTACACATACAATGGGCTCATCCAATCTTAGACTCAAGTTTTATGTGTTTGTAATGCCTATGGCTGCTTTATGGTAGTGTTGCAGATGAGCAAAAAAGCTTGCGAGCTCGACTCAGCTCAATAAAAGCTCGACTTAGAAGCTTTAACATGGAAATGAGATTGATTTCTTTAATGAGACGAACTTGAACATAGGAAACTCAGCTTGTGAGCTTGTGAACAAGCTCGAATCACGGTCTAATAGGTTTTTTTCCCTATATGTACAATATATCCAGCTTGATTTGGCAACAAGCTCCGCTTGCAAAGAATCTATTCCAAGTGTTGATGCAAAAAACGTTCAGTCCACTGCCTAGGGTTTTTTTTTTTCGAGTTGAGTCGAGCTCAGAGCAAGCCTAATTGAGCTCAAGCTTGAAAACAGTTTTGAAGCTTGAAATGTGAACTGAGCTCTTTCAAGGTTGAGTTCAAACTCGAGTCTATGCCAACAAATGTCTTCCTCGACTCGATCATACTGTTGATTGCTTTATGGTATTGTTCTAATCAATTATTTTTATAGGCAATTCCATGTTCTTTTGATAGAAGGAAATAATTGTATAATTTTAGTCTTGTACCCTTAACCTTTTTTACTTAATTTTACTTGTGTAGCCAATATGTTATGGATTAGGGAAAAATATATTGGTGAAACGTGCTATTAATTATGAATTATAAGTCAGACTGAACCTTAAGTTTGTTTTCCTTTATTATTTACCTTGTTAACATGAAAATTAGATACATTATTGTACATCTTTTCATGTTAACTTGGCTCCCGCAACTACAAAATCCTGGTTCCATCCCTGATTACCTTCTCTTGTTTCTAGAATATTTTATTTTATTTTCTCTTTTACATAATACAATCAATCTTATTGTTATTATTATTGCATGTTAACAGCCAGCTTTAGATTGAAACCTACTCTATAATAACTTAGGAAAGTGGTGATGTGGCTTCGAGCCTCTCTTTTGCTATTTCTTAGCTCTGCCATATTTGGAATCAGAGAAACAACTTGCACTTTCCCAGAGACGGAGTCTAAGAAACTAATTTACAATCAAGGGCACTTTCTAAAAGTACATCCGAAAGAGTTGCAGTTCAAACCTACAATTTTAAAACTACTGTGTGGAGATTCAGTTTCCATAAACCAAGGTATTTATAAACTAGCCATCCACATTCGTTGCATGTACCAAACACAAGCAACCCATTGTTCTTGTACGGGCAAGCATGATGGGTAGGGATGACAGGTTTATACAAATACAGATAATACCATCTGAGATTCTGAATCGAGCTTCTAATAATTCGAACAAACTAGAAATGTCCACTAATCTACTACTAAAAATGTGGACCCAAGAATTGAAGTACTTCCACGTACACGCTATCACACACTATAGTTTTAACTTACTATTCCTTTTTTTTTTTACGTAGCTGTGGCAGCGGAGGTGAGACAATAATGGTGAGAACTTGAGGAGGGGAGGCACGGTGGGGAGATCAAGAATGGGATGGTCGGGAAGGTGTCAAACTTGATAAGAGGGAGAGCGAGAGGAGACAGTGATGAAGTCAGATAGGTGGCTTGTAGTTGTGAACCAATGAAATAGATCATCAATTTGGTTTATATGTGTTTTGTTGTCGATGATTTCGCCTGCAAATTATTCGGAAGGAACGACCTTCAATTGGTCCACGACTCCACTTGGACGGGTGGGTCCATGGGACAACTGGTAATGGACGAAGGAAACCCTCTCCGTATGGAAAGAGTAATTCTTTATTTGGATTATATATATATATATATATATATATATATATATATATATATATATATATATCGTCTAAATACAAGTATGAGTGCGGACCTTCGGGCCAAGTTTGTAGGCCTTCGGGCCAGGAGTCCGTAACACAAATACCCGTTTCAATATATATATATATATATATATATATATATATATATATATAAGCAGATGACCTCTAGCCTAGTGGTTAAGAGAGATGCATGCGGCCCGAGTGGTCAGGAGTTCGAATCCCAGTGGGAGCGATTCCAGAAATAATTTACCTGGTTCCAAAAAATATATATATATATATATATATATATAGCCAATGACCGCTAGCCTAGTGGTAGTGGCGAGACATGTGGTCCAAGTGGTCAGGAGATCGATTCCTGGTGGGAGCGTTCGACACAATTACCATTTCCAATATATATATATATGGGAAAAGAGTAATTTTTTATATGGGAAAAGAGTAATTCTTTATATGTCATGTCGGATACATATCCGACATTGTGCAACACTGAGTCACTGACAATGCATTGATTTTGGAGTATCGTTGCTTCCTGAATAGAAATGATTCGATTGTCCACCTATTTTGTCTTGGTTTGAATTGCAGGGAGCAATCTCACGCGCTTACAGTGCTAGAAGCTAGATGTCTAATGTTGTTAATGAGAAATAAGGACTCCTGAAGGTACACCACCGTTTGGAAACAATGTTACCAAAGGAAAAGCATGCTCTTACACCTCGCACCCATGGTAATCAAAGGCGCGCCTCAGGCGCGCTTAAGGTGCGTCTTGCAGAAAGGTGCAACAATTGCGCATCGCACCTTACTAGGTGAGGCGCTTTTCTCCGGGCGCACCAAAGGCGCGTCTAAAGTGCGCCTTTCAACAAGGCGCAATTAGGGCGTGCCTAGGCGCGCCTTATAATTTTTTTTGTTTTGTTTTTTGTTCTTTTATATATATACATTTATAAAAAAAAATTAAGGCAGGAAGATGACCCTTACCTCATACAATGGGAGGGAGGTAGCCCTTTCGACGGTTGTCAAAATTGGTTATAATTGAAATGAAAAAAATTAAAAATTTACTTAAAACGTGGTAGAAAGAATACAAACTCTTGTTAGTTTTGCTGACTGTTACTGCTGTTACTGTTGTTCTGCTAGTTCACTTGGTTATGTTTAACATATTTTTGTTAGTTTTAATATATTATTTGGTTTTATTTTTCGCATTACTAATTTATTTATGTATATTTTTATTTGTATTTTTGCGCATCGCTTCACTCGAACGCACCTTAGTGCGCCTTGTGCCTTTGAGTCGCACCTGGACTAGAAGCAAGCTCTACTATCGGGAGGGAGAGAGAACAAGAGCTAAGGACATAATGGACGAATAGAGAAGGAAAAAAACAAGAGAGAGACCCATGATTGAACGGGGGGAGAGAGAATAACTTCTTTATTTATTTATTGTCTTGATTTTTGGCAAGTTTATATTTTTCTTTATTTATCACAAATATTTTTTTTTCAAATCCCTCATTTCCTATTACCTATTTGTCCATTTGGAATCCACATGGTATTAGCTCATTTAAGGATGTTCATATCATGTGTACACCCGAAAACATTGCATGCAACTACAAATTTTGAAAGTATAGAATGGAAGCAATTTTCCTTAACCCAAGGTATGCAGAAACTAGTACACGAATTCCTTGCATGCACTCTAAGAAGCTTATGATCGTCCTGTTTTCTTAAAGATGTCTACGGTGCATGATAGGTAGGGATGACAGGTCTACACAAATCAAGATAATCCCATCTCAATCGAGCTCGTACAATTTGAACAAACTAGGATTTCAATTGAAGTAACACTAAAATTGTGGATACAAGTATGGAAAGTACACTCATGTCTAAATCATCAACACAATGTAGGTTGAACTTCATGCTCCTTTGTGAAAGGAGAAAGAAACTTGGCGGTAGATGGGGAGACAATAGTGATAAGGAGCTTGAGAGGGAGAGGGTTGTTGGAGGTTGCGAAATCGACAAGACCAGGCGGGTTGCGGAGGGTTATCTTTGTTCTTCACCCTAAGATGTCCCATGGTATTCACAAATCCACGTGGACCAATTGAAAGGGGTTCATTCTGGACAAATGGAAGGTCAACTTATTGACAAAATGCAAAAACTAATTTGTAGTCCAATTCCATTGGTCCACAAAAGCAAGTCACCTCTCCGACATCAGCATTACCGGTCACTTTCGACATTGGAGATCTCACATACATAAAAATATGGTTAGTACCCTTTTGATTTAAAGATAAAAGGTATAATGTGGACATTTATCTCGATCTACTAGATCCCATGATTACAATTTGAGATATATATATATTATTTTTTTTTTTTTTAATAAAAATAAATAAATAAATATATGAAGAAGGTAATTAATTATATAAATGAAAAAAGAATAAATTAGTGAAGGGGTTCAACTTCCCTTCACCCTGGCAACACAATGACAACTCAAGACACACCCCTAATCCAATGCTACATCACTAATTGAAATGATTTTTTTGTCCTTTCGGAGCCCAAGCACTAACACGAACTGTCGGGGCTACTCCGTGTCTCTTTCTTCTCGCTCACTTTGGATGGAGAGCATCCTTTCTCCTGTAGTAATTTCAACCAGCGCTCATTCGCCATAGTGAGTTGTCATATTCCATCTCTATCATCTTCGTGAAAATTCGATTGGTCAAAAGTTCCATCATCATCCCCTACCGGAACATTAGTAGAACTTTAGGATAAATACCAGCTTTTGGAATTAGGCACATTCCTGGCCTTGAAGGGAGCTCTTGAATTGGTCCAGTCAATTCTCGCCTGGTTTCTACTGGAAATTCCACGCTAGTAACATGATGGACCTTATTGGGACCAAAGCACAGGCGGACTGGAGTCCTCCATCTCCGGAGAAAGATCACCCCACCATCATCATAGCATGAATTAGGCAAGTTATCTGGATGAAGTGTAGTAGAATGCGACGTAACATCTCTATACTCGCTTCATTCCACGTTATTTGCTCGAACATGGGAGCTGGTTTGAGTGAACAGTCTGGACTTCGAAGCCTTAGGCAAGTGATCTGAGTGAATGGAAGCAAGATCCACAGCTACAATTAGACTTGAAGGCCGAACCTGCAACTACCGGGATAGCAAGTGCCTCCGTGCGGTCACAAAGGACTCCATCAACTCCTCTTGCAGTGATTCTACCAATGGGTTTGGACACTAAACCTCCTCATGACCAATACATCGACACGATGAGGAACTTGGAGGAAACCAATCATACACAACCGGGAGGGAGAGACATTGTCAGTCTGACAGACTCACTGGAACCTCCTGCAAAAGAGCACGCACTGCCGACACTTCTATAAGGACTCGTGCATAGGCAAGCCTCTTTCGGTGCGTTGTTGGAACATCCGTCTCGAAAGGAATACCAATAACACATACCATCTTAGGAAGCACCGGTTTATTCCACAGCTGCAGTAGGAGTTTCTAAAAGTGAACCCAAATGGGAACCGCATCAAGAAGATCCCTCTTCATGGAGATCAGAGGATCCCATCTTTTGATTATGACGAGACGGCCGTCGAACACACAAGGTTCCCCACCAAATTCTATCCAATGTCCTCGAGAGAACCGCATAAAGCAATATCCATTCTCTCGGAAGAACACCAATTCCTCCAAGTATTTATATATAGAAGATATAACTTCTTAACATCAATTTCTCCAAGTATTTATGGAAGGAAAAAAAAAAAGTTGCTTCATTTTATCTCTACATAATAATGTTAATCTTGTTAGTACAATTATAATTGTAGTATTATGGTATGTTATAATCCTACTATTATGCTTTGATATCGCCTAGGAAGCATTTCATTTAGCCTTTATCTTTTTTTGCTTTTGACTTCTTACTCCAAGATTAACAATTAGATCGCTACAACAGTCCAAGATTAACAATTAGATACTATAACCACCAAAATACAGAGGACCTCACAATTAGATCATCGAAACATGCGTAACCACATATTACATACTAACGTGAACAATTGTTTTTATTATTTCCGAAACAGATCGTTAGATGGAAATCTCTCCCCCGTACTTCCAGAGAGACGAAAAATTCGTTCTCCTAAGAGAGATGAAAACTCGTTCTCAACCGAAGTTGATGCAACGAAAATGAATATTCGTTCTCAACCGAAGTTGATGCAACGACTTTGCTGGGGTGATAAAGATCACCGTTGCTCAAAGCAAGATTCGCCCTATTGCGATCTGATCCCAGGAACTAGTAAGCTCGAAAGAACTTCCGGAATGCTCGCTGTCACCTCCTTTCACGAACTCAAAGAACTCCAATGGCAGCGGCCTCACAACTCTATTCGTCTCTTTATTTTAGCGTAAGTCCTTAATGAAGGCACGAACAGAGTATTTATAGAGAATGGTCGAAACCCTAATCCTGTCGTAACTGATTGCGAAAAGATAGAAGCGAATAATGAAAAGATTTGAATGAATTAAATTCAAATCCCACAAAAATCGGATATGATCAATTAACTCAATCTATCTATAACCGCTCAAATATTCTAATCAGCCACATCATTAGCCTCCTGCGCCCTTTAGCCCGTCAGTCGCGTACAACCGCGCAGCAGCACCACAAGTACGCAGGCGCGCATCGTAGCACAGCAAGCGCACAGCACAGTACCGCAAGCACGCAGGCTTGCAGCTGATCCGCAGCCCCGCGGCTCCTGTGCGGCCCCTGCGCATGCGACTCGCTCAGAGATGAGCGCACGAGTGCATCAACCATGCACAAGATGCCTTGCGCCGATGCTGACGTGCTAAGTACAAAGTGCGCCAACAAAGTGCCACTTTGCGCCCTTGAGCCTGAGTCTGAGTCCGAGTCGCTAAGTCCCTTCGGGACTTAGCTCCATAGAGGAATTATCCCATGAGCATGATAAAAAACATTAATACTTCTTTATTGGTTTAGCCTTCTTTCCACTAAAAAATGCCCTCTACATGGCACCCATGTGCCTCTCCACACTTCATGTGATCTCTCAACACAAGCAAAACTTTATATAGAGATACCATCCATTTGGTTTTTCCAATGTGAGACTTTCTAGTTTCTAAAGCAAAACACCAACAACAAGCAAAAATACCAACAATCCTCCACATATCTCTATATATGGGTTGAACGTTCCCCACAGTGACTGTCCATCATGTATTAGAATAGATGTCGCTACGACTTGAATATTTTCGCATGGGTTAAATGACAGCATGATACAAGAATGGATTAAGTCTTGAATTCTGCAACATATCTGCAATTCTTTCCACTCACATAATGACATCAACTGCGCTTCTGGATGCACATTAAAGAGGCCTTGTACTAGCCTGGTTTCGGTGTATGTATTTTGAATGTCTACAAGATTTCTCTCAAGAGACGGCCTACGTCTCTATCCATACACTTTATGTGAGTTCTTTTAAAGAGTCTTTGGCATGAAACATTTTGCTTCCTTATGGTGCTACACCGCTATGACATGGCCCAAAGTCGAGACCCTGTCTCATGTGGTGTCATACTACCTGTAGCATAAGGTCCAATCTCTTTATAGTGCCAAACTACCCAGCATGAAGCCTTTTGCTTCTTTGCAGTGTTACGTCGCCGTAACATGGCTTGCAAAGCCGAGGCACTGCCTCATGTGGTGTCACCCACTGTAACATGAGACATAGCCTCTTTGTAGTGCTGCCTACCACTCTTCATCATACAGCATTAGGCCCTCTTGCCTATGTACGGTGCTATGTCGCTGTGACTTGGCCTGAAGCCGAGGCTTTACCTACACTAGGTACCTCATGTGGTGTCACCCTACTGTAGCATGGAGTACTACGCTCCTTTGTAGTGTTGTGCTACCCGTACTTCCTGTAAAGTATGCCAGACATCCCAGATACCTGAGAACTCATTAAAGCTTCCAAGCCATCCTCCCACAGGACTTATGTTCTTTGTAAAGAACAATCAGTAAACAACAGTGGTTCTGGATTCATAACCCCGTAACATCCCAAATGATTGCCCACTACTCCTGATATTCTTCTAGTCAATAGTTCTTCTTTTGAGCTAAAAGCTAGATGCCTAGTAGATTTTTTTTGAACTAATAGCATAAACCTTTGTAGTAGAATTACAAAGACATAATATCAGAGTGTCTTGAAGTCCATCTTACCTGCTGTATCTTCAACCAGCTGGCGCGTGGGACCTTTGGTGAACGGATCTGCCAGATTCTTCTGACTCCGAACATCAACTACGACAATGACTCCTCTTTTAATAAGATTATTTACAGTCCTGTGCCTTAGACGCACAGTCCTCTTATTCCCATTGAAAAAGTCATTTGATGCCACCACTGCAGTTGCCTGGTTGTCGCAGTATATCGGTACCGTCGGTATCTGCACACCAACCATTGGAAGATCATATATGAGCTCTCGAAGCCATTTTTCTTCATCCGCTGCAGTCGCCAGTGCATAGAACTCAGATTCTATAAAAGAGTGAGATAATATAGTCTGCTTCTTCGACTTTCACGATATAGCAGCTCCATCCATGAAAAAAATATATCCTCCTATGGACCTCTCACTCTCTACTTCTGAGCGCCAGCTTGCATCGCTGAAGCCCTCCACTACTTTTGGATCTCCGCAGTAGTGCAGTACATGCTTTTGAGTCCTTTTGAGGTATCTCATGACCCTCTTCACAGCTTTCCAGTGCTTTACCCTAAATTGCTCGTGAACCAACTCAGCATCCCCACAGCTAAAGCTATGTCAGGCTTTGTGGCAGTAGTCGCCAAGGTTGTGAAAAGTGCTAGGCGCTAGTCGGGCGGGCACTCACCGCCTAGCGCCTAGCCCGCCTAGGCGGTCACCTAGGCGGCCGCCTAGATCCAGGCGGTTCAAAAACAAATAAAAATCCAAAATACCTACTAAAAATTGCAAAAAAAAGTCCATAAAACCCAAAACATGCATAGTCGGACGTCGGGTGTCTAGGCGGGCGCCTAGGTGGACATCGGGCGGGCACCAAGTGCCTAGCGCCTAGGCGCCACCTAGGCAGCCGCCTAGACCGCCTTTTAGTACAGTGGTAGTCGCATACATCAAACTTCCGATGATGCTTGAGTACTCCAGCTGTCTGACGCTTTTCCTTGGATTTGGCTTCAGCTTCTTGTCACACCTATACGGCGTATCGATTCCTGGAAGATCCTGATACCCATAGCATATGAGCATCTTTTCAATGTAATGAGACTGTGACAATGCCACTCAAGTTTCCGTCCGGATGATCTTTATCCCCAGGATAACATCAGCTTCCCCCTAAGTCCTTCATGTTGAACTTAGAAAAGAGGAACTTCTTTGTCTCAGTGACACTTGCTAGATCTGTACCTAAGATCAGCATGTCGTCTACGTAGAGACAAACAACAACTCCTCTCCCATCAGCGAACTTTGTGTACACACACTTGTCCGTCTCGCTGACCCTGTAACCGTTTGATCTTATAATTTTATCAAACTTCTCATGCCACATCTTGGGAGCTTGCTTCAGACCATACAAAAATTTTACCAACTTGCAGACTTCGTCTTCGAGACCCTTGACGACGAATCCTTCTGACTGTTGCATGTAGATCTCTTCGGTCAATTCACCATTCAGGAAAGCGGCCTTAACATCCATATGATGAATTACCAGCTTATGAATTGCGCTTAGAGCATCAACATTCTGATAGTCGTCATTCGCACAACTGGAGCATATATGTCGAAATAATCGATCTCCTGCTTTTGAAAAACCTCTTGGCAACTAACCTTGTCATGAACTTGTCAACAGTTCCATCGGCCTTCATCTTCTTCTTGAAGATCCATTTACATCTGATTGGTTTTGCTCCTTCAAGCAGATCGACTAACACCTGCGTGTTGTTGGAGGTTATCGAGTTGTACTCATCATTAGTAGCCTTATTCCAGAATATAGCATCTCTGGTCTTCATCGTCTCATCATAGGTAAGCGGATCTGATTCCGCATGATAGGTAACGAAATTCTCTCCGAAGTCCTTCTGTCTCCTCACTTGCTTAGATATAGGTTCTGCGAGTTCTGGTTCAATAGTTGTTTCTGCAGTAATAACATCTTCTTGGACTACCTCTTCGTAAGGAACTTGACCCTCTTGCGCACTCACATTGTTCTTCGGAATATCCACGAGAACAATGTTCTTGTGCCTTGTAAATTTATCTTCAAAGAATTCTGTATCGCGAGATTCAATGATATGATTTGACTCAATATCAAGAAACCTCCGAGCATTACTCTTATCAACATAACCCAGGAATATAGTCTTCGTAGTCCATGTTCCCAGCTTCTGAATTTTCAAATTCGGAAGCTTCACATATGCCCGACACCCCACACTCGAATGACATTCAAGTTGGGTCTGACCTTAAACCGGAGTTCATGAGGAGTGACTTCCGAAGTTGCATGTGGCACTCTGTTCAATATGAACGTAGTCGTAAGCACTGCTTCACCCCAGAAGCAATTTGGAAGACCCGCAGTCAACAGCATTGAGTTCATCATCTCTGTTAACGTTATGTTCTTCCTTTCTGCAACACCATTTGATTGAGGAGAGTACGAAGCAGTTATCTCGTTGATAATTCCATGTTCTATGCAGAACGATGTAAATTCATGAGACCTATACTCTCCACCTCGATCACTTTTGAGTCTCTTAAGTTGTTGTCCGGTTTGACGCTCGGCTTCAGCCTTGAAGTCCTTAAACTTCTCAAATAATTCATCTTTAGACTTGAGCAGATAAACGAATGTGTACTTTGATAAGTCGTCGATGAAAGTAATGAAATACTTCATCCCGGCCTTTGTGGAGAACTGCTTGAAGTCACAGATATCTGAGTGCACCAACTCCAAAAGATATGTACTTCGGTTTACCCGTTTGAACGATTTTCTTGTAATCTTCGTCTACGCACAGACCTCACACTTCTCAAACTCCTTACCTCCACATTTGGAGATAAGTCATAGACTAGACATCTTGTTTATTCTTTTACAATGAACATGTCCTAGTCTCTTATACCACAACTCAAGAGAATAACCAGAAGAAGAAACTGCATTCACTATCTCCATAGGAGTTACAAGTTGAAGTTTAAATATCCCTTCGGTACAGAAAGCTTTTCCGAAGTATGTTTATTTATAAGACATAACGACTTGACCAGCGTTAATGTCCATTCTCAAGCCTGCGTTACTGTCACGCCCCAGAACCAGAATACTGGAGAGCGGGGGCAGACATAGCCAGCTACGTATAACGGAATGGGATCCATACCGCTATACGGTCACGGCTGTCTAGATATGTGAGGGTTTCACTACAATCCATCAGTCTCTTAAGGTCATAAAATAGCCTATTGTCTCAATCTCAACCAACTAATAATAGTTACAAGATGGCAGACTACCAAATACACAATAGTAAGGCGTCCCATACATTATATATTCGGAATGATCATGAAGCTAGTCGTTACAAAATGTGAGGACTAGCAAGAGTTCAGTCATACATGATCAACCCCCGGAGCTTGTCAATCATGTTACAGCCCGTAGGCAGACAGTAAGTAAGTACAATCGAGCTAACACTTGCTCGTCGGCTAAACGCCTCAAAAGAATAATTTACAACATTACAGTGGGAGAACAAAAAAAACCCACTCGATGTCCTGGTTACGCCTGGTGACCACCATCGGGCTGAAAAGCAGGGAGATCCTTTGGTGCTGCTCCGGTATCTGGCCATACAAAACCAGCTGGGTCAGACCCCAGAAAGAGCAAGTGCCACAAAGGAGGCTTCACTTAAGAACTAAAACCAACAAATCATTAGCATTCAACATGTAAGAAAATAATAAGTAACACAGATTGAGGTTTGTACACTACCAATGCACTTGCCTCAATCAGAGAAAATAATTAAGAGAAGCATCATTGACATAAAAGAACTGGAGAATCGTGCTAAATAAATTATAGCTGGACAATATATGACGAGAAGACGAATGTACTATTCCGGAAACCAGGTTACAATCCTTAAACCAAACAAGGACCGAGATTATAACCCTTCGCCTGAACAGAACTTAGTCTCTGATCATTTATTGCTAAAGGTGCTAATCATTAACGTGAAAAGGAGAGAGTACAATGATAAAAGTGACAATGAAGAGTGCAATACGCTAGAGTGACAATAGAGTACAATCGTTATAGTGACAATCTGGAGTGACAATCATTATAGTGACAATCTGGAGTGACAATCATTCAATCATTCTGGTACAATCTTGCAATCAATCAATTCTAGACAATACTATACTGGACTAGACTCCATCCAGGCAATCACGGCCAATCATTGCCTACGGCTTTCTACATTAACTAACTAGGGTTATCACAATCCTAGTTACTAGCAAGATGCAATAAGATGCTCCAAGTAGTCACAGGCCCTGCAGCTATCCAGGTTATCCAGGCGAACATTATAGTGACAATTAAGAGAGTACAATACATTGGAGTGACAATAGAGTTCAATCATTTAAGTGACAATGGTGGGTGCCCCACGTAACAGTGGGCTGGAAATGTGCCCTACTCGTCGGCAGGCTACAAGTCCAAATATTTGCGGCCGGGATAACGGGATCGCCTGTAACTGGGGAACATCTCTTCATGTCTAGTAAATTATACTAGTCATTAACCCTAGTCCATTTCAGTAGGTACTCCTGACCGTGGTACTCAGGAGTCCCCTCCTAGACATCATGCAAGACAGGACTGGATTATTTGTACAAGCACAATCGCCCACGGTGTCTGGATTAATTATACAGGTCAGGTCAGGTCATGTCAGGTAGCCGTCGCAACAGCTTATCAAGATATATCATGTCAGTTTATCATGCCAAGTGTACTTTGTCAGGAGTGCGCCACGGCGGACCACTATCATGTCAAGTCAGTTTATCCTTTCAATCGTGTCAATCAAGTTCAGGACAAAAGGCGTAAGGATATAAAATGGACGTAAAAATATACAATAAGGGGTAAATGTGTACTCAAGTTATACTGAAGTTACAAGATAAAAATAACATTAATAATCGAATACAAATAATAAGACAAAGCTCAGGAAAGACTCCATGCGGCTCAGGAATCCGAGTCCATGCGGCTCAGGGAATAAGCAGAGTCCTATGCGGTTCAGGGAGTCCTAGCCTTATGCGGCTGAAGGGGGAATCGGGCTTATGCGGCTGAGACAGCATATCTCATGCGGCTCAGGGTGACGGGTCTCATGCGGCTCAAAGAACGAGCCTCATGCGGCTGGGTCCAAGCAAGGGTCATGCGGCTCAGGACGGGTCAGGGTGCATGCAGCCCGGATGATACGGGTTCATGCGGCTCAGGAATGTGGTGCTTATGCGGCCAGCGGGGGATGGGTCATATGCGGCCGGGAGAGACAAGTCCTTATGCGGCTGGGAACGAGTAGTCCCATGCGGCTCAGGAAATTAAGGAACTCATGCGGCTGGGAACTCAGAAGTCCATGCGGTCAAGATAACAGGGACTCATGCGGCTCAGTCTGAGCAAGGCTATGCGGCTAGATCCGAGTCAAGTCTCATACGGCTGGAAAAGACTTGCCGCATGATTGTTCATGCGGTCAAGTACTCAAGAAGTCTTATGCGGCTGGGGAATTCCATGCGGCCAGTAGAACTCGCCGCATAGAGTTATGCGGCTGAGTTAATGCGGCCAGACTGTTCTTCTTCTCCAAGTTTTTCCGAGAAGAAGAACTAAGCAACCATGGCTTCCAAGCAACGTAAAACTTCCATCCAGAGCCCAAATCCGAACTTCCATAGGTCAAAATGGGGTAGAACGAAATGCTCTACAACATGGAACCATCAAAACTTAAAAATAACAATGCTAAATAGATCAAAACCCAAGAACTTCAAAAATAAAATAAACTTGAATCTGCAAGAATCTAGCCATGGAAATAGAAAATGCCAAGTACTAAAGAGTATTAGAATGCTGCAAGTAAGAGAATGGAACAATAAAATTCGGGTTCCTCCATGAAGCAAGATGCACTTGCCTAGCTCTCTCTCTCTCTCTCTCTTGGTAGGTGCAGGAGTTAATGGTGGAGAAGAAGAAGATATTAATGAAGAGAGAGAAGGAGAAAGGGTAATAAATACTATGGGTGGTGGTAGGTAGGGGGTTCACCCCTTGGTTCTTGATGAACCAAGGCAACCAAGCCTAGCCGAACCAAACCAACCCCAGGAATAAACCAAGCCTCACTAATCCAAAATAAACCAATGAACCATTAAAACCATTTAAACTATCAATGCCAATAAAACCAAGCCAGTGCAAAATAAACCAAGATAACTAATCATGACAAAATAAAATATGGGTCCAAAACACGTATACGTACACTAAATACGTATCACGAATTTGGGACATTACAGTTGCAGAGCAGGCTTCCAGAGACCAGGTTCTTGGCTATAGCTGGTACGTGCTTCACATTCTGAAGCGTTAGCGACTTTCCCGAAGTCAGTTGCAATACCACCGTCCCGATCCCGAGTGCTTCAGCTTGTGTCTGTTTCGCCACCATAACCTTCTCAGAAACAGGTTGGTACATGGTGAACCACTCCTTCTTTGAGCAAACATGACACGAGGCCCCAGTGTCTATCCACCAGTCCGTGTTAATCCCAGCTAAGTTAACCTGAGCAATCACAACAACAAAGTTAGCCTTACCTTGCTCATTTTGTTTTGGTTTTTCTTTGTAGTCCCTCTTCCAGTGGTCTTCCTTGCCACCGTTGAAACAAGTCCCAGGATCTTTGGACTTGGGCTTGAACTGAGCCGACTTCACCTTCAGATGGTTAACGTCTTTCTTCTTTTGGTAGGGAGCCTTTTGCTTCCCTTTGGAATTTTCTCTTGCACCATGTTCGCCTTGGCCATCTGCTTGGACAAAGCGTCCATTTTAAGTTAAGCCCTCAACTCATCTTCAATATATATCCAATGCAAGAGGCGTTCCAGATCCACTTCCATCTTCTTGCGGTGGATGTCCGCGATGAAGTTGTTCCACCCAGGTGAGAGCTTGGCGACAATACCCCAACGACAAAAGCATCGACCAAGGACATGCCGTCATCCGCCAGCTTCTAACGTAACTTGAGGAACTCCTCGACTTGAGGCAACATGATTTTGTCGTCCTTAAACCGCATCCTCCAGACCTTTTCGATCACGTGGATCTTGTTTCTGTTCTCATTTGTCTTGTAGAGATTTTCTACAGACTCCCAGACGTCCTTTGCATTGACCGTCTTGTTGTATGACTCCACCAGAGAGTCCTCCATCGAGCTTTGGATCAACAACTTACAGAGGTTATCCCGCCTCCACTTCGACTGCAAAGCCATGGCTTCAGCAACCCTTCGAGCATTTTCACCCTCTGGAATCAAAGGCTCAGGATCTGTCAATACATAGTCGACGCTCATGAGTTGAAGATTAAGGCTGGCCTTTCTCTTTCAGACGTTAAAGTGCTCCCTGTCAAACTTCTCAAGTTTAAAACTTGTATCGAGAAGTTGTGCACGGTTGTTCTCCATCAGATCTGAATCTTGCTTTGAGATTGTTATCCCTGAAACAGATCGTTAGATGGAAATCTCTCTTACTTCCAGAGAGAGGAAAAATTCGTTCTCCTAAGAGAGATGAAAACTCGTTCTCAATCGAAGTTGATGCAACAAAGATGAATATTCGTTCTCAACCGAAGTTGATTCAACGACTTTGCTAGGGTGATAAAGATCATCGTTGCTCAAAGCAAGATTCGTCCTATTGCGATCTGCTCCCAGGAACCAGCAAGTTCGAAAGAACTTCTGGAACGCTCGCTGTCACCTCCTTTCACAAACTCGAAGAACTCCAATGGCAGCGGCCTCACAACTCTCGTCGTCTCTTTATTTTAGCGTAAGTCCTTAATGAAGGTACGAAGAGAGTATTTATAGAGAAGGGCCGAAACTCTAATCCTAATCCTGGCCGTAACTGATTGCGAAAAGATAGGAGCAAATATGGAAAAATTTGAATGAATTAAATTTAAATCCCACAAAAATCGGATCTGATCAATTAACTCAATATTTTCATAACCGCTCAAATCTTCGAATCAGCCACATCATTAGCCGCATACGCCCTTCAGCCCGTCCTACGTGCAACCGCGCAGCAGCTCCACAAGTGCACAGGCGCGCAGCGCAGCACAGCAAGCACGCAGGCTCGTAGCGCACAAAAGGCGTCTTATGCCGATGCTGACGTGCTAAGTGCAAAGTGCGTCAACAAAGCGCCACTTTGTGTCCTTGAACCCGAGTCCGAGTCCGAGTCGCTAAGCCCCTTCGGAGCTTAGCTCCATAAGAAAATTATCCCATGAGCATGACAAAAAGCATTACTGCTTCTTTGTTGGTTTAGCCTTCTTTCCACTAGAAAAATGCCTCTACATGGCACCCATGTGTCTCTCCACACTTCATGTGATCTCTCAACACAAGCAAAGCTTTATATAGAGATATCATCCATTTGGTTTTTCTAATGTGTGACTATCTTTCTAGTTTCTAAAGCAAAACACTAACAACAACAAACAATAACACCAACAGTTTTCGCCCCCTACTTCGCAAAATTACAGCTCCAGCTTCCAACTCTGTAATCTCCTTGATTAGCAATTGCCAAGTTTAGTGTCGTCAACTCAAAATTTTCAACCCTATGAACATACGATTTACTTGCATATTAATTTTGAACTATTATATTAAAATAATTAATTAATTGTCTTTTTTTTGTTGCGTGTCAGAGTTGTATAACCAGTTTCTTAACTTACCAATCCATCCGTGCAAGAACAGAAACCTTATATATATATATATATATATATATATATATATATATATATATATATATATATATATATATAATTTTTTTTTACTATTGTTCTATTAATATATTTTTTTTTTTGAGGGTGTCCACTTCTATTAATATTTATTAATATATATTTGTACTTACATCCAACATTTTAATTTTAATATACTTATATTTTATCTTTTGTCACAAAATTTTTTATTTACAAAAAGTAAAATATAAGTCTAATAAATTAAAAAATAGAATATAAATATAAATTTATATTAACAAGTGGGGGTGAAACTCAATTTTATACTTCATCCTATTCTAGATATTTGTAAGAAGGAACAGTAACCATCAGTCACTCGACCCAGTGACCAATTACGAAACTACCCCCACCAAACACCAAAACTTCACCCACCATCACAAACTGAGAAAGAAAAAAGATAAATGAAAGACGACGAGCTAACCGGAGAACGGAGATACCGGAGGAGTAGATCCCGCCGGTGAGATCAGCGGCGTCCCGCCCTCCGGCCTCCTCGTCACCCTCGGCTCCTCCTCCTCCGCCGCCGCCGTTGCCGGACGCTCCCCTCCGTTCCGACCGGAACGGGTCCAAAACGTTGGGCGCTTCCGGAGTTTACCCAGCCCAGTCTCCGGCGTCCGTCCGGCGAGGGTGTCGTCCCACAGCTGGTCGAGAAGTCCCATCGGTGTTCCCACTTATCTACGGTCAGACCACTCAGTTTGCGGATCCTGCAGATGCGGTGCTGAGGGAATATTTATAGGCGGGTTTGGATCGGGTTAGCGGGTCCTGGGGGCACGGGTTACGTGGACGGGGGATAAGATCGAGGAGACGGCGTCTTCCTCGGAGGCTGCACCACGTGGGCGAGTGCCACGTGATGTGGGGATGGGTCGAGTGGGACCGCGAGGAAAAGATGTTCGGTGTCGAGAATGCCCTCCAAAGAGGGAGGTTTTCTTCAAACTGACACCATGCTATACTAAGATTTTTATATTTATTTCAACTTCGACCTATACAATTAAAAAAATTAGATCCTAAATTTTTTTAAGCTATTTACACTAATCTTTTCGATATTTTTTATTTATTAAATTATTATTTTTTATTTTGAAAATAATTACATAGAACTCACCTTCTCTTTATATTGTAAGGATGGTTAGTATAATATCCATATATGTAAAACATAAAATAGAGGAGAGGTTTGCATAGTAAATATAAAACATAAAGGAGGTTCGGTAGTGTTTGATTGGACTTTTTTCCATGAAAAATATCTTCATCACAATTTTTTCATCAATTGTAGTGTGTGATAGTCTATATTTTTCATTGAATTATTTTCCAAAAAACTATCATTTTTTATTTTTTTTCTAAAATGGTGGAAAATAAAACTTGTCCAATCCATAGGAAAAAGTTTTTTTTTTCCATAGAAAATAACTATTTTTCGTGGAAAATAATGACAATCAAACACCCAAATTAAGTTTTCCATAGAAATTTTTTAAAATTTCATGGAATTTTTTTTCTTAGAAAAATAATTCTATAGAATTAATTTCATTTCCACATTTTTTCATGTTGCAATCAAACACACTAAAATGGTAAAAAATAAAACTTGTCCAAACCATAGGAAAATATCATTTTCCATAAAAATAATTATTTTCGTGGAAAATAATGACAATCAAACACCCAAATAAAATTTTTCCATGAAATTTTTTTCCTAGAAAAATAATTCTATGAAATTAGTTTCTTTTTCACATACTTTCCACCTTGCAATCAAACACATCCTTTGTGTAATTATTTCAAAATAAAATAAGTTTATTTAATAAACCGGAAACGTAGAGAATGTTAGTATAAAAAACATAAAATTTTAGGATCTAAACTCTAATTAGCCCTAGACTAAACTGTGAAGTTTGTTAGCTGATATTTGATATTTCTTTAAGATTCTTTAGACTATCCAATACTTTATCTATTTTTATTTTTAAATTGAGAGAAAATTTTAAGATGGTAAAAATTGGTATAAAACGATGAAAAGAAAAGAAAAAGTGGATTTAAGAATCGACTTTTTATATCCATTTTTGTAATTTTAAAATTTTAACTATAATTAATATAATAATTATATTACTAAAAAATTTCTTCTTGAAATATTTCAATAGAATTTAGTACTTAATATTTTTTTATTAGTATTATTAATTTTCTCCGTAGAATTTGAGACAATTATGGATTCTTCACAGTATTTAGAGAAATTTGGAGAATAATATAGTTTAATTGTGAACAAATAAATATATGTTGTAATAAATAATACTTGCTTATTGTTTGAGAATAGATGGATTGAGTTGTAAAATTTTAAACATGGAATAATATGAAAATATTATGTTCACTAACATGTCGTATTTTTCTTCTTGAAATAAATAATATATATGTTCAAGACTTGGACTTAAGCAGATGAAATAGACGTCTCCCACCTTAGTCAATTAAGATGATTGGCACTAGTCAACTCTTGTTATATAGACTGTTTTGAAAGAAAAAAATGTTATGATTTGGATAAACCAAAATGTGGATGCTCTTATCCATATACATAACAAATCCTATCATATTTCCTCTTATTTATATTATCAATGAGAAAGTTCCATATGAATTTCGATTCGGCTACCGATATTTTTTTTTATTTTTCATTTTCATAACACGTTATCAGCACCGTAGCTCGAGGAGCTCGAGAAGTCCTAGGTCGCCAGATGATGAATAAGCACAAGACTTTAACCAATTATAAGAGCAACAGTTGCCCGATCAAGATTCCATTTGGTTGGCTTTCGGTAACACCACTATATCTTATTTTTTTTCCTCCAAGAATGCTCAGAAATTATTTTTCTTCTTTCACATATGCTATTGGATGATCGAAGCAATCTACGGTTTAAATTTTATCTTAATATGTACTCGCAAACCTTTACTAGGATTCCATAAATTTATATCACCTATTTACATCAGTTTTGCTTGTCGTCGTATATATATTTATGCTAGATGCATGAGAACGATGACACACAACAGATGTTAGCTCAGCTTTAGTTTTTGAACAAAAGCTCAATTCCCACCTAAGCATTAGTCCCACATCGGATAGTGAAAGTACCTCCACTATGTATATATTACCTCTTCTACTTTTGTTTCAATAAAAGTTGTGTGTGGGAGCTCTATGGACCACACGCGCGCGCCGTCGCCGCCGTCTGGCTCGGCTTGGTTCGGCGCGCATAACGGGTGCGGACACGTGTCCACATCTGTGGGCGCCGAATGCCGATTCGATTCTTTCTTCGAGTTCGGGCCGAGACCCTAAACAATTTTTTGCTCCTTTCTACAAATTCTGACCGTTACAAATTTTAAAATTCCATAACGTTCACTATTCAAATTCCGTTCAGGTTCAACGAACCTTGTGCTGGCAAACGTTTATTTTAATTGACTCATTAAACCTGTCATTATTCTCCTACGTTGGAAAATCCCTATAAATATCTCGTCTCATTCCTTCATTTTTTACACTAAAAAATTATCTTCCCTCTCTCAAATTCTCGTGCTCTCAACATCACTGCTGTTCTCTATTGTTGCTCTGGGCGGAGCTAAGTCGGGGTCATTCTCTCGACGTCGTGTGCGGCAACGAGATTCCGGTGGAGCGGAAATTTTACCACTAGGGACGTTCGGATTCAGTCTGCACATAGACCCAAGCTAACTCTTAGGGCAGTGCTACGTGCACGACTTCCCCGAAGGCCGGTAATAATTTAATTTTTTTTTTTATTTGCAGATTTCAAACACAGTATTCTTGAAGAATATCCAACAGTCTAAGAGTTAACTATTTTTACAAAATATTTACTTTGTTGTTTTTCAAATTTCTGTACGAAAATATCAATTATTTGCTAGGAACAAATTTCTTTCTGTCATATACAAAAGTGTTAGAAATAATTGCTGTTAGAAGTAATTGTTGTCATATACAAATTTGTTTCTGTCATATACGTTGTTGTTTTCTTATACAAACTGATATAAGCAATTGGTTCTGTTTGCAAAGTTTTCAAATTGGTTCCTCATCTAAAGTTTGCTACATTGGTTCTTCATCTAAAGTTTGCTACATTGGTTCTGTTATACAAACTGTCATAGTTTTTCATCTAAAGTTTTTCATTTAAAATTGGTTCTGGTTGCAAAGTTTGAAAGCAAAAGCTTCTGTTTGCAAAGTTTCTATTTCGCCATTATTATCTATACTGTTTAAGTAAATTTGCTACATGCTTAACATTTTTTTTTTTGAATATTCACATTGGTTGATCATTGTCATATATAAATTATAATACTCTTTGGACAATTGATCTTATATAATTGTCATCACTTAAGTAAATTATTGTTCAACTAATCTTGTTAGAATTGACACGGTAGAAATTTTTTTTTCTATCAATTCTAGCTTCTTTTACTCAATATTTTAATTTAGGCCAAATCAAACAATTAATTAATTTAGTAAAAAATTCTTTTAGTTTTTAAGTTCTAAAGTTAAGATTTGTTTGGGAACAAGCCGAAAGGGCCCTTCTGTCAACAAGGCGAAATATCGTCTAAGCGACCGGTACTTAAGAGTTCCAAGTGAACCTCCGCTTGCTGGGATCCGGCCCCTACAGCTAACCCAACCTTATCAAAACTTGAAAAACTAAAAATTTAAAGGTTTATGACTAAAATTATTTTAATTGTTCATTTTAGCTTAAAACCATCTTATTGAGTAAATATAATTTTTCAGACCTTAGAAATATGACTTCCAAGGAAGAGACTTTCTCTGCAAAGCCTGCAAAATTCAATGACACATATTTCAAGAGATGGCAGAACCAGATGAAATTTTGGCTTACCACCTTAGGCCTGATTTCAGCCATTGATGGGTCCACACCCATCTAAAACGATTCTGATGAGACTGAGTCTGACGTAGGGGTTTCCAAGTCCTTCTCTTCTACCAAGCCTAAGACCCCTAAGGAAATTGATTACCACTGCTTCCACAGAATCTTAAACGCTATGTCGGAGTCACTCTACGACATATTTTTTGAGTATAAAAGCGCTAAAGAACTCTGGGATGCTTTGGAAGATGAGTATGGTTGTGATGATGCTGGAATTGATAGATTCAATTATACCACATTCAACCAATATGTCATGGTAGATAACAAACCTATCAATGACCAAATCCTTGAGTTCCAAGAACATCTTAGGCATATTCAAGCAAAGGGAACCGTCTTTTCTACTGGGCACAAAATAGGATGCTTGATAGATAAACTCCCCCCTTCCTGGTCTAAAGTGGCAAAGGACCTTCTACATCTACAAGGATCTATTACATACTCTCAAGCTCTACAGAGAATTAGAACAGAAGAGAAATATAGGTCCAAGACCAAAGCTAGGTCAAATGCCACAGCTAAGGTAAACCTTGTAGAAAGCCATGAAAAACCTAAGTCAAACAACCATCTCAAATCCAAGAAAAACTCCTTCAAAAAGAAGCAGAGTTTTCAACCTCCTCACCAAAATCACCAAAACCAAAACCATCACCATCAAAACCCTCAACCCTAAAAACCTAGAAACTTTGGTCAGACTCAGGATCAAAGAAGATTTTGTTTTGTGTGTGGTAGAACCAATCATACAGCCATGAACTGCTTCCAAAGGAATAAAGAACCTATCCAGAACTCCTTCAAGGAAAAAGGCAAGCCAGAGGCTAACATGATTCTGAATGGGTCTTCCAGCTCCTTCAGGTCTGTAAGCTTTCAACATGTAGTAAACTTGTCTTTCCATTCTGATGATTGGTGGTTGGATTCTGGAGCTAATGTTCACGTTTCATTTGATCGCTCCTGTTTTTCAACCTATCAGGAATCAAGTGGAGGAGGCGTGACCCTAGGAGATGGCTCAACGGCATAAGTTGTGGGAAGAGGAAGAATAGATCTGAAGATGACATCAGAAAAAATTCTACCTCTCCATGATGTGCTTCATGTGTCGTCTGTCAGAAGAAATCTTGTTAGTGGATCTCTCCTTGTAGCCTCAGGATACAAAATTGTAATGGAGGCCAATAAAGTAGTTTTCTCTAAGAATGATTTGTTTGTGGGGAAAGAATTTGTGAAAGATGGACTCTTTATTTTAAGTACTATGAATAAAAGTTCTAATCCTTCTTTTGTTGTAAATGTTGAATCATCAAATGTTTGGCATGGTAGACTAGGTCATGTGAACTTAGGATCTATCAAAAGGATGATGAACTTAGATCTTATCCCTAAGACTCCTATAGATGATGAACACAAATGTGAGATTTGTGTTCAAGCCAAACACACTAGATTGCCTTTTAAATCTGTCTATAGGGATTCTGAACTCCTAGAACTTATCCATAGTGATGTTTGTGATTCCACTAGGGTCTTGACCCGAGGCGGTAGGAAATACTTTGTTACTTTTATAGATGACCATTCAAAGTATTGCTACACCTATCTCCTTAAGACCAAAGATGAAGTTCTAGACATATTCAAGGTCTATAAATCTGAAGCCGAGAACCAGTTGGATAGGAAGATTAAGATCCTTAGATCAGATCGTGGTGGAGGGTATACCTCAAATAAAATGACTAACTTCTGTGAAGAGCACGGAATTATTCATGAGGTAACTGCTCCTTATTCACCACAATCCAATGGAGTTGCTGAAAGGAAGAATCGTACTCTTTTAGATATGGTCAATGCCATGCTTCTCAGCTCAGGTGCTCCTGATAATCTTTGGGGAGAAGCCTTATTGTCAGCCTGTTATATTCTTAATATGATACCCAGTAAGACTAATGATAAGACACCATATGAGTTATGGAAAGGTCGAATCCCTAGGATTAATTACCTCAAAGTTTGAGGATGCCTAGCTAAGGTAGGAATTCCTGAACCCAAAAAGAGGAAGATAGGACCTAAGACTGTAGATGCTGTATTCATAGGATATGCCCTAGATAGTAATGCCAATAGATTTCTTGTAACCCATTCTGAAGTAAATAAAATCTCTAATAACACAATCATTGAAGCTAGAGATGCAGTTTACTTTGAGAATATTTTTTCCTTCAAGGATAGAACCCCTTCATCTTCCTCTAACCCTTCTCTTACTCCGTCTACTAGTTCTCATGACCAAATGCCTAATTCTCAATCTGAACAAGTCATAGAACCTAGAAGGAGTAAAAGAGAAAGGATTGAAAAGAATTTAGGAGAAGGATTCTTCACATTTTTGATAGAAGGTGATCCCTCAACTTATGAAGAAGCTATATTTTCTCCTGATGCCCTTTTCTGGAAAGAAGCTATTAACAATGAGTACAACTCCATCATGGAGAACAATACTTGGTTTTTAGCAGACCTTCCTTTAGGCAGCAAACCAATAGGTTGTAAGTGGATCTTTAAGAAGAAACTTAGAGCCTATGGTACCATAGAAAAATATAAGGCTAGATTAGTGGCCAAAGGATTTACCCAGAAGAAAGGATTAGATTTTTTTGATACCTACTCTCCTGTAGCTAGAATATCTTCTATTAGAACCCTTCTAGCTTTAGCATCCATTCATGATATGCTGATCCATCAAATGGACGTAAAGACAGCATTTCTAAATAGAGATTTAGAAGAAGAGATATATATGGAACAACCTAAAGGTTTTATTGCTAAAGGTCAAGAAAACAAGGTTTGCAGATTAGTAAAATCTCTTTATGGCCTAAAGCAAGCTCCCAAGCAATGGCACAACAAATTTGACAAAGTCATTATAGAATTTGGTTTTGTGCCAAATGAATATGACAAATATTTGTATTCCAAAAATACAAATAAAAGTTGTGTTATCTTATGCTTGTATGTTGATGATATCCTTATTTTAGGATCTTCATTGGAATTGATAAATAATACTAAGAATTATTTATCTAACTAATTTGATATGAAAGACCTAGGTGAGGCAAACCTGATTCTAGGAATGCAAGTGTCAAAAGGGAAAGAGGGCTATACTCTATCCTTAGCACATTCAATTGAGAAAATGCTAAGGAAGTTTGAGTATTTTGACAAGAAACCTGCCCTTAACCTTTATGACAGCAATGTTGTTCTCAAGAAGAATGAAGGATTACCTATAGAACAACATAGATATTCATAAATGATTGGGTCCCTTATGTACATAACAAATAGGACTAGACCTGATATTGCATTTGCTATTGGGAGACTAAGTAGATATACTAGTAACCCAAATCAGGCACACTGTACTGCATTAGACAGAGTATTTAGATATCTTAAGGGTACTCTAGATTATAAACTTCATTATTCTAGACACCCTAATATCATAGAAGGTTACTCCGATGCAAATTGGGTAACTGATTCACATGATGTGAAATCCACTACTGGATATGTTTTTACCCTAGCAGGAGCTGCAATCTCCTGGGGATCATGTAAACAAACTATCATAGCCAGAAGTACAATGGACTCTGAAATGATAGCTTTGGATACTACATGTACAGAGGCCGAATGGCTTAGAAATCTTGTTATGCATATACCTATTTTTGTTCATCCCGTTCTTGCAATTTCTATAAACTATGATAATAAATCTGTTATAGAACTACTAAAGCATGATTCTGTGAATGCTAAGATGAACAGGCACCTGCACCTGCGTTTCAAGTCAATAAAGAGCCTATTGGGCAAATATGTGGTTCTTGACTATATAAAGTCAGAAAAGAACCTTGCAGACCACTTGACGAAGGGTCTGTCTAGGACTTTGATCCTAGAATCATCGAGGGGGATGGGGTTAAGCCTATAGTATAGTCACCAGCAGTGGCAACCCAACCGAGTCTGACTGGAGATCCGAAGAAGCCGGTTCAATGGGTAGAAACAAGCTGGACTAGGTGACTATTATGGAACACTGACCTGAGATTAAATTCTCTTTAAAATAAAAGCCCAGGAGGCTGTACATGTGTACATTCATACCCCATCCCTATGGTGACAGTGTTCCTTTTGTGATATGGATAGGTTGAGTTTAAACTCTTAATAAGTCCAAGCATGATATGCAGGGTTGATACCTATCACCAACCCTTAAGGACTTACCTATATGAGAGGTCGTGAGGGCCGCGACTATAGGACAGGGCGATCCTAGACAACTCTCATGAATGTGTAAAAGTGCGCATGGCCAATCAAATGCGCCAACCGATAGACCCAAGTACCTCTAGCGTACTATGTGTGCTATTTTCAGAGTCTGGTTTAAGAAGACTGATTCAAGGCGTAGTCCATCAAGATCTTCTTCAGACAAAGACAATAGTCACTACGTGAGATTCAAGACTGTAGTCCATCTCATTTATGTATAGTATACAACTGTCCAGAAATTCTTTTACTCTTCTTTTATCTTTCTGTCTTCTATTACCCTGGAACTTGAGCTTTTTTTGGGGGGGGGGTTGTTAGCTCAGCTTTAGTTTTTGAGCAAAAGCTCAATTCTCACATAAGCATTAGTCCTACATCGAATAGTGGAAGTACCTCCACTATGTATATATTACCTCTTCTACTTTTGTTTCATTAAAAGTTGTGTGTGGGAGCTCCATGGGCCACACGTGCGCGCCGCCGCAGCCGCCCGGCCCGGCTCGGCTCGGTTCGGTTCGGCGCGCGTAACGGGTGCGGACATGTGCCCACATCTGCGGGCGCCGAATGCTGATTTAATTCCTTCTTCGGGTTCGGGTCGAGACCCTAAACGATTTTTTGCTCCTTTCTACAAATTCTGACCGTTACAAATTTTAAAATTCCATAACGTTCACTATTCAAATTCCGTCCAGGTTCAACGAACCTTGTGCTGGCAAACGTTCTGTAACGTTTATTTTAATTGACTCATTAAACCTGTCATTATTCTCCTACGTTGGAAAATCCCTATAAATATCTTGTCTCATTCCTTCATTTTTTACACTTAAAAATTATCTTCCCTCTCTCAAATTCTCGTGCTCTCAACATCACTGCTGTTCTCTATTGTTGCTCTGGGCGGAGCTAAGTCGGGGTCATTCTCTCGACGTCGTGTGCGGCAACGAGATTCCGGTAGAGCGGAAATTTTACCACAAGGGGCGTTCGGATTCAGTCTGAACATAGACCCGAGCTAACTCTTAGGGCAGTGCTACGTACACGACTTTCCCGGAGGCTGGTAACAATTTAATTATTTTTTTTATTTGCAGATTTCAAACACAGTATTATTGAAGAATATCCAACAACAAAGGCTTCGAAAGCATCGGAAATGATGGTACTTGATAGAGAAGTCAATTGAGAATGAGAATTAAGAATTTACACACACAAAACATGCATGTAAACAATCAAGGTCTACAAGGTCATAATATTTTGGCACATAATGATTATGTAGTTAAGTTTTCTAATTAATTTTACGAGAACAACTAGCCTAGCACAAGAGATATTTGACATGGCATTTTGCTTCTGTTGTCTTTTGATGATCGAAAGAAAGATGGAATATAGATAAATTTGATATATTTGTTGTGATTTGGATAAATTCAAATATGGATTCCCTTATCCATACTTAGAACAACCTCTATCTCATTTTCTCTATATATGTTATTAATGAAAAAAGCTACGTGCAGATTTTTGGTTACCAATTTTTTCTCTTTCTCTCTCATTTTCATAACACGTTATCAGCACCATTGCTCGAAGAGCTTCAGCTTTTAATGAGAAGAAAAGGCTTGGCTACAACGCATCTTCCCTTCGCTCCTAGCCGTATGAACAGATAAGTACATGTTAACTACTTTCAACTGCTAAATTGAAACGTGGTCATTTGTATTATTTGTGGGATATCCTAATAAACGAACCAATAAGAAACACTTAACCATTCCTATTGCATGTAGTGGATTAGGAAATGTTGGCAAATAGCCAATAATAAATAGTTGAAAATTTGTCACATGGTTGGACGAGCCTTCAGGTTGTCACGTAGGCAAGATGTTGCAAACATTCCTACTAGGGAATAATTAGTTCTTTGTATAGACCCAAATAGATCTGTAAGGAGTTCTTTGTATGATACTATTCCAGATCCAAATATATTTATCAGCTTTAACTCATATATGTTCGTGACTTGCATAGGCCACCACCAAGAAAGATTGAAATCAAGAAATTGGATTGAGCAATCAAACCAAGTTCATAGATTACATTTTTTGATTAAAAAAATTGTGCTATAGATATTGAGAATTTGATACTGGTTTCAAATTAATATATGATAAATTTTGGAAAAAGTTCTACCATCTGTTACTTTAATGATATATTAGTAACTTAGTATTTGATATAGGTCGTTAATGTTGGCAAGTATCACAAAGCATGCATGTTATCTTATACAATTCATTATTAGAAAAAATTGTTAGCTGCTTGGAGATGCAATTCTTTGTTTCCACAAAATCAGTATGTAGTTTATCTGAGGAAAAAAAAAATCTCGTATCATTTTTATGGCTTGAATTTTGCAAAAATGGTTATTTCTATATTTGTTGCAAATACTTGGTGAAGGACAGCGTTGCATTCTCCCATTAATTCTCTGTTGCACGTCTCCTGCTTAATGGCGATGAACAAATTGTGAATTGATTTTTATTATTGGGTCATGTGTTGTAGAATTTTGGGATATTTATTCTTTTAAACCATCTTTGAGAGAGATTTTTAATGGTTCACATTTTCTCTTAGACCCATGCTAATTATTTGAATAATGGTTATGAAAAAAGAGAGCAATGTCTATGGGACTTTGTTTATCAAACCCACTATGTTAAAAGAGTATAATAAAATTGATCCTAAAGCTTTCAAAGCAGCGATTCCAGTGAATCATTTTATGATTATTGTGGTTCCAAAAGAAAGATATGATCGTTTTGTTGACATGATTAAATACAATAATTAGCAAGTGACGCATATTGTTAGTGCCGGGGCACAATTTTTCGATGGAAAACTGAGAAAATGAAACAATTGTAAAAACAATAATCCAAATCAACACTTCAAGAAAGGTGATTCTGAATTACGAGAATCTAAAAAAATTTTGTAATCAACAGCAATCGATCGTAGTACTTCTAAAAAGAAGATACAATCAGAATTACTGGCAGCAATGAAGAAGGTGACTGGCGAAAGATGGAAGATGGTTTGCTGGGGTGAATGATCACCGTTGCTCAAAGCTTTATTCGCCCTACACGAACATCTTCCAGGAACCAGCAAGTTCGTCGGAGAACTTGGAACACTCCTACTCTTCTGACTCCTCGGATGGACACTAACTCCCGTGCAAAAGCAACGGTGGTGCTGCGCCTTTTCTCTCTCTCTCGAAGGCTGCTGGAATTCGCAAGCAAATTCCGATCAGAACTGTGTTAAAGAACACTTCTGAATTCTCTGTTTACTTGTGCTAAAAAATACTTCGTAAACTTTCTGTGGTGGCTTCACTTTCTTGTATATTACTAGCCTTGTAAGAGAGAGAGAGGATGCCTTATATAGGCCCTGCAGCAACTACTCGGTTGCCACAAAGTTAGGATCATGGTAAAAACTACCCCGAACATGTAGCAACCGCCCAGAACGTGCAAACGTACGTTCTGCTGCAAGTTGCGCCAACTGCGCACACCCCGCGCTCCTTGTACTCTGCGCGACAGAGCGCGCACTGAACTGCGCACACTACGCGTACTGTACGTACTGTGCACACGGTGCACGCAGCGCAACCAGCACACCCCCGTAACCCGAGCAACCCGCGCAACCTGGGCGCGCACCTGGGCATGCGCAACTGGGCAGCGCAACTGGGCTTGCGCAACGTGGCATCGCAAGTGGCTCGCGCAACGAGCGCAACTAAAGCGCACTATGCGCCTAGCGATGATGCTGACGTGCTAAGTGTAAAGTGCGCCAACAAAATGCCACATTATGCCTGATGAGCCCATGAGCCCGAGTCCGAGTCTGAGTCCGAGTCCGAGTCGCTAAGCCCCTACGGAGCTTAGCTCCCATGGAAATAAATTTCCCAAGAGCAAAAAGCATGAATGCTTTAATTGTTGATTTTAGCCTTTTTCCCATTAGAAAAATAACCCCACATGGCAAACCAATGTGCACCTCCACACCACATGTGCTTCTCTAAAGAAGCAAAGCTAATATATAGAGATACAAGTCCTTTGGTCTAGCCGATGTGGGACTAAAATTCACTTTGTAAAAGACCAAAACCCAACAATCCCCCACATATCTCTATATATGAGTATAAGTGTTCCCCACAGTAACTGTCCATCATGCATTAGGAGAGATGTCGCTGACGACTTGAATCTTCCCACATGGGTCAAACAATAGACTATATTACAAGAATGGACTAAGCCTTGAATTCTGCATCATAGCTGAAATTCTTTCCACTCACATAATGTAGTTACATGTGCTTATGGCTACACATTAAAGGCCCTGTGCCAGCCTGGTTTCAGTGTATAATTTTAGGCGTCTACAAGTTTACCCTCAAGAGACGGCCTGATATCTCTTTGTCCATACACTATAGGTGAGTTCATTATAAAGAGACATGGCATGAAGCATTTTGCACTTCCCTTACGGTGCTACGCCGCTATGACATGGCTTAAAGCCGAGGCCTTACCCCGTACCGGAAACCTCGTCGTAGTGTCCTACTACTATAGCATGAGGCAACCGCCGTGCCAAACTACCCAGCATGAAGCCTTAGGCTCCCTTGCGGTGTTACGCCGCAACGAAATGGCTTGCAAGGCCGAGGCTTTATCCCTAACCGGGTACCTCATCGTGGTGTCGTGCCACTATAACATGAGGAACTCTCCCTCTTTGTAGTGCTGACTACATCCCTCTTTATTTTAACATACAACATTAGGCTAACTGCCTATTTGCGGTGCTACGCCGCTATGACTTGGCCTACAAAGCCGAGGCTTTATCCTATTCCTGGACAGCACCCCACATATAGGAACCTCATTGTAGAGTCACCCCACTGTAGCATAGAATTTCACTCCTTGTAGTGCTGCTATACCGTGCTTCCTATAAAGCACACCAGGCATTCACTCTGCCTGAGAACTCATTAAGGCAATTAAGCCAACCTTCCCACAGAAACCGTTTTCCGCAGAAAACAATAGTAGACAACAGTGGTTATAGGTCCGTAACCTCTCCATGCCCAATAGAACATGTACCCACCGTTCCTGATATTCTTCCGATTAGTGGTCCTCCCTTGAACCAAAAGCAAGATGCCTAGTAGATTTCTCTTTGAACTATTAGCATAAAACTTTATGGTAGGAATACAATAATACAATATCAGAATGCCTTCAAGCCTATTTTACAAGCTGTGTCATCGACCAGCTGGCACTTGAGGCCCTTGGTGAACGGATCTGCCAGGTTCTCCTGACTCCGAACATCAATCACTGCAATTATACCTCTCTTGATAAGATCGTGTACTGCCCTGTGCTTTAACTGCATAGTCCTCTTCTTTCCGTTGAAGAGGTCATTTGATGCCACCGTCGCAGTCGCCTGGTTGTCGCAGTATATCGATATCGCCGGTATTTGTGCCCCAACCACTGGAAGATCATATATGAGCTCCCGAAGCCATTCTGCTTCCTCGGCTGCGGTATCAAGTGCAAGGAACTCAGATTCCATGGATGACCGCGAGAGCATAGTCTGCTTCTTTGACTTCCACGATATAGCAGCTCCACCCATTGTGAAAATGAATACACCTGTGGACCTCTCGCTCTCCACCTCTGAGCACCAGCTGGCATCACTGAAGCCTTCCACTACCGGTAGATCTCCGCTGTAGTATAGTGTATATGTCTGAGTCTTCTTGAGATATCTCATAACCCGTTTCACAGCTTTCCAGTGGTCAGCACCTGGGTTGCTCGTGAAACGACTCAGCATTTCCACTTCGAAAGCTACGTCAGGCCTTGTGGCAGTAGTAGCATACATCAAACTTCCGATTACGCTTGCATACTCCAGCTGCCTGACGCTTTCCCCTGAATTAGGCTTCAGCTTCAGATCATACCTGTACGGCGTATTGATCCCTGGAAGATCCCGATACCCATAACGAGTGATCATTTTCTCAATATAATGAGACTGTGACAGTGCTAGTCCAGTGTCTGTCCGGATGATCTTGATCCCTAAGATCATATCAGCTTCCCCAAGTCCCTCATACTGAACTTGCTTGAGATGAATTTCTTTGTCTCCGTGACACAGATAATATCTGTACCTAGGATAAGCATGTCGTCTACGTACAGACAAACGATCACACCTCTTCTATCAGCGAACTTCGTGTAAACACACTTGTCCGTATCGCTGACCATGTAGCCATTTGACCTTATAACTTTGTGAAATTTCTCATGCCACATCTTGGGAGCCTGTTTAAGACCGTACAAAGATTTTACCAACTTACAGACTTTGTCTTCAAGACCCCTGATGACAAATTCCTCTGGCTGTTGCATGTAAATCTCTTCGGTCAGCTCGCCATTTAGGAAAACCGTATTCACATCCATCTGATGTATCACCATCTTATGTATTGCTGCGAGAGCAATCAACATTCTGATGGTAGTCATCCGGGCTATTGGAGCATACGTGTCAAAATAGTCAATCCCCTGCTTCTGAGAAAACCCCTTGGCTACCAACTTAGCCTTGAACTTGTCAATAGTTCCGTCTGCTTTCATCTTCTTCTTGAAGATCCATTTGCATCCGATGGGTTTTGCTCCTTCAGGAAGATCAACCAACACCCAAGTGTTATTTGAGGTGATAGAATCAAATTCATTGTCAATCGCCTCCTTCCAGAAAACTGCATCTCTGGTCTTCATCGCCTCATCATAGGTAAGCGGATCAGCTTCCACATGATAGGTGACAAAGTCACTTCTGAAGTCCTTCTGCCTCCTCATACGCTTAGCTGACGGCTCAGCTTGTTCTGGTTCAATCGTTGTTTCAACGACAACATCTTCTTGGACCACATCTTCATTGAAGACTTCAGTTTCTTGCGCACCCTCATTATTCTCCGGTACATCCGCAAAAATAATATTCTTGTGCCTAGCAAATTTGTTTTCAAAATATTCTGCGTTGCGAGATTCAATGATATGATTTGACTCAATATCAAGAAATCTCCGAGCATCACTCTTCTCGGCATACCCCAAGAAGATCGTCTTAGTAGTCCTTGTCCCAAGCTTCTGAATCTTCAGATCTGAAAGCTTGACATATGCCAGACACCCCCATACTCGAATGACATTCAAGTTAGGTCTTACCTTGAACCAGAGTTCACGAGGAGTAATGTCTGAAGTTGCATGAGGCACTCTATTTAGAATAAAGTGGCCGTCAATGCAGCTTCTCCCCAGTAGCACTTAGGAAGGCCAGCAGTAAACAACATTGAGTTAATCATTTCTGTTAATGTTCTGTTCTTCCTCTTTGCTACTCTGTTTGATTGAGGAGAGTACGGAGCCGTAGTCTCATTTACAATTCCATGTTCTTTGTAGAACGATGCAAATTCATGAGACCTGTACTCCCCACCTCGATCACTTCTTATCCTTTTGAGTTGTTGTCCAGTCTGCCGCTCAGCTTCGGCTCTGAACTCCTTGAACTTCTCGAATGCTTCGTCTTTAGCCTTCAGCAAGTAGACGAACGCATACTTTGAGAAGTCATCGATGAAGGTTATGAAATACTTCATCCCGGCCTTTGTAGAGAACTGTTTGAAGTCACAGATATCGGAGTGTACCAACTCCAGAAGATCTGTACTTCGATTAACCCGAGGAAAGGGTTTCCTTGTGATCTTTGTTTGAGCACAAACTTCACATTTCTCTACCTTACCCCCACACTTGGAGATAAGTCCTAGACTAGACATTTTGTTTATTTGTTTACAATGAACATGTCCTAGCCTATTATGCCATAACTCAAGAGTATAAGCAGAAGGAGTGATTTCATTAATCATATTAATTATATTGGACTGATTTACAAGCTAAATTTTGAACATTCCTTCGGTATAAAAAGCTTTCCCGAAATATGTTCCCTTGATAGACATCACCATCTGGCCAGCATTGATGTCCATTCTGAGGCCTGCGTTGCAGAGTAGGCCTCTTGATATCAGGTTCTTGGCGATAGCAGGTACGTGCTTCACGCCTTGAAGAGTCAGAAACTTCCCAGAAGTCAGCTTCAACACCACCGTCCCGATCCCGAGCACTTCAGCTTGTGCCTGGTTCGCCATCATAACCACTTCAGAAGTAGGTGTGTAGGTGGTGAACCACTCCTTACTGGAGCAGACATGGCAGGAGGCTCCAGTGTCTACCCACCAGTCAGAGTCAGTCCTTACCGCATCAACCTGTACAATTATAGCAACAACGTCAGTGATCATAGATACCTTATTAGGCTCTCCTTGCTCTGATTGCTTGGTCTTTGCTTTGCATTCATTCTTGAAGTGGCCCTTCTTGCCACACTTGAAATAAGGCATCTGAGACTTTGCCTTCTTTCGCTTGAAGGAAGTCCCCTTCACGTTCAGATTGTTAGGGTCCTTCTTCTTGCTGTGGGAAGCCGCCTGCTTTCCCTTTGGTTCCTTGGTATGCACCAGATTGGCGTTAGCCAATTGCTTGGATAGTGCGTCCACCGTCAGTTGAGCCCGCATCTGGTCCTCAATATAGATTTCCTGCAAGAGATCTTCAAGGCTGATCTCAAGCTTCTTTCTATGCATATTTGTATAGAACTTACTCCACCCAGCGAGGAGCTTTGAGACAATCCCTCCAATAAAAAACTTGTCAGGGAGGGGCATCGCCTCGTCTTCCAACTTCTGTCGCAGTTTCAGAAATTCTTTTACCTGCGGCAACATGGACTTCTCGTCCTCAAAGAGCCATTTGTGATATTTTTCAACTACAAATATCTTGCTCCTATTTTTATCTTCTTCGTACAGTTTTGCCAGAGACTCCCATATGTCTCTGGCAATAGGTTTCTTACTGTAAGATTTTGCTAGAGAATCCTCCATAGCATTCAGGATAAGCAGCCTGCAAATGCTATTCTTCCTTCTCCACTTGGCCTATAGTTTAGTAGCCGCAGCGATTGTAGCGGCAGACCCAGTATTTGGAATAGTATATTCCTCTTCAAGAAGCACGTGATCAACGTCCCTGAGTTGAAGAGTGAGATAAACCTTCATCTTCCAGACTTGATAATGCTCTCCATCAAATTTTTCTAACTTACAAAAGTCAGTATTGAGGAGTGAAGCATTAAAGTTTTCCATCGTAGCAATAAAGCTTTGAGATTCTTAGTACCGGGGCACAATTTTTCGATAGAAAACTGAGAAAATGAAACAATTATAAAAACAATATTCCAAATCAACACTTCAAGGAAGGTGATTCTGAATTACGAGAATATAAAAAGATTTCGTAATCAACAGCAATCGATCTTAGTACTTCTAAAAAGAAGATACAATCAGAATTACTGGCAGCAATGAAGAAGGTGACTGGCGAAAGATGGAAGATGGCCTGCTGGGGTGAATGATCATCGTTGCTCAAAGCTTTATTCGCCCTATACGAACAGCTTCCAGGAACCAGCAAGTTCGTCGGAGAACTTGGAACACTCCTGCTCTTCTGACTCCTCGGATGGACACTAACTCTCGTACAAAAGCAACGTTGGTGCTGCGCCTTTCCTCTCTCTCTCGAAGGCTGCTAGAATTTGCAAGCAAATTCCGATCAGAACTGTGTTAAAGAACACTTCTGAATTCTCTGTTTACTTGTGCTAAAAAATACTTCGTAAACTTTCTGTGGTGGCTTCACTTTCTTGTATATTACCAGCCTTGTGAGAGAGAGAGAGAGGATGCCTTATATAGGCCCTGCAGCAACTAAAGCGCACTATGTGCCTAGCGACGATGCTGACGTGCTAAGTGCAAAGTGTGCCAACAAAATGCCACATTACGCCTCATGAGCCCATGAGCCCGAGTCCGAGTTCGAGTCCGAGTCCGAGTCGCTAAGCCCCTACGGGACTTAGCTCCCATGGAAATAAATTTCCCAAGAGCAAAAAGCATGAATGCTTTAATTGTTGATTTTAGCCTTTTTCCCATTAGAAAAATAACCCCACATGGCAAACCCATGTGCACCTCCACACCACATGTGCTTCTCTAAAGAAGTAAAGCTAAGATATAGAGATACAAGTCCTTTGGTCTAGCCGATGTGGGACTAAAATTCACTTTGTAAAAGACCAAAACCCAACACATATTCTATTTTTCTTGAATAATTATGCATGAAGAAAATGTTGTATTTGTCATTGCACATGGATCCTGAGTTGAGTTTTGACCACTTTGAATGGATCAATCGATGCTGACGAATTGAAGGATAGAATTTGCATATTTGTTTCAACTTTACATGGTTGAGGCACTTTATTAATACATTTGATTTGAACTACATAAATTAGATTGGACTATAAATCCTTTGTCATGTAAACTCTCAATTTTTTCTATGATAATTTACTTTAGATGGATGAAAATACTCTCAGGTTTTTCCATGAGTGAGCTTACTATTGTTATTTCATATCCGGTGCACAAGAAATCTTCAAGTATGTGTAGCTAGTATATGAAATGTATCTATACATTTATTTCACTCGTTTTTTTTATAGTCAATCTCAATTTTGGCAATATATGCAAAAAAGTGACAAATAATTTAGCACAAATAATTTTGTTTGTATAAATACCAACCTAAATGTTGGTATTTCATATGTACATATATTTTAAAGTTGCAAACCTCATATAAATTAGAATTTTAAAGTTGGTGACATAAGGTTGTCCTTATGGATACTACGGATGCATTATTGTCCTACCAACTATCATAGACCCGAAGTTCTATGTTTAAAATTATTATTGATTAATAATGTCTATATTTGCAACTATCGATATGATACTGGCATATCTAGTAAATTAAAACCATGTGAAAACTATATAGAAATGACTGATAATTCTACTACCAACACCATCCTTAAGAATATGAACTTTTCCTCCAACAAGAATACTAGTGTGAAAGTAGTACCTATGATAGCTGGGCATGCTCATATTATTGAAGGCTCCAGCAGAGCACACTTAATTATACCCAATGGAACCCACCTACTTATACAAAATGTCTTATATGCTCATAATTTCAGAAAATAACATTGCATTTTAAGGACATAAGGACAAACGGTGTCATATTAAAACTATGAGTAAGGTAACTAAAGAATACATTTGAGAGAAGAACCAATATTTCGTCCTAGGGAACCAGAAGTTCGTCTTAGACATTGTCCAGCTATTCACTAGGGATATGGGTTACTCACATTAGGGATGTTAAGTCACATACTACGTTGAGCCAGAAGCTCAATCCTATAAGAGTCCATTGTGAGCCAGAAGTCGAATGATACTATAACTTTTAAATTGTGACATGATCTACAAGACACCCAAAACAAAGATTATGAGAATTATCAATATTAATTTGTGTTATAATCTCTTACCAAATTATAGCATACATCCTTGATCTCAAAGATAAATTTGTTTCGAAACCATCAATCCTGAGGATTGTATCTGAATAACTAGTAACACAACTTTGAACTGTATTAGATGACTTATGTTAGAATTATTTGAAACTGTGATATTGGCATCTATGTTTTGTGAATTATTATGTTTATCTCCTTAGATTATTAAATCTTCTAGACATGAGATACTTTTGTGATAGAATATTTGTTGTGATTTGTCACGTTAATAAGACATAATTTCTGCCGTTAGGGAAAGATATGAAGAAGATAAATTATCGTTATAGAAGAACATCATGAATTATCGTTCTAGAAAAACATCGTAAAGCATCGTTCTAGAAGAACGTCTTGCATCATCGTTCTCAAAGAACGTTCTAAAGCATCATTCCAGAAGAACGTATCATGGCATATTTCTATTTTAGCTAATCTTGACTAAATAAGGATAAATTATCCGTTATTTTTTTACTGCAAATAAAATATTAGGTGCTTAATCGATGTTTTTAATTATGCTGCATAAATAGCTATACCGACTATACATTTAGTTTCTAATAGAAGTACCAAAAGAACCAAATAAAGGCAGCAAATGAATAAGTTTTTTGTAAGAACGCGTAAGACCTAAAGGTTCTAAAGATTCAGCTCTCTAGAAAAAGATGCCAAATAATATAACACCCCATAATGCTCTTGAAGAAGCAGCTCCCGAAGAAGCATCTCTTATAGAGAAAAAGTTCATGTACGGTCCGGAAGATGACAAGAACCAAAGATCAAAGTTCTCAAAGTATATCGCTCCGGTAGAGGATATACCTCAGAGTCCAGAAGAGATGGAGAAAGAGGTACTGGTACCTATGAAATCTATGTTTTATACATAGTTAAGAGAAATTTGGAATTAAGAAATTTGTCATAAATGACATTATCAAATAAGAATAAAAATGGTGATAAAATTAAAGGATGACACTAAAACCATGAATAATCTAATGGAAAAATGCAATACCTCTCGCAAGACGTAGAGTGGTCAGTCCTACAGTACAAAACCTAAAAGGAATAAACCCGATATGTTTTGAATGGGTGTTTGTAACAATAGAGATCCAAATGTATAAGAGCAATTTTAGCTCAAGGATTCACGAAATGGCAATGAATATAATATAAATAAATATATTCTCCGATCATGATAACCTAGGCGATAAGATATACCCTCGAGGGTCATGGATTTAAAAATTTTAGGTATATCTTTGAAGGATTTAATATTACCATGTTATCCCTGAAGGATCTAACAATTAACTATATATGGATTAAACCATCCAGAAGAATATGATAGACTCATTGAGTTTATAAGAAATCCCTGAATGGATTCATCAAAATGGTCATTTATAGAGTACCTCCTGAAGGGAAGATCTATTTCTCCTGAAGAGAAGATCTCCTAAAGAGATTAAAGTACCTTCCAAAGAGATCGAAAATCTTCCGAAGAGAGGGGAATCTCCAGAAAAGAGAGGAATCTCCAAAAGAAATAAAGATAAATCTCCAAAAAAGATCTCATGTAATCTCATAAAAAGATGAATCTCTAGAAGAGATCTACTATAAATCTCCTGTAGAGATAATCTCATGTAGAGATAAATCTCCTATAGAGATTTAGTATGAATGATATACCTATAATTTTCAGGTCAATAGTATCTTTTACAACCAAAAGAACATGTTCTCGGTCCCGAAGTACCATATTTAAAGAATATAAAATTCTTTATTGTCATTCACTCAGCACAATATTTTTGAATAATATTAGGCACATAATTTTTTTGATGAATGTTTTGATCTAATGAGATATGCATATGAATGATATTTATCTGATACTCATTAAGGGGATACCATAAACAAGGTATGTTTTATAAATAATGTTGTAGGTATTTTAGAGAGAATAAATTAAATCACTGCAGAAATTTCATCAAAGCGAATAGAGAATGTGCATGGCTATATTTTCAGCAATTCAACATATCATGGGGAGTTGCAAGCTTTCATGAATCACAAATAAAGCATGCAACTCTTCATAAGGATATGAGTATAAATGTATAGACAAATAAAGTTTTGGGATGAGATGTAATATTTAAATTGTATTAGGGGTTGATTTTTTATTTTGAATTGATGTAAGAACAAGAATGTAATATTTTTGAAGGAGAGCATCCTGTAGATGCAAGCATCCTGAAGATGCTAATGGAGACATATTGAATCATGTCTTTGCACATTATACTCTTTTTTTGTTGAAATTTTTTCTACTAGATTTTTCCTTCAAAAGGTTTTTAACGAGGCAGTGTAAGTCGCACCCACTTGAATTTCTGAAGAATCATATTCCTGAAGTCTTTTCTTTTCTATGAATTTTTCCCAAAGGATTTTTTTCTTAGAAAAGTTTTTAATGAGACAATAATTAAAGTGGGCATCCAAGAGGGAGCGTTGTGATTTGAATAAATATAAATATGGATGCCCTTATCTATACCCATAACAACCTCTATCTCATTCCCTCTATATATGTTATCAATGAGGAAAGCTATGTGCAGATTTATGGCTAACAATTTCTTCTCTTTCTCTCTCATTTTCACAACAATATTCATATATTCATATATTTATCATAAATTTTATGATTCGAGATACTATTAACAATCCTTAATATTTGTCTATATATATATATATATTTGGTTACTTTTTCAAAGATTTGGTCAGCATCCTTAATAGTTATCTATATATAGTCGATTAAATCTAACCATCTTGGAAGATTCAGTTAGCCCAAAGTAACAAATATTATGATAAGATGTAGACTCTTATGTACATATCAATTAGATATGCATACATATCTTATTTGAGCACACCTATATTAATATTCATGTTGGGCAAGGTGTATTGGCAGATATAAGTTTATGATTTTTCTTATTAATTTGAATTTTAATTTATGAAAGTGAAGTTTTGTTCTAAAAGATGGACTTGTTGATGTGTTTGTATTTTTTTTTCCTTCTATTACTCCACTTTAAAGGTTGCAATGAAAGTAAATAGAATACAATTTGATAAAGTATATAAATAATAGATCAAGTCCTTTTTCTTGGCTGTTTGATAAATACAGGCTTTCTTTCATTTATTAAATTTATTTTTGACCATACACACAACCTACTCGACCTTTACATATGGGTAACACGATTGTGATATGTTTCTATCCTTACTAAATGAATGACCTTATGCAAATGGGTTAGATGTTCTGATATATCTTCCATCCTAATTACCCTATATGTTTAAATAAGTCAGATAGCAATTCTATTTCTTTACCTATATATGAAATTATAGACAACATATGGGTGGATAAAAACCATTTGTGTTACTGTAAATCTAGATGAATACATTAGCCCCTTTATTAGATTCTGTACTATGTGTTCAACAATACATACAGTAAAACAAGCAATAGGAATTAATTTGAGCAATTTTCATGCATATAGTGGCCAATTTTATGTTCATGTTCAGCTAGTCAAAAGTTTTTAGTACATATAAGAATGTTCTTATGGTTTTGTTAGATGACCATTGTTGCCTATGAATCTTTCATATAGGAATGTTTCTATACAGTAAGCAATTAATTATTTTTCATGTTTGAACAATTGCTACAATACTTTTGTGGTGAAAACATCTCCCTAGATTTTAAAATAGAATAATATTTGGGAGCATTTTGTTAGATTGCAAAGTGCATATAGTGTCCCTCATTGTGAGGTGAGCTAAAACTAGGGTTAGTGGCCATTGATCACTCTAAGGAAGTTAATCCAAATCAAGAGGCCAAGCTCTGATACAAATTGTAAGAACCCTAGAGGCAGGTGAATAGGGTAATAAAAATTACCAACACAAATTTGCAAAACAAATAGCAATATAAAACAGAGAGCAAGAAATCAAACACATGATGTATCCTTGTATCCTCCCTTGGGGCACTCCAGTCCAGAAACTCTCTTCGACTTTAATCCACTATTGAATGAATCATACAACACAAGCTTTGATCCGAAGACTCATCAACTTCTTACACACGAGTTTTGAAACAAAGGCTCGTCGACTTCTTACGCACGATCTTTGATCCGCTTCTTTTACAAGAAAGGTTTTGATCTTCGAAAACACTTGGAAGATCGATGTTACAACTCTTGAATAACTCTAAACACTTTGATGAATGGCAAATTAAAGCTTTGTGGAGTAATATAGAAGCTCTTTGGTAGTTAAGAAATTTTTAAGGCTCAAGTGGATGAGCATTTAAGAAGAAGGGGGAAGACTATTTATACAAATCCAAAGGCATAAGGCAGTTTTAGCAGGTGATCGAAAGATCCGTCGGATTTCCACGAAAATATGTCAATTCTTTTGAAGTTGATAGTAACGGATATAAATTTATATGTTGGATGCATTAAATGCATTTGTTAGGAGCCATTGGATTTGAATTTAAAATAGCCAGTTGTGAAATTCGGATCATCTGTCGGTTGTTCGCAAAAATCTGAAGGATAATTCGAATGGCCCATAGAATACTTGTTGTTTCCATTCGGATCTTCCGGCAGTAGTCCGCTGAAATCCGAAGGATTATCCGGATAGATCACATAAAAAATCTTTATGTTTTCATTCAGATCTTTCGAGGGTATTCTACTGAAATTCGAAGGATTATCCAGATGGACCATATAAAATCTTTCTATTTTCGTTCGAATCTTCCGGCGGTACTCTGTGGAAATCTGACGGGTGATCCGGAAGGACCACAAAAACTTGTTGTTACCATTCGGATCTTCCGACGGTATTCCGCAGAAGTTCGACGGATTTTTTGCTTCTTCAATAATGCAAGGCTAATGTTTTTAGAAGGTTTAAGCTTTTAGTTTGGCCATCCACTAAGGTGTTTACAAGGTTTCCTAGACACTTACACACCGAGAACTTGTAATGAGCGGGCTTCTAATCTTGAATCTTTGAGTATGTCTTTGAGATATAACAATATGCATTCTATGTTATTTTGATCTTTAGCGACATCTTAAGGCTTTTTGTGGCTTCTTTCTTTTCTGTCCATGCAACCGTGGATCAATACTACGAAAATAATTCGAAAGTTAATGATGGTCAATTTATCAAAATCATTCATGTGCCAACAAGCTGGTCTTGCTTATATTAATTAAAGGCTCTGCCAAAGAACATTTTATCCGACATATACATAATATCTCATTCTCTCGTAATCCAGAAGAAATTGACTGAGATTTAAAGGTAGAAGGACGAATGGGTATCATATTAAAACTCTGAGCAAATAAAATAATAATTTTTTGTGTAACCACTACTTTAAAGAACTATAAGTTTGTCTAAATAGATTTTTCAGCTATTCACTAGGAATATTGGGGATGTCAAGTCACATACTACGTTGAGCCAAGCTCAATCCTAAGGGTCCATTATTAAAACTAATTCGTGTGATCATCTCTTACTAAATTGTAGCATACACCCCTGATCTCAAGGATAAGTGTGTTTCTAAACCATCAATCCTGAAGATTGTATCTGAATAAATAGTGGCATAGTTTCAAATTATATATTTTTAGATATATTTTGTTGGTATTATTTGAAACTATAATATTGGCATCTATATTTTGTGAATTGTAATGTTGAAAATTTCTATGTTTATTTCCTTAGATTATTAACATGATAATTTTTTTTGTGATTTGTCACGTTAATAAGATAGAATTTTTCCCGTTAGGAGAAGATATGAAAAAGAAAAATGCCTTGTTCTAGAAGAACATCGTGAATTATCATCATAGAAGAACTTCATCGCCGTTCAAAAAGAACGTCTTAAAATATTTTCCAGAAGAACGTATCATGGCATACTTTCACTTTATCTAATCTTGATAAAGTATCCCTTGTATTTCATTGCAAATGAATTATTAGATGCTTACTTAATGACTTTGATAATATTGCTATACCAACTATGAATGTATCTTCTAAAAAAAGTAAGTACCAAAAGAACCAAATAAATATAGCAAATGAATAATTTCTATATTAGGAACGCGTAAGACCTAAATCTTCTAAAGATCCAGCGATCCAAAAGAAGAGACTGAGTAATATAACACACGCTAAATGCTCTTGAAGAAGCAGCGTCTAAAGAAGCATCTCTTGTACAGAAAGTTCATAACGATCCGGAAGATGTCATAAATCAAAGATCAAATTTCTCAAAAGTATACCGCTCTGTTCGAGGATATACCTCAGATTCCAGAAGAGACTGAAAAAGAGGTACCGATACCCAAGAAATCTATATTTTGCATATATTCAAGAGAAATTTGGAATTAATAAGTTTGTCACATATGATATTATCAAATAAGAATAAAAAAGGTGATAAAAATAAAAGATAAAAACTAAACCATGAATAATTATTAAATGTTGAAAAAGATAAATGCTATACCTCTCCGATAACATGGAGTATTTGATCTTATAGTGCAAAACACAAAAAGAATAAATTCGGTAGATTCTGAATAAGTGTTTGTATAAAAAGAGAGATCCAAATATATTAAGCAATGTTAGCTCAAGGATTCTCGAAATGATCATGAATAGAATACGAAGAAATATATTCTCCGATCATGATAACTTAGACGATAAGATATACATGAAGTCCCTAAAGGATTTACACTCTTAAAGGATTTGAAATTATCATACTATTCCTAAAGGATTTGCAACTATCACTACAAAAATTTGTCAAATTAGCAACGTCTAAATACGTCGCTAATCTCAGCGTAAACGTCGCTAAATCAATTTAGCAACGTTTAGGGCGACGTTTTAGGAACGATGGAAAAAAATGTGTCGCTAAACGAAAAAATGTCGCAAAACGTCGCTAGGGCGACGCCATTTCGCGACTTTATTAAAGTCGCTAATTAGCGACGTGATTTGCGACGTTTGTTCTTTGACGCTAATCAGCGACGTAAAAGGCGACGTTATCGCGTGGTCGCCGTTTAGCGACAGTTTTGCGACATTTTGGCGACGGCGAGCTGACACCAGATTTGGTGCCATGTGTTGCCACGTCAGCATTTAGCGACGCTTTTAGTAACATTTATTGACGTCGCTAAAAACGTTGCTAAATTAAAAAAATATAAAAAAATAGGTTCCAGAACACAAATGATGCTGGAGCTGGTGCCTGAGCCAAAATACAGAATATAAAATACAAAATACATAATCCAATCCCTGGGTTCGCCGACCCCCTCGATGGAACACTCAACACCGGTACGCACAATACATTCCAGAATATACAAAAAATATAAAGAAAAAATACTATCCGTAACGAACAATGTCAATATATAATATCCTCAACTAACCAAATCAATATCCGCAAATACGTACAAACTCAGTATCCTCAACGAAAAAATTGAATATCCCCAAATACATACAAAGTCAAAATACAAAATACAGAATCTAATCCCTGGGTTCGCCGAAAATACAAAAACAAAGATTGACACACAGTTCTAATTCATATGTGTTTTAAGTGTGAGAATGGATGGCTCAGAACACAACCCAAAATTTATTCTAGCATACATTAGTGTGAATCATCTATGTTCTGTACATATGGTGTAGTATACGTTCTTATCGAATCTAGTATCTAGTATGTGAAGAATGTAACAGAATCAAGATGAACTCACATAATGTAATACTAAAATATCATCTACTACTATATAAGATATAGTGATAGGTTGTCGTATCATCATTGCCGAGGAATGAGGGTCGGAGGACAGTCAACTTAATCTACGGCTACATAGTTACATGAGCTAGTCGTCGCGAAACGTCGCTATGACGTCGCTAATAGCGACTAATTTAGCGACGTTAGTATGAACGTCGCTAAATTCTAATTATATTTCCCCACCAATTCATTTCCCCTCATTTTACTATCTCACTCTCTCCTCCCCTCCCTCCAGCGCTCTCACTCTCTCCGGCGCTCTCACAATACTAATTCATATCTATTTAAGTGTGAGAACGGATGGCTCAGAACACAACCCAAAATTCATTCTAGCATACATTAGTGTGGATCATTATGTTCTGTACATATGGTGTAGTATATGTTCATCGTATCTAGTATCTAAAGAATGTAATAGAATCAAGATAAACTCACATAATGTAATACTAAGATATCATCTACTACTATATAAGATATAGTGATAGGTTGTCGTATCATCATTGCCGAGGGATGAGGGTCGGAGGACAGTCAACTTTATATATCTACGGCTACATAGTTTCTGCCGCGCCAGTCGAATGGCTGCAGGGACTATGTCATGATCACCATGTCGTACCGTAGATTAATGCAAATGGAGCTGGAGCCTGAGCCAAAATACAGAATACAAAATACAAAATCCAATCCCTGGTTTCGCCGACCACCTCGGTGGAACACTCAACACCGGCACGCACAATACATTCCAGAATATACAAAAAATATAAAAAAAAAATTCTATCCGCAACGAATAATGTCAATATATAATATCTTCAACAAACCAAATCAATATCCGCTAATATGTACAAACTCAGTATCCTCAACGAAAAAACTGAAGGAAGGATCAGTGCTTTCTAGTTCTCTTCCATCCATCCATTCCTCCATTCTGATCAAGCCTCTTCCTTCTCCTCTAATCCACCATGGCTCTGGACCCATCTACTCCTCCCTACTTCCCTTCTTCTTATATGACTCTCTCAGCCACATATGATATCCAGCTCAAGTGTAGAGGCGGGGGAAAAGAAATGGGCAGGAATATGAGGCCGGGGAAGCAGCACAGCCGGCGACATGACCTGGAGGAAGTACATAGGTTTTCTTCAACATTCGTAGAAGAACTATAAGGATATATCTTTTCATAACATGTCACATTGTCAAAGACCCTTAATGTGAATATCATGTTACCGCGGTGTCGGAAGACTAACATGTCATAATTTTCTAAGCCGTGTGCTTTGACATAATCCTTCCAACTCTTTCCTCCTATGTAGTAATGCACACGACTTAGAAAATTATGACATGTTAGTCTTCCGACACTGCAGTAACATGATATTCATATTAAGTGTCTTTGACAAGGTGACATGTTGTGAAAAGATATATCCTTCTCCTACGGATGTTGAAAAAAACCTATATACTTCCTCCAGGTCATGCCGCCGACTGTACTGCTTCCCCGGCCTCCTATTCCTGTCCACTTCTTCTCCTCCGCCTCTACACTTGAGCTGGATATCATATGTGGCTGAGAGAGTAAAATAAGAAGAAGGGAAGTAGGGAGGAGCAGATGGGTCCAGAGCCATGGTGGATTAGAGGAGAAGGAAGAGGCTTGATCAGAACGGAGGAATGGATGGATGGAAGAGAACTAGAAAGCACTGATCCGGAGAGAGAGAGAGAGAGAGAGAGAGAGAGAGAGAGAGAGAGAGAGAATGAGGGGGAGAGTCATGTACCGAAGAGGGAGGAGATTTGTCGGAGAGAGTGAGATTCGCCGTCGGAGAGAGTGGGAGTCACCGCCGGAGAGAGTGAGAGCGCCAGAGGAGGGAAGGAGAGAGTGAGAGAGGAAAATAGAGGGAAATGAAACATTGGGGCGGGGATATAATTAGAATTTAGCGACGCTTACACTACCGTCACTAAATTCGTCGCTATTAGCGACGTCCTAGCGACGTTTCGCGACGACTGGGTTATGTGATTAATATACATCGTTGTTACGTCGCTTAGATCGTCGCTAGTAGCGACTATTAGCGACGTTTATATAAAACGTCGCTAATGTACCCAATTTAGCGACGTTAATCGAACGTCGCTAAATATATGTCGCCAATTGAGCAGATTTTAGTAGTGTATATATGGACTAAAATCATCTGAAAGAATATGATAAGCTCATTGAGTATATGTCTAGGAAAAGATATAATAATGATTATAAATGTACAATCATATTTATGAAAAAAAACTCTAAACAGATTCGTCAAAACGTCCGTCTATGTAGATAACAGTATCTCCTGAAGAGATTGAAAGTACCTCCTGAAGAGAAGTTCTCCTGAAGAGATCAAAAGTACCTCCCGAAGAGAAGATCTATTTAAGAGGTAATATCCTGAAGAGATAGAAAACATGGTAATATCTCCTAAAGAAATTTAAAATATCTCCTAAAGAGGTAATCTTTCAAAAAGATAAATCTCCAAAAGTGATCTCATATAATCTCCTAAGGAGATAAATCTTCAGAAGAGATCTTATATAATATCCTGAAGAGATAATCTTCAGAATGAATGAATCTCCAAAATTGATGTAATATAATCTCCTGAAAATATTATATTAATCTCTTGAAAAGAATCTCCTGAAGAGATAAATTTCCTAAAGATCTCTCTCGAAGAGAAGATCTCCTGAAGAGATTTAATATGAGTATTATACCTATAATGGTCTAGTCAATAGGATCAGTTACGACCAAAAGAATAAAAGAACATGTTCTAGATCCTGAAGTACCATATTTATAGAATATAAATACAAAATTCTTTATTGTCATTCACTCAGCACAATATATTTATGTGAGTTTGCTGATATGTACTACTGTAACTCTTTATTTTATTTTATAATTAGAGATTTTACAATTGATTGTGCTTAAATATAATTCTTAATAAATTTAACTATGATTTATTATTATTATATAAGGTTTAAATTAAATAGAATTTAATATAAAAATAATTTAATTATTAATAAGTTAATAAATGGAAATATTGTGATTAAGTACAAAATATTGTTGGTGAATAATAATTAGTTACTGGTAAATAATAGTAGTAATAAATAGGAATTAAGAAGTTAATTAAAATATTGCAAAAAATTGCTTTAAGAGTTTGGAGTGTAAATAAGGATTTGAGGGGGGACTTATATGCAAATTGTCTTAGTGGGAATTTAAAGCCAAAAATGAATGACTGGAAACTGAATAGAAATTCAATGGGTGTGAATGAGAGAGCAAACCATTATTGAGAGAGACAATTTCTCTTCCCCATTCCATAACGTTTCTCTTCCCACTCTATATATAGATTCCATCTCATTCCAAATTATTCTCATCTCAACATTAGCAGACCCCTGCCCATTACCTCCTCATTTCTGAGCTGCCGCACGGCGAATCGACGCGGCAACACCTTCTTCCCCAGTGAGACGTTTAGCCCATGTTATACTTTATTTATAAGAGAAACCCTTTAAAAACATCAAACAAAGCCTGGCCAAGTGGCCAGCAGCCTATCTCTTAGTCTTTGTCCTTTTATACCAGGGTTCGAGCCCCTCCCTTTACATGTTTATTAATATTTATATATAGATATAATGTCTAGGATGAAATATAACTCTTGGGTTCTGTTTCTAACACAGAACCAAATTTGACCCATTGGTTAGAGCAGATTTGATAAGACCCCTGCTTAGGAATCCTGACTTTGAGCCTTGGTTTTGTGTTTTTTTTGTATACATATATATATGTTTGTATATACTATTAATAATACAGAAATTGTATTATTTTATCATATGTTATGTATTTTGTATTTTTATCAATACTTTTATACTGTGTAAAATTTATTTAAAATGCTAATAAATAGTAATGTTAATTTTAGTATTCATTTATGATTTTAAAGAATTATTTATTCATTAAATATATTATTTAGTAACTAAAAACAATAATTACAAAATTATTAAAACTGTGTATTCTAATTTTTATGCATGTTTAATATTCTTAATAAATGTTGACAAAATACTAATAATTAGTGTTTTCATATGTAATATTTATTTATAAATTTTTACAGCATTATATATTATTATTTATATTTTCTATTGACTAAAAATTGAAAGTGCTATTTAATATATTTTATGTATATTGATTTTTAGTAAATATTAAACATTGCTGTAAAAGAAAACAAAATTTAGAATCAAAAACTAGATTTTCTGTAGATCATTTTCATATATTGATATGTTAATTTTAGGTTAGTTTTGATATGTTAAAAATTAGTTTTCTGTTAATAATTAATTATAAATATTTGTTTTTAAAATAGTTTTTGATTCAAATAAATCTATACATAGTAATTTCTGTCCAAATTTTTTACAAACTTAATATCTTCATTATTTTGCCTAATTTATGACCGATGAAAAATAGTAGCATGTTAGTTTGAGACCTCTAACTATTTAAATGAACATTGTTGGACCCCATTTTCATAAATACTTTATTAAAATAAAATATTTTAATTATTATTAAATTCCTGTAAAATATAAGTAATCTATAACTTGTGATTTTAACTTAGTAAAAACCTAATTTTTATGTGTATTAAATACTGTGTTAGTCTTAATGTTCAATATTAGGACTAGTATGCCATATCTAGCACAACGTGATCCCGTAAGTAGCACAACACATAGATAACACTTAACCCTTAAACTAAAAGAACATTATACCTTGTTACAGCTTGGGGACTTTGGACATCAATATTTAACAACAATCTTTTTTGGTAAAACAAGGCAAGTACACTACAACTTTAAGTTTCTGTTCATGATTCCTATTTCACATTTTAGACTTTCGTTACATGTTTTTTACTTTACCTACAAGATGTTCTTTACAAGTATCTCAAGTTTTATATAGTGTTTCTCAATTTGTACTTTTCTAATATGTTTCAAGTGGACTATCCTTACATGTTTCAAGTTGTATTCCTCTTACACATGTCTTACAGTTGCATGGGTTGGGGAAATGTCTAGTTAATATGTGATCAAAGCCCGTAGTGTAGTACATGTATCCAAGCTTGACTGTACATCGTACAGGTGTAGTCAATGCCGTACCCCCATGTTGTCTTTATTTACATGTTACAAGTTCTCCTATTATAGCCGATCACATGTCTACTAGCTTTTCAAAATCACTTTACATAGTCATATCTTTTATCATATTGCAACCGTTATTTCTTGTTGCAATTATAAATTCTAATTGTCATTTTCTTATTTTCATGTATTTCCATATTTGTCATTTCTATGTTTCAGTAACTGTAAGTTGTAGGGTTATACTTTGCTCCTTTTCTGATTAGATCGTTGCAGGTGAATTGACTGAGGAGGAGTTGCTTTGCAATTCATACTATGGATCTATCACTGAGACGCTAGCCAACATCCCAGAGGATTTTCCTGCTGAGAAATACCCTATAGCTTAGTGCTTAGCTTACATTTTGCTTTTGAACTTGGTTTTCAATAAATAGTTAACATTCATTTTGCTGGATTTGCTTCCAGTTTACTCTTGCTTTGGGAATGTTACTAAGTGACATCTTTGGATCTATTTCTAATTTATCTCGATATAGTTGCTATGATAAATCTGATTCAATACAATTTAAAAATAATTAAAGGTTTAGAATAGTTTATTACACTGTGTCTCATAGCGTAGGCTGGATGTGTTCGACATGTATCCGAATATTCAGAAGCGGATCGTGACAACTACACATAGACGTTGGAATGCCATAGACACATAAATTATTCTTGATTTAATTCATATGAATGTTTTGATATTATGAGATATGTAGATGAATGGTACTTATCTAATCCCATTAAGGGAATATCACAAACAAGGTATGCTTTCTAATCAATGTTCCAAATATTTCGGAGATCAATAAAGCAAATTACTATGGCAACCTCGATCAATCATCCTTACACTTAATAAAGCAAACACTTAATAGATTAAACAGAGAATGGCGTGGTTATGTTTCTAATAGTTAAACATATCAGGGGAAGTTACGATCTTCCAGGATCACAAGTAAGCCTACGACCTTTCATGAGAATAATATAAACAAATGTATAGGCAGATAAAGCATTGGGTGAGATGTACTATTCAAATATATTAGGGTTTTTCACAACCCGTAACCAATGTAAGGGCACAAATGAATAAACAATGCCCAGGCTACGTCGCAGTATTGGATGTAGACGATGTCTAGGTCTATTATACTATTTATACATCTCATGGATATGAATCATAACCTGTCAATAATTTTTCAACTCCAAAAGGAGGACAAATGATGATAATATTCATACTTAATCACAATGACTATAAGGAAGATAAATGACACGATAAAGATAAAAGATATGATATGAATAATAATATACGGGAGCAGGTCGTGACATGTTTTTAGTGGTGGCCCATGCAGGTCAGCCTAATAACACTTAGGACATAGAGTGTTAATTAGGGGACTTGCTAGATTAAGAAGGATCATCACAGCATAGGACCGATAGTATATATATACACTTAGGATTATTATTTTAGTTATTCTGCCTAGATAGAGTACTTATTTATTCCTTACATTCTAGAGAATGACTACTTCGCGAGCTTCTGAGGGAGAGGCTTCTTCTACTCATCCTGTATCACAAGGGGATGTATAACTTACCCTACCACCTGACATCTCTGGTGTTCCTGCTATCCTTTCAGGCACTGACCCTATCATCCAGACTCCCCGACTCAACCTGCACCTAATCTTCCACCTGTACCAGGCCTTATTCTGGCACATGCTACTGTCACCTTAGATGGGAACCAGCTCCTCGGTTTATTTCAGAGGTTTCTAGCGACCCACCAGGAGCAGACTGTCCTGCTCAGACAGAGCCTAGAACGTACAGCTACCCCACTACCACCTAGATAGCCTTGTTTGCCATTAAATGTCAAGAACAAAAAATTACAGATGAGTTAAACTTGATTGCAAACTCGCTTATACAAGAGAAAGCCTAGAAATAAATCATAGGAAATAATCTAAGTATAATTGTTTAGTTTTTGATTCTGGGGGACGACCATGGAAGCTCGGGAAAGTGTAGCAACTCTGCCTTACTCCTTGGACTATCTTACACGATCCTTGCCCTTGAAGAAATTGCCCTTCGTAGGTTGCCAGCCTTTTGCATGGGTACGGTACCCTTCTATTTATAGTGATAGATATCTTGAGCCGCATAGATGGCCATGTGACCACGTGGCTACAACAGCACACAAAGACCCGCTCTTTGGCCGCCAGCTGGTGACTTGTTGAGATTTTTTTGCAGCAAATCTGGGTAATTGAGACTTGGTCAGCCTGCCACGTGTCCTATCTCAGGATAGGATCAATCTGCTTGAGTCATTTTGAGATGCATAGGTCTTTTAGTGTTCGGCCATGCTGGGCCGCATAAGACTCATGCAGTTTAGGTCGCAGTCTCCCTTAATCTGCATATAGCTTAGAGACTTTTGAGCCGTATAGATTCTATATTCTGGGTCGTATAAAGCTCATGCGGCTCAGGTTGTAGTCACCTTTGGCCGCATGTAGCACATAGATTGAGCCGCATAAGGTTCATACGGCTCGGGTTGCAGTCCTTCTAGCCGCAAGACTATGTCCAGGCTGGTGACATGACATTTTGTCTGATCACGTCTTATCTTCTTTTTGTCAGAGTGTCAGAGCTGTCAGTTTTGTCAATTTTGACAGAGTTTGTCAACTTTATCTGAAGGGCCGATCGGCTTGGCCACATAAGTAACTCTTCTTTTTGCGGCTCAAATCAGTCTGGTTGCTTTTTAATATATAATCCGAGATAGTGAAGATGGGCCACAGGGGGCATGTCGAGTCTGTCATGTGGCTCTTCTTTATGCGGACCAATTTGGCCCAAAGTACTCATGCGGTCAGTTGTGATCCGCATGAACCCCATATTTTTATGCTTCTACAAGACCCCCTTCAAAGTTTCCAAATTGTAAATTTGGAATACTTTGAATAAGAAGCATGGAGATATGTTAAGCCGCAGGAAGTTTTCGAGTCAGGAGAGACCTTGAGCCGCAGGGAGATCCCATATAGACTGACAGCTGTCACTGCTGCAATTAATGTCTTGATTTGGTTTTGGATTTGGATTCTTTTTTCCGAGATAAAGTTGACGGTTACTAGGGATAGAATCCCTAAACGTCATCATTATCTTTAATGGAATCGAGAATCGAAACGGCACTCTTTCGAAAACCTTTATAAATATAAGTCATTCGGAGAGAGATTTTTCTCTTTCACCTTCTTCTCCTTCGTCTTCATCATCTTTGTCATCCTTTCTGTCCCAGTTAGCCATGGCTCCAAAAGCTTCCAAGTCGACTGGTGCTGCGGCCAAAGGGAAGGGACTCGCCTCTCCATCGAGAGCTGCAGACTCTCCTTCCATTCATCCCGACGTGCAACCCCCTATCAAGGATAAGGACGGTAGAAAAATGATGACTTAATTTTGAATGGCCATATCGCATATTTTATGCGTGGGCCTGTCATGTATCGCCCCTGTGCTTTAGGCATGATTGATGCATGTCCTATCTCATTGGACCGCATGGGGCTACTGTCACGACCTGCACCCTGATTAGGGGCACGAGCACGTGGTTACGTCCAGCCTACGCCGCAGAATCGGCGGTAGAACGCTGTATATAGGGTCTGTAAATACTACGACTAAAACGGTATAAAAGTACCTGTACAGTATATAGACTCCGAATGGAGGTGACACAGCAATACAGTTTCAATCACAAAATAAAACTAAGGTAGATAGCATGGAAAGGAAATAAGATAGATGAAAGCCGGAAATAAGTTCAAGATCCACACAAGTCCAAGCTAAACACAACATCACATAATATAATATAAATACTACAATCTGAAGGTACTAGCTGGATCGCAGTCCAGGCAAACCTAACTAAGCTACTCTACTCTGGGTGAGCAAAGTCTAGTGGCTCTACTATCAAGCCACGATCCAGGTCTACTCCATCTAACCCGTCCCCATAATAGGTCGGACAATCTGCCTCAGAATCATCTGTAAAATATCAACGGTATCCTGTCAGAAAAATAAGCAAGTACAAATACTAACAGCAGTTCCATATGAATTGACAAATTCTATAAGAGAAAGTGTAATAAAATACAAGACAAAGATATAGGATAACTTGGGAACCATTCGAAAGCCGAGTTACAACCCTTAAACCAAACAAGGACCGGGGTTGTAACCCTTCTTCCGAACAGGACTTAGTCTCCAACCAAGGTACAGTATAAAGGCATGTAGAGCATGTGAGTAAATGAAATCATAGCATGGTGAGAAAAGTACTAAAAATAGAGAAGAACAGGATATAAGATACGATAATAAATGTAAAATATGACTTGAACTATTATAGCGATATGTGATCGGCTTTTAGGTAAGTGACAAGACAGGTTATCCACTTGGCCTGACAATCCACAGTGATCTCATGAAAAGTCATGCCGACCAACCTGGATAACAAGCGCACGGAGGTATCTGCTACACCCTACGTGAGGTGAGGGTGGCGCTAGCAAAATAGTGACAAGAGGCTTTGATCACATAACCCCTAATAATTCTCCTATCCCCGAATAGTATTACGGATCCGGACATAGCACGTCAGGACACGGAATTCAAAAGTAGGGGGCCAGCCCACTCCCAAATAGATGTCTATATAAGTACACGAAACACAAAAATATCACGTACCAATATACCAAGAAAATCCAGGAATAACATCTCATGACAGGATCCGACGTATACTAGTCCGTGAACTATCGTATCGAGAATCAAGTAAGATACTACAACTGAATCGGATATAGTAGATATCAAGACAATAAAAACTATCAGTGAATGTACTCGCCTGTGGTCCTGAGCTGATAAGGTGAACAGACGTTCAGAGTAATCACAGGCCTAAAATGAGATACTATAAGTTAAACAAGGTTTTATAACGAAAAGGAAACTAATTTAAATCATGATATGCAAGTCTAAGTCAAACTAGGTCAAACTGGGTCACACTAGATCATACTAGATCACTGGGAGTCAATCCAAGTCAGACTAGGTCAAACGGGGTCAAAGGTTGACTTACAGTTGACTTTTGGTCAACTGGTCAACCCTGGTCACCTCTGGTCAACTCTGGTCAACTCTAGTCAACTCTAGGTCAAACTAGTCTAATGTTGACCAACTGTTGACTTTCAGTCAACTAGTCAACTCTGGTTTGGTTTCGGTCAAATCTAGTCACTTATAGGCTAAGTTTGACTCTCGGTTGATTTTTGGTCACAATGGTCAACCGAAGTCAAAACTAGTCTAGGAGCACTATATTTGACCATTACCAACCAAAGGAACCAAGTTCTAACCATATCTTAAATTCTAAACTCAATACCTTAGCTTCTAGGTATTACCTACATTACCCCTACCAAGGTAATCCCGATACCTTGCACATACCACTCTAACCTTGTAATACTAACCTAGGTTTCCTAGGATAGCTAGACACTAACCTATACTAACATTATCTACCATAAAATCCTAGTTCCTAGCTCATCTAACCCATCCATGATACATGTTGGTTATCCCAACATTACCTTACTAACATAGCCTAATAATACCTTATCCTAACTTCTAAAATACTAGCTAACTATAACATACCCACAATACTCACCCACTCACTCACTCACATATGGTTCACACATAGGCTCTCACACATAGGCTAATAGCTACCTATTAGGCTCACCTATATACAAATATATAGACTCACACACACAAAACTCATATAGGCAAAATTAGGACTGATTTATGGGTTGATATAAGCTGTTAATGTGGGAGCTAAATGGTTGTCCTATAGGGCTGGAATGGGACTGCTATATGGACTAATTTGGGTGTCAATATAGGCTGTCATAGTGTGTCAAGTGGGGGTCCTAATAGCTGAACATGGGGACTGGTTTGGGCTTGCTTATGGGCTGCCAATATGGCTAATAAGGGGACTGAAATGGGCTGGTTTGAGGGGCTGTCAAATGGCTGTCCCATGGACTGAGCTCTAAGGCTAATGAGTGGGTTATATAGGGCTGCCAAATGAGGGCTTAATCCCCCCTAATATTGCTACCAGGTAGCAGTACACTGCTACTGCCTTGCTGTTTCAATCAGTCCCTGTGGGGACTGTCCAACCCAACTAAATCAGTCCCCACGGTGGGGATTGATACACACTGCATAGCAGTGTATCCTGCTGTCTCTACCTGCTGTTTCAACAGCAGTGCCACCCCCCTTGTTGCATCCTAAATCACTCTCAAGTACTCCACCACTCTCAATCTCTCTATCACTCCTTCATTCCCTCTTAATCCTATTCTCAAATCCTCTCTAACTCTCACTCTAATTCTCACTACAAGCACACACACACACACACACACACACACACACACACACACACACACACACACACACACACTAACACCAACTCCACCATTCTAAATCCTTCCCTTGGCCGAAATCTCCTCACACACATATAGACATAAGTAAGACACAAATTATATCACATATATATACACACACATATATATATATATATTTTATTTTATATATATATATATATTATATATATATATATATATATATATATATATTTTAATATATATATATATATATAAAAAAAAAATATATATATATATATATATAGAGAGAGAGAGAGAGAGAGAGAGAGAGAGAGACTAACATATATATAACCAAATATATATACAATATATAGATAAATAAATATGATACAATATGACACATGAAGAACACATCTCTAAACAACACAAATATGAGATTTAATATTTAATAAATCATCCAGAAAATATATATATTAAATACAAGTGTCCAAATAGGTTTTTCCCACTAGGACACAAACCCACACATAGGACACACCTAAAAGTCTCCAAATGGACACAAAATGGACACAAATGGAGACACAACCATGGAGGTCATTCCTATGGGTCTAAAATCATCCTATATGCATGAGAAAATAAAAAAGAGAAGGAATTTATACCTCCCGGTAGATCGACTCTAAGAAAAGCCTTCCCGATACGACACCGACCCGTAGGAATCCCAAATGGACACGAACGAGCTCCGAATCCTCCCAAACTTGGTTAGCTTCCTCCTTAGCTTGAGTAGAGAAGGAAAGAAGAAGGTTGGGTGGAAGAAGCAATGGATTTGATGGAGAAAATCTATAGGAACCTCTCTAAAATAATTGGGGAAGAACAAGAGAGAGAAAAATGAAGTAGAAAAATAAACAAATGACTCTCTCTCTCCACCTAGCTAGGGCCGGCCATGAATGGATGGTATTCCCCCTATTTACAATGTCTAAAATGCCCTCCCACTAATCTATTGATTAAATATTAGGAAAGGGTTTAAGTCGAGGCTATTTTAGTCATTCTAAATCTCTAATCTAACTAAATCCTATCCATAAATAATAGTCTAACCACTAACTAAAATTAATATCATGTGGGCCATGGCTAACTAATGTGTGGGTCCCACTAGAGTTAAAACTACCCCGGGTCCCCGATACAAGTCGGATTGAGTTGAAATTCGAACCCGACTCAAATAACCCCAAAATAATATCATAAATAATTAAATAATTCCAAAATAATTCTAAGGTGGTAAAATGACCAAAATACTCCTGTTCATGAAAACTGGGGGTGATAAATCTATCCACCTTAAAAAAATTTTGTCCTCAAAATTAAAACAAACATACACTGAAATCACATGCAGAAACATAAAAATTATACCTCAGGGCTTGAAGAGATAAGGGTAACGCTCCCGCATGTCGTCCTCTCTCTCCTAGTTAGACTCACCTGGAGAGTGATGTCTCCATGCAACACGAACCAAGGGTATAACCTGGTTCCGGAGCACCTTTTCCCTACGATCCAGAATCTCCACTGGCTGCTCTGGATAGTGAAGAGTAGGCCCCACCTCGATCGCTGAATGGTCCAATACATGACTGGGTCCGCCATGTGCTATCTTAGCTGCGACATATGGAACACGTTGTGCACCCCCTCTAGCGTAGGCGGCAAGTCTAGCCGGTAAGCCACTGCACCGACCCTCTCAAGGATAGTGAAAGGTCCGATGTAGCGCGGACTAAGCTTCCCGCCTCCGCTAAAGTGAATCGTACCCCGTGTCGGAGAAATCTTCAAGAATACCAAAGCACTAGCCTAGACATAAAACAAACTCAGCATACAGGACAAACAAAATCACAAGCATCACAAACAGGAACTGAAACTAACCTCGAACTCTAACGGTCTCCGGTAGCTATCGACCCAATACCGCTGCCTATCCTGAGCCATCCGAAATCTGTCTCTAATCACCCTGACCTTCTCAGCTGCATCCACTACCATCTCCGGTCCAATCAGCACTCTCTCGCCAACATCGTCCCATGACAAGGGAGTACGGCATCTCCGTCCGTATAGAGCCTCGAATGGCGACATCTCTATACTGGCCTGATAGCTGTTGTTGTAAGCAAACTCTACCAGGTGAAGATGGTCCTCCCAAGAACCCTCGAGATCTAGCACACACGTGCGAAGCATATCCTCCAAAGTCTGGATGGTCCTCTCCGACTGCCCGTCTGTCTGGGGGTGATAAGCAGTACTAAACTTGAACGAGGTGCCCAAGGTAACCTGCAAACTCCTCCAGAAGTGGGAAGTGAAACGAATGTCCCGGTCTGAAACTATGCTCACAGGAACCTCATACAATCGCACGATCTGACGAACGTACAGCTCTGCCAGCCTTTCCGTAGACAATCCCACCCTGAAAGGCAAAAGTGGGCCGATTTTGTCAATCTATCAACTATGACCCAAATTACGTCTTTTCCTCCTAGAGATCGTGGAAGTCCGGACACAAAGTCCATGGTGATGTGCTCCCACTTCTACTCAGGAATGGGTAGTGGCTGTAGCAACCCACCAGGTCTCTGCCTCTCGGCCTTCACCTGCTGACAAACCAAGCAGCGAGATACAAACTGAGCTACCTCGCGCTTCATGCCGTACCACCAAACGTGCTCTCTTAGATCTCTATACATCTTATTGGCCCCAGGATGCATAGAGTACTGAGTGCGATATGCCTCCTGAAGAACCTCCTCCCGAAGCTTCCCACTCGGAACGCACAGTCTAGCACCGTGCCGCAGCGACCCATCTTCGGCAATAGAGAAATCGTCGAGCAACCCTGCCCGCACCTGCTCCCTGATGCTCCTCAGGGCAACATCATCATACTGTGCTGATCTGACTCTGTTCATCAACTCAGACTGAACCTGTAAGCCCTACATCTGCACCTCCATGCCCGGAATAATCACCTCGATTCCCAAAATGTCCAGGTCAGCCAAAAGATGACGATCTGCTGTCAGATACATAGCTACTGGATACCTGCTTAAGGCATCTGCAACTACGTTGGCCTTTCCTAGATGGTACTGCAAGGCGATATCGAAATCCTTCATCAGCTCGAGCCAACGTCTTTGCCGCATGTTCAGCTCTTTCTGAGTGAACCCGTACTTCAAGCTCTTGTGATCAGTGAAGACCTCAACCCGCTCTCCATATAAGTAGTATTTCCACAACTTCAAGTCAAAGATAACAGCGGCCAACTCCAAATCGTGAGTCGGGTAGTTCTTCTCATGAGGACGTAACTGTCTAGATGCATAGGCAATCACCTTCCCGTGCTGCTGAAGAACACAACCAAAACCCCTGCCAGAAGTGTTGCTATAGATCGAGAAACCACCGGTCCCAGACGGTAATGTCAAGATCGGAGCTGATGTCAACCTCTTCTTTAGCTCATCGAAGGTGGCCTGACACTCCTCAGTCCAGACGAACTCTACGTCCTTCCTGGTGAGTCTAGTCATCGGCTCTGCAATCCACGAGAAGTCCTGGATGAACTTCCGATAGTAGCCCGCCAAACTCAGAAAGCTTCGAATCTCGGCAACTGAACTGGGTGTAGACCAAGACTCTACCGCAGCAATCTTCTTCTGGTCTACTGAGATCCCGTGCTCGGTTATAACATGACCCAAGAACTCGACCTGGTCCAGGAAGAACTCGCACTTTGAAAGCTTCCCGTACAACTGCTTCTTTCTCAGAGTCTCGAGCACAATCCTCAGATGCTCCTCGTGCTCCTCCGGCGTCTTCGAGTAGATCAAGATGTCATCTATGAAGACCACCATGAACTTGTTAAGGTACTGATAGAATACCTTGTTCATCAAGTTCATGAACACTGATGGGACATTGGTCAACCCAAATGGCATGACAGTAAACTCGTACTGGCCGTACCGAGTCCGAAAAGCCGTCTTCGGAATGTCTTCCTACTTTACCTTCAGCTGATGATAACCGGACCTCAGGTCTATCTTCGAAAACACCTTCGTACCGCTCAACTGATCGAACAAGTTGTCAATCCTCGACAACGAGTACTTGTTCTTGATAGTGAGGTTGTTGAGCGCCCTGTAATCGATACACATACGCATCGTACCATCCTTCTTCGGTACAAATAGGACTGGCGCTCCCCAAGGTGATGAACTGGATCTGATGAATCCCTTGTCCTGCAGCTCGTCGACTTGCTTCTTCAGCTCTGCCAACTCGTTGTTGCTGATAACGCCAAGGTCACAGGTTCGAGACCTGCATGGGCCACCACAAAAATATGACCTGCACCCTGATTAGGGGCACGAGCACGTGGTTACGTCCAGCCTACGCCCTAGAATCGGCGGTAGAACGCTGTATATAGGGTCTGCAAATACTACGACTAAAACGGTATAAAAGTACTTGTACAGTATATACACTCTGAATGGAGGTGACATAGCAATATAGTCTCAATCACAAAATAAAACTAAGGTAGATAGCATGGAAAGGAAATAAGATAAATGAAAGCAGGAAATAAGTTCAAGATCCACACAAGTCCAAGATAAACACAGCATCACAGAATATAATATAAATACTATAATCTGAAGGTACTAGCTGGATCGCAGTCCAGGTAAACCTAACTAAGCTACTCTACTCTGGGTGAGCAAAGTCTAGTGGCTCTACTATCAAGCCACGGTCCAGGTCTACTCCATCTAACCCGTCCCCATAATAGGTCGGGCAATCTGCCTCGGAATCATCTGTAAAATATCAACGGTATCCTGTCAGAAAAATGAGCAAGTACAAATACTAACAGCAATTCCATATGAATTGACAAATTCTATAAGAGACAGTGTAATAAAAAACAAGACAAAGATGTAGGATAACTTGGGAACCATTCGAAAGCCGAGTTACAACCCTTAAACCAAACAAGGACCGAAATTGTAACCCGTCTTCCGAACAGGACTTAGTCTCCAATCAAGGTACAGTATAAAGGTATGTAGAGCATGTGAGTAAACGAAATAATAGCATGGTGAAAAAAGTACTGAAAGTAGAGCTGAACAGGATATAAGATATGATAATAAATATAAAATGTGACTTGAACTATTAGAGCGATATGTGATCGGCTTTTAGGTAAGTGACAAGACAGGTTATCCACTTGGCCCGATAATCTACGGTGATCTCACGAAAAGTCATATCGGCCAACCTGGATAACAAGCGTATGGAGGTATCTACTACACCCTACGTGAGGTGAGGGTGGTGCTAGCAAAATAGTGACAAGAGGCTTTGATCACATAATCCCTAATAATTCCCCCATTCCCGAATAGTATCACGGATCCGGATATAGCACGTCATGACACGGGTTTCAAAAGCAGGGGGCCAGTCCACTCCCAAATCGATGTCTATATAAGTACACGAAACACAAAAATATCACGTACCAATATACCAAGAAAATCCAGGAATAACATCTCATGACAGGATCCGACGTATACTAGTCCGTGAACTATCGTATCGAGAATCAAGTAAGACACTACAACTGAATCGGATATAGTAGATATCAAGACAATAAAAACTATCAGTAAATGTACTCGCCTGTGGTCCTGAGCTGATAAGGTGAACAGACGCTCAGAGTAATAACAGACCTAAAATGAGATACTATAAGTTAAACATGGTTTTATAATGAAAAGGAAACTAATTTAAGTCATGATATGCAAGTCTAAGTCAAACTAGGTCAATCTAGGTCAAACTGGGTCACACTAGATCATACTAAATCACTGGGAGTCAATCCAAGTCAAACTAGGTCAAACGGGGTCAAAGGTTGACTTATAGTTGACTTTTGGTCAACTGGTCAACCCTGGTCAACTCTGGTCAACTCTGGTAAACTCTAGTCAACTCTAGGTCAACCCTAGGGCAAACTAGTCTAATGTTGACCAACTGTTGACTTTCAGTCAACTGGTCAACTCTGGTTTGGTTTCGGTCAAATCTAGTCACTTATAGGCTAAGTTTGATTCTCGGTTGACCTTTGTTGACTTTTGGTCACAATGGTCAACCGAAGTCAAAACTAGTCTAGGAGCACTATATTTGACCATTACCAACCAAGGGAACCAAGTTCTAACCGTTACTTAAATTCTAAACTCAATACCTTAGCTTCTAGGTATTACCTACATTACCCCTACCAAGGTAATCCCGATACCTTGCACATACCAATCTAACCTTGTAATACTAACCTAGGTTTCCTAGGATAGCTAGATACTAACCTATACTAACATTACCTACCATAAAATCCTAGTTCCTAGCTTATCTAACCCATCTATGATACATGTTGGTTATCCCAACATTACCTTACTAACATAGCCTAATAATACCTTATCCTAACTTCTAAAATACTAGCTAACTATAACATACCCACAATACTCGCCCACTCACTCACTCACATATGGTTCACACATAGGCTCTCACACATAGGCTAATAGCTACCTATTAGGCTCACATATATACACATATATAGACTCACACACACAAAACTCATATAGGCAAAATTAGGACTGATTTATGGGTTGATATAAGCTGTCAATGTGGGAGCTAAATGGCTATCCTATAGGCCTGGAATGGGACTGCTAAGTGGACTAATTTGGGTGTCAATATAGGCTGTCATAGTTGTCAAGTGGGGGTCCTAATAGCTGAACATGGGGACTGGTTTGGGCTTGCTTATGGGCTGCCAATATGGCTAATAAGGGGACTGAAATGGGCTGGTTTGAGGGGCTGTCAAATGGCTGTCCCATGGGCTGAGCTCTAAGGCTAATGAGTGGGTTATATAGGGCTGCCAAATGAGGGCTTAATCCCTCCCTAATATTGCTACCAGGTAGCAGTACACTGCTACTGCCCTGCTGTTTCAATCAGTCCCTGTGGGGACTGTCCAACCCAACTAAATCAGTCCCCTGGGTGGGGACTGATACACACTGCACAACAGTGTATCCTGCTGTCTCTACCTGCTGTTTCAACAGCATTGCCACCCCCCTGTTGCATCCTAAATCACTCTCAAATACTCTACCACTCTCAATCTCTCTATCACTCCTTCATTCCCTCTTAATTCCATTCTCAAATCCTCTCTAACTCTCACTCTAATTCTCACTACAAGCACACACACACACACATACTAACACCAACTCCACCATTCTATATCTTTCCTTTGGCCGAAATCTCCTCACACACATATAGACACAAGTAAGACACAAATTATATCACATATATATAACATATATATATATATATATATATATATATATATATATATATATATATATATATATATATATATATATATATATATTGTGTGGATGATTTATTAAATATTAAATCTCATATTTGTGTTGTTTAGAGATGTGTTCGTATATATACAATATATAGATAAATAAATATGATACAATATGACACATGAAGAACACATCTCTAAACAACACAAATATGAGATTTAATATTTAATAAATCATCCACACAATATATATATATATATATATATATATATATATATATATATATATATATATATTTATATATATATATATATATATATATACAAGTGTACAAATAGATTTTTCCCACTAGGACACAAACCCACACATAGGACACACCTAAAAGTCTCCAAATGGACACGAAATGGACACAAATGGAGACACAACCACGGGGGTCATTCCTATGGGTCTAAAATTATCCTATATGCATGAGAAAATGAAAAGGAGAAGGGATTTATACCTCCCGGTAGATCGAATTTAAGAAAAGCCTTCCCGATACGACACCGACACGTAGGAATCCCAAATGGACACGAACGAGCTTCGAATCCTCCCAAACTTGGCTAGCTTCCTCCTTAGCTTGAGTAGAGAAGGAAAGAAGAAGGTTGGGTGGAAGAATCAATATATTTGATGGCAAAAATCTATAGGAACCTCTCTAAAATAATTGGAGAAGAACAAGTGAGAGAAAAATGAAGTAGAAAAATAAACAAATGGCTCTCTCTCTCCACCTAGCTAGGGCCAGCAATGAATGGATGGTATTCCCCCTATTTGCAATGTCTAAAATTCTCTCCCACTAATCTATTGATTAAATATTAGGAAAGGGTTTAAGTCGAGGCTATTTTAGTCATTCTAAATCTATAATCTATCCAAACCCTATCCATAAATAATAGTCTAACCACTAACTAAAATTAATATCATATGGGCTATGGCTAACTAATGTGTGGGTCCCACTAGAGTCAAAACTACTCCGGGTCCCCGATACAAGTCAGATTGAGTTAAAATTCGAACCCGACTCAAATAACCCCAAAATAATATAAAAAATAATTAAATAATTCCAAAATAATTCTAAGGTGGTAAAATGACCAAAATACCCATGTTCATGAAAACTGGGGGTGACAGCCGCATGGGCTGAGCCGCATAAGCGTTACTGACCCGTGTGGGTGCCTCGTGACTGAGCCGCATGAACGCTACATAATTGACCCTGACCAAGCCGCATAAGTATTTTATAACTGAGCCGCATAAGTGATTCCTTGATCGATTCGCATAAGTGCCTCATGACTGAGCCGCATGAGCACTGTATAACTTGGATCGCATAAATGCCTCATGATTGAGCCATATGAGCAATACATAACAGAACTGTATGACTGAGCCACATGCGTCTCATGTTCTTAAGCAGCATGCACATCCCTCATAACTAGTCCGCATAGGTTCTGTTTGGCTTGGCCGCATGGGCTTCTGTGTGACTAGGCCGTATAGCTGAAAAGGAGCCCATTCACTTTGTTTTCATATGACTATCTTCTTTCTTTGATTTTTGCAGCATCCATACCAAAGGCTGAGACCACTGTGAAGGAGGAGATTCTGCCTCCTCTCGTCAAACAAGTGTCACCGCTTGTTAAGGAGGAGGTGATACCAAAAGTTGAGGTAAAAGAGTAGTTGGCGTCCATCGGGGACGAAATTACTCCTAAGATTGAAATTGCTGTAAAGGAGGAGCCCAAGTCTGAGGGTAGTAGCACTGGGAGTTCTGACCCTCCTGCCCCCGCCGAGGACCTTAGTCAAATAGATTCTTCATATGCGAAATGGCTGAGGGAATGGTACATGCCTCAACACAACTATGATACTTGACTGTAAGGATCTGTGGGTTGCCATGTAATTGCTGTTTCCAGGAATATAAAAAATAAATGTCCATATTTTGTCTTGGTATTTCTGTTAGTCTTTAGTTATAGTTCGTGTTTTGCTTCTTTTGGGTATCAATGTAATCCTTTATTCCTGTCTAGATGAAAAAATGAAGAACTTTTTGGTTTGCTCATTCTTGTGACGAATCAGTAATTTTTTTGAGATGTAATCCTATGAATGTAACTGATTTTGAATAAATAGAATACACTCATTCCATTCTTTGCTTGTGGTATCTGTGGTGCTTGTACTAGAGGGCCTAATACAGCATTTGTGTTTGATAAAAGATATATCCCACTGGGGGACTTTTTGTGGACCTATTGCCCTTTTGTGCATCTAGAGATGCGAGCAATATATTTGAATGATATTTTGTGGACCTATTACTTCTTTTGTGCATCGATGGTGCGAGTAATAGATTAGGATAACTTCTGTGGACCTATTATCCTTTTGCGTACTGGTGGTGCGGGTAATAGCTTTGAAACAAAACCTAATAGAGGTAATATGGACGTGATATGTTTTGTGGTCTTAACACCATGTCTTCTATCTCGGGTTGGGTAAAGGTGTTAAGTCAAGAGACCATCAGTATCATAGGTAATATGGACGTGACACAAGACGATCATGAAATTTTTGGTGGACCTATTACTCTTCATTGCACTGGTGGTACGAGTAATAGATTTTGAGACAAAACCCAACAAAGGTAATATGGACATGATAGGTTTTGTGATCTTAACACCATGTGCTTTTATCCCGGGTTGGGTACAAGTGTTAAGTCAAGAGACTATCGATATCAGAAGTAATATGGATTTGACACACGATAATCAGGAATATTTTTTGGTGGACCTATTACTCTTCTGCGCACTGGTGGTGCGAGTAATAGATTTTGAGACAAAATCCAACAGATGTAATATGGACGTGATAGGTTTCGTAGTCTTAACACCATGTCTTTTATTCTGGGTTGGGTACAGGTGTGTAGGGCCAAAAAATAAAGTTGTGCCTGTAGAAGCATGGAATTTCACGACCAGAAATCCTATGCGCCAAATACTACATGCGCCAGGAAGCTCAGATAGACACAGCAAAACAAAAGTATAGACATTGAAAGAGGATTTTATTTCATATAAAAGTCTATTACATGTCTTAAAAAGGGCTGTACAAAGGAGAACTTCTACAAAAAGAAAAGACCCTAAGTCTACAGCCAGGCGCAGCAGTCATCATGCGCTCTTGAACAGGCGCATCTCACCATGCGCTCTCATTCAGGTGCATCCCACCATGCGCTCTCAGCCGGGCGCATCCTTTCAGCAACTCAGTTATGTACATCCTTAGTTATGTGCACCCCTTCAGCAGCTCAGTTATGTGCCACCTTTCCAGCCAGGCTCATGCGCCATCTAATGCTTCGAATAATGAAGCATTTATTGAGCAGAACGAGGGTGGCAATCAACCCTCTAGCTGGAGGAAGAGCCCCCCAAACCGAGGAAGAGAAGAGCACCGCAAATCAACATGTGGCCAGGGAAGGCTTTGAAAGAGCCTCCAAAGACCAAGGAAGATCGCAATCGAAACCGCGGCTAAATGAGCAACTTTCAACACAGCCAGAATGGGCAATACCCACTCTGACAGAAAAAAGAGCCTCCAAAGCCGTAGTACCGCAATTTCGATCTGCAGTTCTTCCAGCATAACGGAGACAAGACTCGGGCATCCCGATCTTTGGATGCAACAGGCACCTTCTGCCTGCCTCAGAAGCCCTCGACTCCGACTTTTGGATGTAACAGTCACCTTCAAGTACATCAATGAGGACAATGCGTCGCATCTTCATCTTCGGGAGCATCTCATCGACATAATTTACTCGAGTAAACAAGTTTATTTTGGAAGGACGTAAGAGAACGAGAAGCAAACTCTTTCCATGCTACTATTTATAGGCCGGGCAAATCAAACCCATGCGCCAAGCGGCTGGCTCTCCGAATCCCGTGTAATAAATTTGCATTAAATAGATGAACCTGATGCTTCGAATTCAGCCAAGTCAAAAACGGCTATTTAAAGCACTCGAAGAACGTAACAGTCGCACCAAAAGACGTCTCAAGCGGAGCGGATGTGCCGGTCAGACCGCGCATCACATAGACGTGCCTCAACACCAAGCGCTTCACAAACATGCGCCCCCATACGGCCCCATGCGCCTAATGGAACGCCGATCGATGCGCCCACTCAATCGACCATCACCTGTCAAAAACATTAAATACTAAAGTCTGACAGAGTTGGCAGCACGTCTCTCGAGGACTGAGCAATTGACAGCTTTTTCAGAAAATGAAGCATCGCCAATGTCAGCATCATCATTACTTTCCTCCGACGGTTACAACCACGTGGCCGTCCAACCATCTCGCATGCACCTCCGCAGCCATGCGCCCGAAGCTCTGCATACGCCTCAAAAGCCATGCGCCTCAGACTTTTCTCTGATCCCTAAAAATAGAAGTAAAGTCACTAACGAAGCCTCGCATGCGCCTCAAAGGCCATGCGCCCCGAATGGTTCGTGACTCCCAAAGGTTACGAGCCAAAGTCTCCTCATGCGCCCAATCCCAGGCACATTCTACCAGATCATTCCCCGTCAAATCTGAGATCTCCGAGCCATGGGCCTACGACACGTGTCCTTTGAATCGATTCACCCAAGATCTCAGCAACAAAAAGATTCTCCCTCCTGCTACGTGCCAGCCCACAACAGCAGCATGAAGAATTCAACTCCTCAATCAGGGCACATCGTCCATGCGCCTCCATCAGCAATTACCACATGGCGACCCCGTGTCCAGGCGTATCCTACATATGCGCGCATGAGCAGCCAGCCTGCAGACTATAAATAGAGGGATTATTTCCTTCTTCCACACACGAATATACATAGACAGACAGAGACATCGCACGACCACCGAGGCAGATACAGACACTCAATGTCTTCTTCTCCTCCGCAAGCTCCAGCATCTTGAGAAACCCAGACCTTTAGAGAACCGATAACCGTCGTCAGATCGTCAACGGAGTCAACGTATTACCACTCACTCCATCTGTACAAGGGATCCAGATAAACAAAAGTGTACTCCTAGGACTACGTCTAAGTCCTACATTTTAACACTGTTCTGTTTGTATTGAAATTACATCAAAAGATTTTAATGGCAAACAAGCTGGCGACTCTGCTGGGGATCTCTTTCTCCTCTACCGAGAAAGCTGTGTCGCAATTCGACGACGTGAAGGTAGGCTCCTCCCACAAGACGCTGGTTGTACGCCTCAATCAACAGGCGTATGAGGAGTTCATCTCTGAAGGCAGTACGAGTCCTTCGAAGCGGCTGCCGAAGCCGAAAAAGACTCACCAAATCTGGGTGCGCAAGGTCGACGCCTCTGGCACCACCACCGAAGGGGATGTGCCGATCCAGCCTTCCCTTCCTGCTAACGTCCTCAGCAACCAAGATGCGCCCACTGGTGCAGTGTATCTCTCGGGAAAACGTGCGGCTGACCATATTCCCCAGCCATCTTCCTCTCAGGCGAGGAAGATGCATCGACGGAGCAAGGGCGTAATTAACGCCCTGCGCATCACCTCCGATGCGCCATAGAAGGTCTCTGTCTTTGACAGACTCACTCGCTGTAGTGGCGAGGAGAATTTGGATTCTGAGTACTACGTGCCCCAACGGACTATTACAAAGAAGTCCAAGGCAGCACGGGCCATGCACCCCAAACGTGCTATGCCAGCAGCAAACCAGAAGCATGCGCTCACAATCATGCGCGCTGCTGATGGTAAGCTGTATAAGGTCGACTCAGGTGCTTCTGCGCCAGAAATGAGCCGACCTTCAAAGTCCTTGTCTCACTTGGGCGCATCTGTTGCGTTCGTAACCAAGTCGAGCAAGAAAAACCCAGTGGTCTTGAACTCCCGTACCTCCTCTGGTTGTGCGTCTGAGGTTCATTCAAGTCACTTTAAATGTTGTCCCTCTACTACTGATCTGAGCGCCTATTTGGTGTTGGATCAGGGGGCACATCATTCGCTTGACCACTCCCGCGCTTGGCCTTGCCATGCGCCTGAAGAGGGTGCGAAGGCGGCACTCTCCTCCAACGATCTGCGTAACGTGATCACTCACAAACGTCGATTAGGAGAGTCGACTGACAAGCACGATGCGCCCCTCATAGGGCACACTTGTGCTGTAGTCACCATCAACTGCTGTTGCAAGGCAGCAGTCCCACCAAGACAGTCGGTGTTCCAGCGGTTGCAATCATCGATACCCCTCCGATGTCGCCTCGGGAAGAAGGTTTCAACAAAAGAGGAGCCAGAAATAAAGGTTACTTCATGCAATATAATATCTAACTCCTCGTCAGTCCGAAAGGCGACTGGCAATTCCTCGTCCAAGAGCCAGCCGAGGAAAACCAAGACAACCGTCTCGTCCTCCGGAGTGTTCGAAGGCACTCGAAGGAGAAAAAAAATCTTGGAGGAAGCTGGGGGTAGTCAAGCCCTTGTTGATCCTCCTTCCGAAGATGAAGGTGTCCTCCAAAGCACAGTTGGGGTGGATCTTCATCCTCGAGGCGAAGTCAGCCTTCCGGACGTAGCTGGGGGTCGTCTAGCCCCTGTGGATCTGCATCTCGAAGACGAAGAAGTCCTTCAAGACAGGACTGGGGGTAATCAGGCCCTTACGGATACTTCTTACGAAGACGAGTGTGTCTTTCAAAACATAGCTGGAGGTAGTCTAGCCCCTGCAGATCTGAGTCTCAAAGACGAAGAAGTCCTCTGGAACATAGCTGGGGGTAGTCAAGACGAAGCCCCAGGAGCAACAACTCCTTTACAGGAGAGTGAGGCCGAAAGCGAAGCCTCAACCGAGCCATCCGACTCCAGCCGTATCAAGACAGTCTACATGACTGGGGGTGACACCGAGTCAGATGCACCACCAGCAGACCTCGTCCAGCGCATGGATACCCTGGAGGGAGGACTCAAAACCCTCTCTGCCTCCATGCAAACACTGACTCAAGCAGTATTTGATATACGGTCAGCTCTGGCCAGGACATCTTCTACCGGTCCCGACCCAGGGGCCAATGGAGAGTCAAGTGTACCCCCTCAACGGGTATCCTTGGATACGGATTGTCGCGAAGCCCCTCGGACGTCGGAGCCCTCAAATGCTCAACTCCAGGTGGTACCACCTTCCCCGACTCCCAGCTCCACGGAAGACGTGGTAGAGATGATCAGGGACTTGCGTGAGCGCTTTGAGTCCAAGAATAGACAAGAGGAGCGCCAAAAGATGGGCATCCCCCATCCATATCCCCTCGAATGGAACAAGGTGGTTTATCCTCCTAAAAATAAACCATAAACATTGACGCCATATGACGAGAAGGACTCTCCACGTCGCTATCTGACGTACTTCCAGTCCCAAACGGGACATCTTTCGAAGGAGGACGCGCTACTCACCAGCATATTTGTCGGAGCACTGAAAGGAGTAGCGTACGACTGGTACTGTAGCCTCCCCGACAATTCCATATCTTCCTTTGACGACTTGACACGTCTTTTCCTCGTCCGTTTCTACGACGGCAGAAAGGAGAAGGAGAAGAAAACAATTCGGGTATTCATCGAATGCTTCCGACAGGCCTGCTTCAGACTGCCCCCGGGCATGCCAGAACATACACTCCTCTCCTCCTGTAGCATGAACATGCTGTCTGCAGTCAAACTCTGGCTCAACTCTACTCCTCCTCCCGACTTGAGTTCCTTGATCATCGAAGCTGAAGCAACAGAAAAGAAGGCGTCCAATGCTCGCCTACTGGGAGTTAGTTTCACTGCCTTTGAGGACAAGGGGAAACGGCCTGCAGCCAACAACCCCGGACGAGAGACGAATGGGAAATAGGCATTGACTGTCAATGCCTCAAAAGGTGCATCAGCGCCTACTCAGAAGCCTCCACTTGCACCAAGGCCAAACGAGGTGTATTCTTTCAACGATGAAGATACCCTACAACTCTTCGAGATACTGAAGCAGGGTGACAACATCAAGTTGCCGAACCCGAAGCGTCCCGACGAGGTTGGGAAAGTGGATAATCCGAGGTACTGTCACTACCATCAGTTTATCGGACACCCAACCAAGGACTGCTACATCCTCAAAAACTATATCCAGTGCATGATCAATGCGGATGTTATCTCCGTCGACTACGAGGAGAAGACGGTTTCGGCCAACGTGGTGTCACTCCAGTTCGGCACCTTGCCGCCGACTGCAACACAAGATGGCGTCGTCCCCATCCCTAAGGCGATAATGGAGGTGGTTAACTTACCACCTACTCGTGACAACGTGAGTGGACTCATCCCACTCACCACATCTCGGAGAGAGATCTTATGGGTTCACCCTGATCTTGTCTCCGAAGTTACTCAACCGGAGGTACGCCCTGCCTCCAAATCCAAAGGCAGGAAGATCAAGTCTTGCCGCATGGTCTCTTCCTCTGCGAAAGAGGTACTTCCTGTGCAGAAGCGTTCACAACAGAACGCCCAACCCGAAGAAGCTGCCGTCGAGGTGGTGCCTTCTTGTACCGTCCCTGCTACCGAAGAAGGGGGTCCGTCCAAGCCTCCAGCAGCTAATAAACAGAAGCATGTAGAGGTTCGTTTCGACATGCCTCTACGAAAGGAGAATGCTTCGGGGCTAGCCAAGCCCCACAACTTCGATATATTGGCGCAACTTGCCAGTACTCCTGCCCGCCTATCTCTGTTTAAGCTTCTTCGTCTTTCCAAGGACACTCGTGAAACTCTCTGTGAAGCCCTGAAGGATGCTGAGTCCTTCATCAGTCAGGTCAAGCAGCCTGAAGATCTCCCGACTACATGCGTGCACTGTCATTGTGCGGATGAGGTTATCCCCAATATAACCTTCACCCAACAAGACATGCTACTCAAGCACAACCGACACAACAGGCCGCTGTATTATACATGGTATATCGGTTCTATCAAGGTAAAGCGGATTCAGATCGATCCGGGGTCTTCCCTCAGCATCATTCCGAAGACGCTGCTCTCAACACTGGAGATCCCAATGTACCGACTGGCGCCCTCCAACACAACAATCAGTAGCTTCAACGCTAGCAAAAGCGAGCCACTGAGCAAGATACGACTAAAGTGCCATATCGGTAACCTCAGAACCGAGGTGACTTGTTATGTCGTGGACGCCGATGTCAACTACAACCTCCTATTGGGTCGTCCATGGCTTCATGAATACATGGTGGTGCCATCCACACTCCACCAATGTATAAAGTACGTGTCCACCAACGACGTCATCCGGACGGAGTTCGCGGACATTGACCCTTTCAAAGGGGTTGAAGCCTACTTCACTGATTCTAACTTGTACAAATCACCTGACGAGGAGGAAGCCAATGATGCTGACAATGAAGCAGAAATGGCAGCAGAGCCCGACATGGAGCCAGAGACGATTCCTGTCGCTCCTCTAAAAATTCGACTCAAAGGGAAGCTGCCTCAGACGTTGCCTCCCATGAGCAAAAAGCTACCTGGAAAAGCACCAACTGCTCCAGGTAGAACACCGATTGAAGCTCCCTTGAAGATACGGTTCAAGGGAAAGCCGCCTCAAACATCGGCTCCCCTCGTGGCAAAACTACAGGGGAAGGCATCTATCACCGAAGGCGCAGCTGAGACACCCCTGAAGGTGCGTCTTAAGGGCAAGCCGCCGCAACCATCTGTCTCATCCAAGCTGCCAAAGAAGGCCCACATAGTCCTCTCGGACCCCAGGATCAAAGCTGTGGTCGACTCTTCCGATCCAATCCCACTACTCACAGATGAAGAGCTAGGGGAATATATCTCTGCTGATGTAGATGCACCCTCTCTGGAAAATGTAATCCCGCAGGGTAAAATCTCTTGTTTCATCAATAATAGAGTGTCTTTTAATTATTCTAGTCTTCCACATTGGAATGCCATGTATACATTAGATAACGCTCTACGGTTGTTGCAAACACAAATAACGACCGTCCATCAAGTAAATCGAGTAGTCCTGTCCCAAGGGGTCTGTTTTATAGTCCCGCCGCGGAGTCGAGACAAAGCCATCATCTTCGGCAAAGTTGAGCGTCATCAAGACCTCCCGCCACTCGAGCTAGAACCAGATACCGACAGAATACAAGTCTATCGGTACACGGACAAGGCAAAGTACCTCATCCAAAAGATGGATTACGACCTAAAAAGCAACAAAGGCCTGAACTACGGCAAGGGTGGACGTCTTCCTCTCCGGCTTCCAACACCTAAAGGAAAGTCGCAGGACTACTATCATAGAACTCGACGGAGGGGGGGGTGGGCTATGTTACGCCGCCATCAACTCCAGAGAATTCAGAGGCAGAAGAGATAGAACATTCTCATTCATTCGAAGCATCAACTTGGGATTCTGATACCAGTATCGGATCAAGAAAGTGCTATCAGTCAACATGACATCTGCACAATCCCAAGAAGATGAAGGCGAAAACCAAACGCCAGAATTCTTCGATGAGGAATCCTGGGCTCAACGCCTGGGAGAACAGTGGGAGTCTCGTTTTGAATTACGCGAACCCCCTATCGAAGACGAAGTCGAGCAGATCGACCTTGGGGATGGATCTTCTTCCAAACCGATCTTTATCAGCAAAAGCCTAGAAGGAGAAGACCGAAAATCTTTAATCCAGCTAGCTAAAGAGTATATCGATGTCTTCGCCTGGAGCTACGAAGATATGCCGGGACTTGATCCCCAGATCGCGATGCATAGGCTTAACATCTTACCTGATGCCAAGCCTATCAAACAACAACATCGACGCTTTCGAGAATGAAAAGATACGAGTTTGTGTCGACTTCAGGGATCTCAACACTGCTTGCCCGAAGGACGAATTCCCGCTTCCAATCACTGACGTGATGAACGACAACACATGTGGCTTCGAACACATGTCTTTCATGGACGGGTATTCGGGCTATAACCAGATCAAGATGTTCCCCGATGACGCAAAACACACGTCAATCAGGACTCCGAAGGGGGTTTTCTGCTACACAGTGATGCCCTTCGGCTTGAAGAACGCTGGTGCCACATACCAACGAGCTATGAGCACCATTTTCCGTCAACATCTTCGCAAGACAGTCGAATGCTATGTTGACGATATCGCAGTCAAGAGCCGTCTCAAAGGAGATCACCTACGAGACCTGAAGATAGTCTTCGATCTCATGCGAGCGCATCAACTCAAGATGAACCCCGCTAAATCCTTCCTAGGGGTTTTTAGCGAAAAGTTCTTGGGCTTCATTATCACGGCGAAAGGCATTCATGTCGATCCCGAGAAGACCAAAGCCATCCTTGACATGGACCCTCCGAAGAACCTTCGAGAACTTCGAGGCCTGCAGGGGCGTCTGGCATACATCCGGAGGTTTATAGCAAACCTTTCCGAAAAATGTCAACCCTTAACCCAGCTCATAAAGAAGGAAGTCTCTTACGTCTAGACAGAGGAATGCCAAAAAGCTTTCGATGACATCAAGGCTTACTTGACGAGCCCGTCAGTCCTAGTGGCACCCATCGCCGACAAATCATTTCTCCTCTACGTCCGTGCCATGGATCATTCCCTCGGCGCTCTGCTTGCTCAGAACAGTGACACAGGCTATGAGCAAGCTATCTACTACCTCAGTAGAATACTGATCGAGGCTGAACACCGATACAACCCTGTTGAAAAGGAGTGCTTGGCGTTGGTATTTGCCATCCAGAAGACTCGCCATTATGTCTCGGGCCAGACGATTCATGTCATCTCCCGAGTCAATCCACTCAGAGTTCTCATAACGAAGACAGGGTCATTAAATTCCCGGCTAGATACGTGGACGATCCTGCTAACACCATACAACATGGTGTTCGTTCCATAAAAAGCCGTCAAGGGTCACGCTCTGGCCGATTTTTTAGCTGCACACCCCATCCCGGAGTCCTCCAAACTCTATGAAGACATCCCGGATGAGGTCCAAGAATCAAACATCACCGAAGAAAGCTCTGTCTGGCGGGTGTTTTTCAATTGTGCATCAAGAACTGGCCCTAAAGGCCAAATCATTGCAGGTGTGGGGGTAGTCTTGGTCTCTTCCGATCAGCTGGTCATCCAGCGTGCCTACTCCCTTTCGAAGCCGTGCCCCAATAATGTTGCCGAGTACAACGCTCTCATCATGGGACTCCAGCTGGCGCAACAGCTGGGGGTGGATCATCTGGAAGCCTACGGTGACTCAAAACTCGTCGTTAACCATGTCAGAGGACAATACGAAGTTCGCCATGAAGATCTGGTTCCTTACCATGAAGTTGCATTGAACATTATTTCAACCTTCACCAAGTTCTTCATCGAACATGTTCCTCGTTCACAAAATCTGGAGGCTGACACTCTGGCTGGCCTCGTAGCCTCATTAGCAGCATCCTTCGGGACTCAACACTACGTCACAGTAGTTGGTCGAGACTTGGTCTGTCCTAAAAACAACCTGTGCTCACAAGTGGCCCATGCCATGTCAACAAGTGCTGGTGTTAATATCCGAGACTGGAGGTTCCCGTTCATCGACTTTGTTGTCTACGAAATTCTTACAGAGAATCCGAAAGAAGCCGTCTCAGTCAGGAGGCGCTCCCTTCGATTCTACTACGTTACAGCTACTAAAATGCTGTACCGACGCTCATACGATGGACTTCTCCTGCGATGTCTGTCCAACGAGGAAGCAGCGAAGCCCTTCGAGAAGATCACGATGGGACCTACGGAGCCCATCAACCTGGCCCTAAGTTGCAGGATCGACTACGACGCATTGGCTACTACTGGCCGACCATGGCCGCTGACGCTGTCGACTATGCTAAAAAGTGCCATGCGTGCCAGCTTCACACAGACTTCATCCATACACCGTCAGAACCACTACATCCTACAGTCGCCTCTTGGCCCTTCGAAGCTTGGGGCATGGACATTATAGGACCGATCACCCCTCCTTCATCGAGGGGACACCGCTTTATCCTATCCATCACCGACTACTTCTCCAAATGGGCAGAAGCAGTTCCACTGGCGGAAGTGAAGAGCTCTAGGGTGATCATCTTCATCAAGCACCATGTCATCTACCATTTCGGAGTACCCCGGAGGATTATCCATGATAACGGTCCTCAGTTCATCAGCCATATTTTCAGCAGATTCTGTGACAAGAATCGCATTCAAAATGTGGCCTCAACCGCCTATAATTCGACAGCAAATGGATTGGCCGAGGCGTTCAACAAGACTATCGTCAGGTTACTCAAAAAGGTCGTGTCATCCAATAAACGCGACTGGGACGAAAAGCTCGGCGAATGCCTTTGGGCCTACCGCACAATGGTACGGACCCCGACAGGAAACACACCATTCTTCCTGGTCTACGGGAGCGAAGCGGTACTACCTCTCGAGATCCAGATACCCTCACTCCGCGTAGCAATCATAAACCAACTCACAGAAGAGGACAATCAACGTCACCGTCTGCAAGAATTGGAGGCACTTGACGAAAAGCGTCTCCTAGCTCAACAACGCATTGAACTCTACCAAGCCCGTATATCACAGGCTTTCAACAAGAAGGTCAAGCAAAGGACTTTCCAAGTAGGCGACCTGGTTCTGGCAGTCAGGAGGCCGATGGTGTTAGCTCACAAGACACCAGAAAAGTTCGAGCAAAAGTGGGAAGGACCTTTCATCATAGAGACGGTATACTCAAACGGTGCTTACCGCCTCGCTAAACCCAATAGGGACTTGTTCATGATGCCCATCAACGACAAGTTCCTAAAGAAGTACTACTCTTGACATCTTTCAGACATGTACTTCCATAAAGGATCAGTGGACCCAATCATCAGGGCTCACATATAATTCTCTTCCACAAAATCATATGCTTCCGGAACCCAGCTGTTTCGTGGCATCCTCCAGTAGAAGGACAACCACGTCCACATTACCTCTGAGTTGTTCCCCTACGCCCTATAAAGTAGAATCTTACACCCCGTAAGACTACACTACCCATCATATTTTCCACGTCCACATTACCTCTGAGTAAACATCCCGTACAGACAACCCCTGCGTTGTCGTACATTGATCGCAGAACTTCCACGTCCATATTACCTCTGAGTAGTTCCGCGTATTCTCCAGAGTCATTCCTACCACGTCCATAATACCTCTGAGTAGGAAGATTCTGTCATTTGAATCCCATATTTGTCACGTCCATATCACCTCTGAGCAAACATGTCGGTTCTCTCGAACTTATTATCTGTACCTAAAAACGAAGGTGTGCAAAAGATAATAGGTCCACACAAATCATCAAGTTCATGACAGCAAAAATGAATGCACCACAAAAACTTTGTATTCTTTATTTTTCAAAAAAGAGTAAAGGATTACACCCCCAGCAAAAAGTTACAAAATACACAAAAAGAAGATACTACAATCCCTAAACATCCCCGGGGTTGGCCGAAAGCTCTTCAATCCGATGCCTCAAGTCTGTCGCCCGAGTCTCCACAGTCGCCAGGACCCAGCATTCAGCTTCTTGACGCATCGCTTCTATGGCCTCAGGAGAAGTGTCATCCTCATGCTTCTCATCCAACTGCTGCCGCTGCTGAGCCAGGTTAAGAGCCCGGTGGGTGAAAGCTGCTTCCTCCTTCTTAAATGCTACATGTTCAGCTTGGACACGCTCGACATCTAATAGGAGTCGGGCCCGCTGGTCCTCAAGGCGGCAGATCTGGGCATCAACCTCCGTGATACTAGCGTCCAACGCAGCTTGCAACTCCACTTTCTCCTACGTAGACTGAGATAACCGCTCCACTACAGCTTCACTCTCAGCCACTTCGTGTTCCAAGACACTCACGATGGCCTGATAAGAGAATTCAGTCTCAGCGATCAGCTTCTCTTTTTTCGCGTCTATCAAGACGGAGAGATCATTTCGCTGGATACACTGAAACTCAGAAAGTCACTGGTCCAGCTCGGCCACCGAAGCCTCCAGAATGTCGGCCATATGATCATGGCCCTGGTGGAGACGGATCAGGTTGATATGAGGCAGTGCCAAAGTTTTTACCGTTGTGAAGCTTCCATTGGCATCCATCACTGTCGATACGCCCCTCTGCAACATCTTATACACCGCCTCGATGATGAACTTCACATATTCATCTGCATCCGCCAGCACCTGCGACGTCATAGCGGGAGTCGGAGGAGCTACTCTAGATAGCGGACCGGAAGAAGGCCCGCCGGCCTCAACCTGCGAGGCTGGAACCCCGGCATCAACAGGCTCTTCATCAACAGGGGCCTAACTACTAGCCTGAGGAGCCAAAAGAACAGAAGGAGCCGAAAGAGGCGTCGATATAGTACCCCAAGTAGAAGGAGCAACAGAGGGTTCCGCCAAACCCTTACCCTTCTCAAGCTCGGAAGAACCACCAACGTCAGCAGCTACCTCATCAGTCCCCAACGCACTATCAGCAGGCCGTACGGGACGTTCCCCTCGGGCAGAACAGTGAGGTCAACACTTGTCTCCTGACTCGACCCCCTCGAAGTCAGGATCGGCAGACGAGTCTCATTGTCACCATCAAATCCCTCTACAGGGACGGGATCTGTCGCCACCTCCCGATCGGCAGCCACCTCAGCCGCCGCTGCTGAGTCTGGGGTAGGGCTCGACAACGCTACGGCCGACCTCCCCTCATCATGACATGGAAGAGAATCAACCCTCTCCTCTATTCCTATTACGTCTGTTGCCCCCGCAACAGACTCATGCAACTCTGGAGGAACGTCATCTGAAGACGACGAACTCCACCCCACTTCATCATCAGGAAGCCCCGTGTCCGCTGGACCCTCAACATCCAAGGCCTCCACGATGGCTTGCACCATCCCGAAGATTGCTGTAACCTCAGCGTCTCTTCCGACATAGCCTGGAGATACTAAAATCTCCGCAGGAACAATATCTTCAGGATTCTCCTCCCTTGGAGACATTACCATCAGAGGAATTCGCTCATCAGAGAAACTTGCCACATCCTTCGGTTTACTGACGCCCGGTTTCGAAATACGGGTTTTCTTCTTCGACGATCTCTACAAGAAGAAAAGGCACAGGTTACCAAAATGACAAGATGAGCTAGATTGCGGAGGACTCTTTATCTCGATAGGGACTGATTCCATTGACGCAGCCTTTGGAGTCGTCACTTTCTTCGGCCTTTTTGGCATAGACAAACCGGCTTCTACGTCATCCCATCTCTTCCCAGCAGGGGGATATCTCACTGATACTACAGCAGTAGCCCGATATCCCGCCAGCTCTGGTGGACGATATGACCGAGCCCCCACCAACATGTTCTGAGTAGCCTCTAGCTGAGTTCCAATAATAAAGATGGTTTCCCTATCATAATCCGGAGGCACAATATTTATGGTGCAATACAGCTTAACTGCTGAATACACGATCTGTGGCCGAGGGCTGCGAACTGGAGTAGTAAAACGAACCCAGTACACCCGACATTGTAATATTGCCAGCCCCGGGCTCCGTCCAGCAAACTCCCGGCAAACCCCAGACTGTTACTGGAATTCCGTAACATTAGCTGGGTATAGCCAAACTGGCGAGCAAACCGGCTTGGCAGATATGGCTCCAGATAACACCTATTTTAGTTGCGATAAACCAAGTGGGAAGGCCGGATACTCTGCAACCATCAAAACTCCCATTTCTGCAGAGTGATCGCATCCTCACCAGAGTCTTCCAAATCTTGGTCGACCTCAAAATCTTTGAAGATAGGACTGACCTTGACGATCTCCCACCCCTGAAGGTAAGATAAGACTCTCCTGCAGACGGGGACGCCGGTGTGCAACCACTTCCTCTTGTGGAAGCGGCGGATAAAGGCGTCACCTTTAACGTGATCCTCCTCCGGGCCTGGACTCATCACGTTCGGATGATGTAGAATCAACCATCCCATCAGATAATGGAATGGTAGCTCAGCCCGGGAAAAGTTATCGTTCCTACCTCTCCCATGGATCACATCCTCAGCAAAGGTCCTCAAGCCCCGCAACAGGTTACACACCATCGCGGGAAGAAGAGCCAGAGGACGACCAAAAGCTAATTTTACTGCTGGCAAAATAAGGTTTCGGTGTACCCTCTCCACAGAACCTGATCCGCCCGTAAACACACAATCCCGGAGCCATATCATCAAGTATGCCGTCAACACGGCCTTAGATGACATCCGGTGCACACAGTGCCAGAAGCAGCTATACGTGTTTTTGCCACTCTCATTTGAACGGGGAGCCCTCTCGTCTAGTTGGCTCATTTCGGAAGTTACTTCTGCAGGTTTCAGCCCCTGCGGGGTCATAAACTGGATCTTCGAGGAATCCGCCAAATCCTGCTTGAAGACGTAATCCCTCCAAGCAGTCACTTGAGGTTGAGACTTGCCTTTGTCCCTCCGTTGTATCAGATAATGATGGCTCGCTACCTCTTTGAAAATAGCCATCATCTCCGGGTCCTTCTTTTCCAAGACAAAGATCTCTTCGTTTGACGGGAAATATTCCTCGTACGGTTCTGAGCCCCAAGGAAGCCTGGATACCTCGTACATTTCATGGAGAGCTAATCCCAACTCTCCCACTGGAGTAAAGAAAGTGCCAGTCTGGGTATTGAACATTTCCAAGAGCGCAAGGAACATATGCTTATTGAGATCCATGCCAGCCTGTGTGGCACGGATAGCGACCGTTAGCCCAATCTCTTTAAGCTCAGCCTTCAACTTTGACAACACCTAAAGGGTCAACTCGTCCCACTTCGGCATGTGGTGACACCAACCTTCAACCCTAAAGCTATATTTCGAATACATGACCCTCGATGTTAGCATCCGATTTGCAAAGGTCGAAGTACTGAAGGCAAATGTGTCATTAGGGACCTCACTATAAAGGCTCCCAGGATGCAAAGTTCGGCAACTGAACGAGGGTCCAGCTCGCGAGGCGGCCAAGGTATCCCTTTGATTCGAAGTGGCATCAATCGAAAGAGTACCCCCTACTGCCCCTCCTTGAGAAGGAGTAAGTTCCCAGGGCATCCTCCTCTTGGAAGCTAAACGGTAGAAGGCCGTCAGTGGCAACTGGCGTTCAAGTTGTCGCATATACAGAACCATGCCCTTCGCAGAGAAGAACCAGTCTTCTTTGATCTTCAGTATCTTCGCCTCGATGGAGATCAGTCGATCACCAAACAAAAAGACAAGTTTTAAGAAGGTCACATCCTCGGATTCAGCAGATTCCAGTTTACCGCTCTCCATCATACTCTGGAGGAAAACCGATGACTGACTCTGGATTTGCAGCATTCTCTCAGGAGGTTGATTCAGTAGGATGGCATCCTTCGTGGGGTTGATAACCTCCTCGTCAAAATCAACTCCCATTTGACAAAGAGAAGCATCCAGAAGGACTTCATTTAGCAAAGGGATAGTCATCAACACTGACACAACAAAAACAAAAGTCAGGCAAGAAGCTCTAAGAAGACAAAGTGTGTCAAGCAACCTGGCATATCATCAGGGTGTGAACCTATGTGCGTCAGCAATGAAGCTTCGGCGCATCATCAGGGTGTAAACCCATGCGCGTTAGCAGTTAAACCTCGACACATAATCAGGGCCTAAACCCATGCATGTCGGCGGAATAAACCTCGACGCATCATCAGGACAAAGGTCCATGTGCATCGACAACAAAGAGTTAGGGCACACCAACTCAGCCGTGTGATCCAAAACTCGTCGGAACAAAAAATAGTAGAAAAGACGACACCCACCCGTCATCGCAGGCCAAACGTTGGCCGGAGTCACAATGGCGACAGAAGCGTCTTCCTCGGCGAACTCCGCAGGCTCCTTTCCCTTGCCAGCACCGCCGTGGGGAGTCTTGGGAGCCATTCCTTGAAAGGAGAAAGTTAGGGTTTTTTGAAGAAGAACTCTAAAAGACAAAAGCAAAGAGAGGAAGAACTCTCTCTTCTCCTCACACCTATTTATAGGCTCAGTCGCATGCGTGAACCGATGAAGTGTGACCTCAGCCGCCGCCTCGGGTTCTGCTAGGAGATAACTGCAAATAAATCCAAAAAGATCATCATTAATCTTCTTGGTTATCGAGGCATTATCATTTGCATTAACTGAGAGGAGCATGCGCCCCATCACTGATGCACGGAGTATCCATGCGCCCGAACAGTCATGCGTCCCAACCACCATGCTTCTTATTCACAGTATTCCAAAACTTGACAAAAAAGTTTTGAAAACTTTGAAGCGGGTCTTGTAGAAGCATGGAATTTTACGACCAGAAATCTAATGCGCCAAACACTGCATGCACCAGGAAGCTCAGACAGACACAGCAAAACAAAAGTATAGACATTAAAAGAGGATTTTATTTCTTATAAAAGTCTATTACATGTCTTAAAAAGGGCTGTACAAAGGAGAACTTCTACAAAAAGAAAAGACCCTAAGTCTACAGCCAGGCACAGCAGTCATCATGCGCTCTTGAACAGGCGCATCTCACCATGCGCTCTCAGTCAGGCGCATCCTACCATGCGCTCTCAGCCGGGCGCATCCTTTCAGCAGCTCAGTTATGTGCATCCTCAGTTATGTGCACCCCTTCAGCAGCTCAGTTATGTGCCACCTTTTCAGCCAGGCTCATGCGCCATCTAATGGTTCGACTAATGAAGCATTTATTGAGCAGAACGAGGGTGACAATCAACCCTCTAGCTGGAGGAAGAGCCCCCCAAACCGAGGAAGAGAAGAACACCACAAATCAACCTGTGGCCAGGGGAGGCTTTGAAAGAGCCTTCAAAGACCAAGGAAGACCGCAATCGAAACCGCGGCTAAAGGAGCAGCTTTCAACACAGCCAGAATGGGCAACACCCACTCTGACAGAAGAAAGAGCCTCCAAAGCCGCAGTATCACAATTCTGATCTACGACTCTTCCAGCATAGCGGAGACGAGGCTCGGGCATCCCGATCTTTGGATGCAACAGGCACCTTCCGCCTGCCTCAGAAGCCCTCGACTCCGACTTTTGGATGTAACAGTCACCTTCAAGTGCATCAATGAGGACAATGCGTCGCATCTTCACCTTCAGGAGCATCTCATCGACAGAATGCACTCGAGTAAACAAGTTTATTTCGGAAGGACGTGAGAAAACGAGAAGCAAACTCTCTCCATGCCACTATTTATAGGCCGGGCAAATCAAACCCATGCGCCAAGTGGCTGGCTCTCTGAATCCCGTGCAATGAATTTGCATTAAATGGATGAACCTGACGCTTCGAATTCAGCCAAGTCAAAAACGGCTATTTAAAGCATTTGAAGAACGTAACAGTCGTACCAAAAGACGTGTCAAGCGGAGCGGATGCGCCGGTCAGACCGTGCATCACATAGACGTGCCTCAACACCAAGAGCTTCACAAGCATGTGCCACCATACGGCCCCATGTGCCTAGTAGAATGCCGATCGATGCGCCTACTCAACCGACCATCACCTGTCAAAAATATTAAATGCTGAAGTCTGACAGAGTTAGCAGCACGTCTCTCAAGGACTGAACAGTTGACAGCTTTTTCAGAAAATAAAGTATCGCCAACGTCAGCATCATCATTACTTCCCTCCGACGATTACAACCACGTGGCCATCCAACCATCTCGCATGCGCCTCCGCAGCCATGCGCCCGAAGCTCTGCATGTGCCTCAAAAGCCATGCACCTCAGACTTTTTTCTGATCCCTCAAGACAGAAGTAAAGTCACTACCGAAGCCTCGTATGTGCCTCAAAAGCCATATGCCCCGAATGGTTCGTGACTCCCAAAGGTTACGAGCCAAAGTCTCCTTATGCGCCCAATCCCAGGCGCATCCTACCAGATCATTCCCCGTCAAATCCGAGATCTCCGAGACATGGGCCTACGATACATGTCCTTTGACTCGATTCACCCAAGATCTCAGCAATAGAAAGATTCTCCCCCCTGTTACGTGCCAGCCTACAACAGCAGCATAAAGAATTCAACTCCTCAATCAGGGCGCATCGTCCAGACGCCTCCATCAGCAATCACCACGTGGCGGCCCCGCGTCCAGGCACATCCTACATATACGTACATGAGCAGCCAGCCTGCAGACTATAAATAGAGAGATCATTTCCTTCTTCCACACACAAACATACATAGACAGACAGAGGCATCGCACATCCACCGAGGCAGATACAGACACTCAACGTCTTCTTCCTCTCCGTAAGCTCCAGCACTCAGAGCAACTCAGACCTTCAGAGAACCGATAACTGTCGTCAGATCGTCAACGGAGTCAACGTATTACCACTCGCTCCATCGGCACAAGGGACCCAGATAAACAAAAGTGTACTCCTAGGACTACGTCTAAGTCCTACATTGTAACACTGTTCTGTTTGTATTAAAATTACATCAAAAGATTTTAATGACAAACAGTGCCATGAATCTACTACCCAGTAATCAAGCTGCACCACTGTTTTTAAGCTCAGAGATCAAGCTGCGCCACTGATCAGGTTGCACCTGATATCAGACTATGCCCAGTCTTATTGTGCCAAAATCTACGTGGTGTCTGATATTACACTGACAACTGACAATACAGTGAACAAAGAAAATCTCTTCGAATCCCGAGAATTGTGCTACTCGAGGGGAGTTGGTTGACAGCTGTCCTGTACACTTTGTAAGTTGCGCCTAGGCACAATCCAGACAAAATCTTTAGTTGCGCCTAGGCACAATCTGAATGACTTCTGCTCAAAAGCTGCCACGTGTCTAGGCGCGGCTCAATCCGGCACAGTTGACCGAAGCTCGCGTAACCTGATAAAGTTGAGACAATTTTCATTTATAAAGCAAGATGATATGACACACATGTCACTAATCTCTCAAGACGTGTCTACTATCCTATACACGACCATGCGCATCTCAATCACATGATGCCACTCGTCTAAATACAGTTAGTACACGACTTATAACTGAATGAAAGTTGGCGCAACATGAGGTTGGCACAACCCAACGTGGCACACACATCAGAATAACTACTAAAATAGTTATTTCCTGAACTCTATAAATAGAGTTTCCAATCATTGTGAAATGATCAAATTTATACACACTGAGATCAAGAACTCTTACAAAATTGCTGCTGCATTCTCCAGAGGCTACAGTCTTCAAATTCACATAGTCCAAGGGATAAAGTGATCATCTTCTGATCAGATTCCTACAGTTGTACTTCTCCAGAATTCATTATACTTTGTACTATTCTTTTACAAGTTTAGAATAAACAACTTTTTATTTTTACAAACAAAATGGCGACTCTGCTGGAGACGACTTTCTCCTCCGACGAGAAGGTGACAACTCAATGTGACACTATGTCGATTGGCAAGACGCAGAAGACTCTGGTTGTTCAAGTCAACCAGACAGCCTACGTGAATATGATCAACGCCAAGAGCAACAAGCGCACTGTGGCTATCACCAAGATCAGGACTGTGTGGACTCCTAAATCTCTCGCAGTTGGTGTTGCCCAGGCACAATTTGAGTGCTTAGTGGCCAAGGCACAATCTGCCTCAGTGGCTCCGGCACAGCCTGTTTCTGGTACCAGGCCACAATCCACTCTTTCTGCTGCCTACGTGGAGTCTACTACCCATGTTGTTGCCAAGGCACCACCAGTAGCCTATATTACTAGGGTACAACTAGTAGCCCGTAGGACTATGGCACAACCCAAGCAATCAGTAACTCAGGCGCAGTCTACTACTTTGGCGCAACCTAAGGGAAACTAGTCTTTTGGATATTCCCTCTTCTAATTCTCAAGTTCTGAACTTGGAGAATCAATGTTCTAGTGCCAATACTAGACAGAACAAAGTGAAGAGTCCTTTGACACTTCCTCAATTGGCGCAATCCATGCCTAAAATGGTCTCACAACAGAACAAAGGGGAATGCTTCTTAGCTAACCCTCTATAAAATAAAGAAAAGCACCATTTGGTCTTTCCTTAAACTTTTCTGGTCTATGACTCAGAGGAAGACACATCAGATTCTATTCCTTCAAACAGAGGTCTTCGGATCTCTGATATCGAAAATAATACTGATCAAAGAGGTATCTTACCTACCCCTATGGGGTCTGGTCAAAACCTTTCCACCTTGAAAATTTCAAGAACTAAGCAAGAAAAATTGAGCGTATCACAAACAGAGACACCTGGAGCAGAATTTTCTGATTTACGCGCTTATCTCAATAGGCGTCAACCAGTATCAACTTTGGTGAAACGTAAGAACCCTATGCCAAAGGCCAATCTATACCAGAAGTCAAAGTTTGAAAAGAAGGACCCAACTACTTATGCTAATGAGTTGAGTACATCTTTGTTTACTCAGGGAACAAAACATCTGAAGAATAGGAGAGACATGTTCCTAACATCATTAAGGAATATGTTCCTCTAACTTTTTTTCGTCCTGTAGTTGTAACTGATCATCTCCGGCAACGTCTTACACAAAGACGGGAGATTACAAGGATGTCTCCCTCACCCCCAAATCACGCTTCAGATCTCCACTGCCTTCATGAAGTCTTCATCAACTGTTGTTGCCAATCGGCTCGGCGATCTGTCTTCGATCGTCTGAACTATGCTCCAACTCCTGAACATATAATAGAAGACGAAGAAGAGCTATTATATGCTTCTGTTAACATGACTTCTCAAGGCACTGGGGTAGGAAACATCCAAGACGTAACGCATCCCGTAATCCCAGTCAGCAATACTTAGATCGGATTCATGCATCTAGTGAAGGTGTCTTTCAATACACTAGATCGAGAAATTGACATTTGAACCAAGGTGTCTTTAATCAAGAAGATCTCCCTATCACTCATGTAGAAGAGGACTCTTTTTCAGAGTTTGATACAGATAGTGAAAGTTCTGAACAGACTATCTCATCAATAGCAGCAAGAGAAGTGGCGACATATACCATTACGGAAGATCAAGATGCCACTACTTCAACTAGTCAAGAGCAACAAATTATTGCACTAGAGGACAAATTGAAGACCATGGCAGAAATGGTTGCTAGCATGCACACTATAATCGTGGCTCAACATACAGTGCCACCGATTGTAAACCCTGCTATAAATCCTGAGCTTATAGCATCTTTTGTACCTGTTAGTCTGGGGGTACCACCTCCTTAAGTTGCCTCTGTGCCAATGCTGATCCCAGTCAGTTTGGTACTGGGGGTGGTAATTACCATGCTGTTTCTCCTCCTAATACTTCTAACCAACCCATCAATTCCCAAACAACAGGGGATGCTAATGAAGCTGTGAAACTATTACGCATTAAGTTTATGGCCTTCAAGCAGAAGGATGGCCTACAAAGACTGGGCATAAAGCAACTGTATCCTACAGAATAGAAGGAAGTTCCATTCCCTCCTAAATACAAGCTTCCCACCATTATGTTGTTTGATGACAGTACCTCTCCAAGTCGGTACATCAATCATTTTGAGGTGATGACTGATCAATTACTGCTAAATGATGCTCTTCTTACCAGAGTGTTTGTCAGTTGTTTAGTCGGCACAGCATATGACTGGTATCGCAGCTTGTTTGATGGCTGCATAACTTCTTTTGCTGGTTTCAAGCAAATGTTCTTGGAACAATTTTATGAGGGAGTCAACGATATGATAATGTCTGCCCTCATTAAGATTAAACAGAGGCACAATGAATCCATGAAAAGTTTTATTGAAAGATTCTGCCGAAAGGCACTCAAAATGCCTTTAGGAACTCCATTTGCTGTAACAATAGACACTTGCAAATCAAACTTGTTGCCTATTATCAGTATGTGGACAAGATCTATACAATTCCAGGATTGGCCTTCTTTCATTGTAAATGCAAAGGCGACAGAGGTTAGTGCCGAAAAGTTTAAACAGTTAGGAGTTCAGATGACTCATCCTAACCAAGACAAACATTCTACACCCGGGGGTAATAATCGCCAGAATAACCGCAAGAGTAAAGAAACACTGGCCATCAATCTCAAAAGCAAAGAGTCTTTGGCTGTCAACGTCGCTCAGACAGCGCCCACTCTATCAGCACCACCACAGAAGACAACTCGTCCAAAGGAAGAGTATTCTTTCGATGAAGGTGATACTTTGAGCATCTTCGGTTGCTTGATCAAAAGCAATAAACTTCAACTTCCAGAGACAAAACGGCCAGAAGAAGTGGATAAAACCGATTACCCTAAATATTGTGTTTATCACAGATTTATAGGGCATCCCACCAGAGCATGTTATGTGCTCAAGGGCAAAATCCAGGAGTTGGTCAATTTTGGAGCAATTACTCTTTAGTAGGACGAGAAAATGGTGACCGCTAATGTGGTTTCTCTACAATTCGATGATTTTCTACCACAACTTGTACAAGATGGTGTTGTCCCCATTCCAAGGACAACTCTTGAGATCGTGAATCTTCTACCTCCTCAAAATGAAGATCTTGTTCCACTATCGACTGACATAGGAGAGATCATGTGGATTCATCCAGATTTGGTAGCAGAGTTTGAAACACCTTCCTCTTCTAAGAAAAAGAAGCACACCAAATCTAAGAACTGCAACATGGTATCCTTTGAACCAGTAACAGAAGAAGAAATTCTAATGGGCACTAGATCTGGGAAACCCTATCTTCGGGAATATCCCAAAAATCAAGAGGATCCTGCTCCATCTCCTAATGCTCTTCCTACATCATCTTCTTCTGCTGAGAATATACCATCTACATCCCTGCCTGTGGTTGAACCATCTTCTCCTAAACCAACATCAACAGATAAGGGAAAGCAACTTGTTTGCTTTGACAAAGTACTGAAGAAGTCATCATCTCTTGGACTTAAAAAGCCTTACAATTTTGACATATTGGCTCAATTGGCCAATACTCCAGCAAGATTGTCAATCTTTGAACTCTTACGTCTCTCAAAAGAGACTCACGAGTCGTTAAGTGAAGCTTTGATGCAGGCTGACGCTTATCTTACTCTTCTCAAGAAGCCTGAAAAGGAGCCAATCAGTTGTAAACATTATCATAGTGTATTTGAACTAATGCCTAATATTACTTTTACACAAGATGACATGTTATTAGAAGATAATCGTCATGATCGTCCTCTCTATTTCACGGGGTATGTAGATACTATGAAAGTCGATCGCATTCTGATTGACCCCGGGTCTGCACTTAGCATCATGCCGAAGTCCTTACTGGATGCTTTGAAAATCCCAGTGCATAATCTCTCTACAACTATCACTACCATCTTGGGATTCAATCAAGGAAGAAGTGAACCTTTGGGGAAGATATGCCTAAAACTTCAAATTGGCAATCTTCGTACAAAGGTAACTTTCTATGTTATCGACAATCATGGCTCATACAACGCTCTGTTGGGAAGGCCATTCCTCCATGAACACAATATTGTACCTTCGACTCTCCACTAATGTTTTAAATATATGGATGGTAATGGAGAAGTCCAAAAAGAGGTTGCAGATCTGAATCCTTTCAAGGGGGTTGAAGCATACTGCAACGATTCGCGCATGTGCAAGGAAGAATTCATGAAGGTGGTACTAGCAATGGACACGGATGAAGAACAAAAAAATGTGTCGAATGATACACTGGTGATCCCGGTAAAAGGACGTACCTCTTGTCCTCAGTCTTCCAAACCACTGACTATCTATCTTCCTTCCCATGAGAAGCAGCCCAAGGGTGATAGTCGGGAACAAAGGGAGCTCACCTCTTCTGAGCCGCTTGTAATAAATCTTCGTCGCAAGAAGCCTCCTCCGCCTTCTCGTTCTTCTTTTCCTCCTCTTGTCATTAATCTGACTAAGCCTGCTAAGGCTAAAGTTTTTGTTGTAAATGATGGTGTAAAAATCAATAAAGCATCTTCTTTGCAGTATACTAAAAAGCATCTTCTTTGCAGTATACTAATGTCTCTTACTATACTCAGTGTTATTTGGATATGCTAGATAACTTTAAACCACTTACAATAGAAGTCGTATCATCTCTTCAAAATACGGTATCACTGGAATCAATACAAGAGTCGTACTTCTTAGTACCGTCTCGAAAGAAAGATGAAAAGCCTATATTCTTCAACAAAAGAGAGGAGCCAAAAATTATGCTCTACAACGATAATAGAGATGATTCCGGAAGGCAACAATTACGTCGCTATAGTCCTCAATCCAAAGCAATCATCCGCAAAATGGATTATGATTTTAAAACTGGCCTCAATAACGGTAAAGGGAGGCGAACTCCTCTTCGTATTGCTGTTACAAAAGGAAAATCACAACAATTCTACAGTAAAACGAAACGGGGACTAGGTTATGCTTCACCACTCCTAACTCCAGAACTTTCTGAATCTGATGAAGAAAAATGATTACACTCTACTGATTCTATTTCATGGGATTCTGACACCAGCATTGTTCATGTTCATAGGGTGATAATATCTTCTAACATGGTGTCTGCCAAATTTCCGGAAGATGATGAAGATGATATTGAACAAGCTCCTGAAGTGGACCCTTGGGCACAAAAGATGGACTATCAGTGGAAACTTCGTTTTGAACAACGAGAGCCACCTACTGAGGATCAACTAGTCCAGATCGATATTAGAGAGGAGGGCGTATCACGACCAATCTTCATTAGCAAAAATCTCCCAGAGGATGATAAACAAGAATTGATTCACCTTGTTTGTGAATATATTAATGTCTTTGCCTGGAGTTATGAAGATATGCCAGGATTAAATCTCAAATTGTAACTCACAAGCTTAATATCTTGCAGAATGCCAAGCCGGTCAAACAACAACAACGACGATTCAAGCCTGAAATGATGGATGCAATTGATGACGAAGTCAAAAAGCTTATAGCTTGTGGTTTTATCAGAGAAGAACAGCATCCTGACTGGGTAGCCAACGTCGTTCCAGTCCTGAAGAAGACCGAAAAGGTTCAAGTTTGTATAGACTTTCGGGATCTTAATGATGCTTACCCTAAAGACGAATTCTCTCTCCTAATTACTGATGTCATGATCGACAATACATGTGGATTTGAACGAATTTCTTTCATAGACGGGTTTTCTGGATAAATCAAATCTAGATGAATCCTGAAGATGAGAAACATACTTTATTTCGTACTCCTTGTAGAGTGTACTGTTATACAGTCATGCCATTTGGTCTTAAGAACGCAGGTGCAACTTACCAGCGGGCTATGAGTACTATATTTTATGATCTTCTACGAAAGACTGTCGAATGTTATATTGACGACATTGCTGTCAAAAGTCGTCTCAAGGAAGATCACATTCAAGATTTAAGAACTATCTTCAATCTAATGCGCCAGCATCAACTCAAAATGAACCCCACCAAGTCTTTCTTGGGTGTCTCTAGTGGTAAGTTTCTCGGCTTCGTCATTACCACTAAGGGTATACACGTTGATCCTGAGAAGATCAAAGCCATTCAAGAGATGCGTCCTCCACGCAACCTAAAAGAGCTACGAGGATTCTAAGGTCGACTTGCATACATCAGGCGATTTATTTTGAATTTATCTGGACGTTGCAGACCATTTACTCAGTTAATGAAGAAAGGTGTATCTTTCATTTGGACGAAAGAATGTCAACGAGCATTTGACGACATAAAGCGGTATTTAATGAGTCCACCGGTTCTTGTACCACCGATCTCAGGAATACCTTTCTTAATGTATGTCCAGGCAATGGATCATTCGTTGGGAGCTTTGCTAGCTCAGAAGAACAAGAAAGGTCATGAGCAAGCCATCTACTATCTTAGCCGAACGATGATTAGAGCTGAACATCGTTATAGTCCGGTAGAGAAGGAATGTTTAGCCTTAATGTTTGTTGTTCAGAAGACAAGACATTACATCATAGGCCAAACTATTTATGTTATATCCCGAGTCAATCCTCTTCGAGTCTTAATGAACAAGCCAAGTACACTCAATTCTAGGCTTGCCACATGGGCCATATTACTAGCACAATATGATATGGTTTATGTTCCTCAAAAGTCTGTAAAGGACCAAGCACTTGCTGACTTTTTAGCAGCTCATCCTGTCCCTGAGACATCTAAACTCTATGATGAAATTCCTGATGAAACATTAGAATCAAATATGATCTCAGAAGAATTTCCTACCTGGAGGTTGTTCTTTGATAGAGCTTCTAGAATTGGACCTGGAGGTACCCTTGTGGCTGGAGTGGGAATTGTTCTCGTTTCACCCGATGGATTAGCTATTCAAAGGGCTTATTCTTTAGACAAGTCATGCTCTAACAATGTCGCAAAATATAATGCCTTGCTCATCGTACTCCAATTAGCCAAACCACTGGATATCGAATATCTCGAAGTATATGGCAACTCTAAGCTGATTGATAATCAGGTTAGAGGTATATATGAAGTCCGACATCAAGATCTGGTACCATACCATGAATCAACAATCAGAATAGCTTCTTTGTTCAAAGGTTTCTTCATTGAACATGTACGTCATGCATGCAATATAGAAGCTGATGCCTCAGCTAACCTAGCTGCAGTATTGGCAGTTCCAGTCAAAAGACAACAAATGGTTGTTATCTCTAATAGATAACTATTTTGTGTCGAAAACAACCATGACATTGAATTTAGCAATCTAACTGAAGTCAACGTCACTTGCGAGGACTGGAGAGCACCTTTCATTGATTTTACAGCACATGACATCTTGCCAGAAGATCCTAAGGAAGCTACAAGTATCCGTCACCGATCGCTTCGATTCTACTATAATCATACTACTAGAACTCTCTATCGAAGAACTTTTGATGGGTTACTCTTGAGATGTCTCGCTGGTGATGAAGCAAAGCAAATATTACGTGAAGCTCATGATGGTGTTTGTAGAGAACATCAGCCTGGTCCTAAACTATATGATCGTATTAGACGTATGGGCTACTACTGGCCCTCTATGGTATCAGATGCTATTGATTATGCAAGAAAGTATCGTGCATGTCAAATTTATGCAGATTTTATCTATCAACCGTCAAAATTTCTTCATCCGACTACTGCCTCATGGCCTTTCGAAGCTTGGGGCATGGATATAATTGGCCCTATCAATCCTCCTTCATCTAAAGGGCATCGGTTTATTTTGGCTATAACCGATTATTTTTCTAAGTGGGCAGAAGCCATACCTTTGGCTGAAGTTAAAACGAGTAGTGTCATCAACTTCATCAAACATCATGTGATATACAGATTTGGTGTCCCTCGCCGAATTATCCATGATAATGGGCCACAATTTGTCAGCCAAAAGTTTAATAGATTCTGTGATGACAACAGAATCAATAATGTTGCCTCTACGGCGTATAATCCTGCGGCTAATGGGTTGGCTGAGGCATTCAATAAGACCATTATCAAACTCCTCAAAAAGTTTGTCTCTATCAACAAGCGTAATTGGAGTGATAAACTTGGAGAATGTCTATGGGCATATCTACTATTGTCCGTAATCCTACAGGCTGTACACCTTTTTCTCTAGTATATAGATGTGAAGCTGTTCTGCCTCTGGAAATTCAGATTCTATCATTGAGGATTGCCATTGCTAATGAGCTTACTACAAAAAATAATGATCGTTCGGCTTTAAGAATTGGAGGCACTCGACGAGAAAAGGCTATTAGCTCAACAGCACATCGAACTTTATCAAGCCCATATTTCAAAAGCTTTCAATCGCAAAGTTAGAGTGCGAACATTTTAGGAAAGTGAGTTCGTTCTTACAGTCAGACATCCTATGAATATGACGCATATGAGCAAAGGCAAGTTCGAGGCAAAATGGGAAGGGTCGTATGTGGTAAACAAAGTTTTCCCAAATGGAGCCTATCAATTAACAGATATGGACGGCAGAGTTGCTATGATGCCTATCAATGACAAGTTTCTCAAGAAATATTATGTATAAAGGCAAAATATACTTTATTTTCAGAGACATGATATAAATAAAAGTTCACTTTCTATTCAAAAGTAGAATGGAGTTACATAATATTAAGGACGGGGAGGAGGCCCTGATCCTTCATGATTAAATACATAGTTCGCCAATAGTTCAAACATCTCATTGTCTGAACTCACAAAGAACTTGTAGGCAGCCATCCTCAATGCCTTTTCTTCGACAGTCTTCATAGGCTCCACTAGCTTGGAAATCAAGTCCTCTCCTGGTGCAGGAGCAGTTGAACCTTCACCCCTTTCTTTATGAGGAGGCACTGGAGGCTCAGCAGGAGGCGTCTCAGTCTCTCATTCAATCTTCGGAGTGAGCGAACCTTTGGAAGATATTTTGTACAGAAAGAAAAGAAAGTGACGATATCTACGAAAGTTTTGTTCTATTTATAGACAGAACAATTAGACAGTCAACATCGAGAACCGATGCAACTTTTTGAAAGAAACCCAACTGTTCGTTCATTTATAACTGTTCATTCATTTTCCTTTCTTCAAAAAACTGACATGATGGTCCATTCATTTATTCTCTTCCTCAAAAGTTGCAGTAATTGTTCAGTGTCTTTATCTCGATAATTGAAGTGACTGTTCACTTTTTCTAAATGAGAGTTCGTATTCTCTATACTTCAGAATTCTGTATTTACACTGGCAACTTGTCATCTCTATATTTCTCCTAAATTCTATTTTAATTATCACCAGATCAAAACTAGATCATAAAAGAAGAGAAAATCATTCTTTATTCCTTCTTTAAAAACATAGATACATCTTAATGGAAATCTATTACATCTCGAATTTTCGTTCTAAATATAACATGAAGGTCTATTACATCTTTGGATCTTCTTATTTGTTGATGCCAGTTCCTTGTCGTCTCGACCTGAAGCAACGAGCCAGACAATAGAATCAACTCCAGTCTTCTCTCTCAGAAATACGAGAGGAGAACCACAGAGCACAACAGCCCAAAGATGAGCTGCTGTCGATACAAATGGTGTAGAGAAGACGGCCCGCCAGGGGAAATAGGAATGAGATCACCCTTGTGATACGATTCCTAATTCTGTCTCTCCACCATCCAACTCTCATGTATAAAGGCTCTTTCTACCATCTGAGGAAGACCCTTCTTGAATATGAAGAGTCCTGAGCTGTCTGATTTGAGTGTCAGAATCATATGAGCTGTCTGATGTGGGTGTCAAAAGAATGTTCTGCATAGCATCCAGATCACCGATGCCAGTTTTGAAGAAGCTTGCTAACCAAACTTCTGCAAATATGAACAAAGAAAAAAAAGTCAGATCTATCAAAACTGTGCACGTATCAACAGTGTGCGTCGACTAATAGGCATATATCAGCAATGTGTGCCAATTCTCAGAAGCTCAGACGCATCAACAGTGTGCGCCTATTCTCAGAAACACAGGCGCATCTCAACAGTATGCGCTGATAAACAGGCGCATGTCAAAATAGCATACTGATCAACAGGCACATGTCACCGGTGCGCGCCTTTGATTAAAGCTAAGCACTGGACCATAGTGCGCGTCTATTTATCAGAAATAGTTAGCGCATATCAATGAAGTATACAACATACATATCCGTATTTATCTTCAAAAGTGGCACATAAAAAAAATATACCAGTGATCCTTTGTTGAGACTTACCAATTTCTGAAGGCACAGTAGCATCAGGACGAAGTGGCGCAAGTGAACTTACAAATAGTAAAACCTTGTGAGAAGTCATTCTTTTTAGGAAAACATGAATGTCTCTTTCGTTTTGGCTATCCTTTTTAAAGTGCTGAAGAAGAAAAACGGGCACGTCATTCTAGGAGCCTATTTTTGGAAAAATAAACTAAACAATAGATGATAGAAACCACGTGATGGCTGCCATGTGTCTCTCAGTAAAACATTAAGCATTGAATTAGCCAAAACGAGCGCGTCTACATGCATCATTTGAAATCACAGCCACACAATATATCAAAAATTATAAATTTTATTTCATAAAAGTTGGGTGGACCCCTATAGACAAGGACACAAAAAAGAGAATAAAAGTTGTTATACAAAAACATTATTTCTTTTTTTGTCTTCATCGGCCTGACGAAGAGCGACGTCCAGTTCTTGCATGTTGCGAATTCCTGAGTGACGTATTAGAATGAGGAATCCCTCTGAATCGTCGCGCTCTTCAAATGATGCCCACCACTCGAGCTATTAAAGACAGCTGGGGTTAACCCAAAGCAGTCTAGAAAGTTCGTCGCCCTCAGTGCCGGGTCAGCCTCCAACAAATAAGTCGAAGGCACGACGTCGGGCTTCGCTTCAGGAGACTTGATATTGGCCTCTATTTCCTTCTTAGACGCCATCAGAATTACAGAAGTGAAGAACAAAGTATGAAAATCTTCCCCTACATATATATCACTAAATTGACTCTTCATATTCCTCATGGGAAACTGAAAATCATCAATAAAACTCAGGAAGACGAAGAGGAGATTGAGTATTTTCGAGAAAGAAATTTAATTGAGATGATTGTGGTTGATTGGCGCAACTTGACTCAGTCAAAATGTTTATAAATTCAAAGTATTTCAAAACTTTGAAATGGTTTTTAAGTTTTGAAAACTTTGAAGGGGGTCTTGTAGGGCCTAAAAATTAAGTTGCGCCATGAATCTGCTACCCAGTAATCAAGCTGTGCTACTGTTTTTAAGCTCAGAGATCAAGCTGTGCCACTGATCAAGTTGCATCTGATATCAGACTGCACCCAGTCTTATTGTGCCAAAATCTACGTGACATCTAACATTTATGGCCATTATTACCTGACAACATTGACAACTGATAATACAGTGAACGAGGAAAATCTTTTCGAATTCCATGAATTATGCTGCTCGAGGGGAGTTGATTGACAGCTGTCCTGTACACTTTGTAAGTTGCGCCTAGGCACAATCCATATAAAATCTTTAGTTGCGCCTAGGCACAATCTGAATGACTTCTGCTCAAAAGTTGCCACGTGTCTAGACGCGGCTCAATCAGGCGCAGTTGACCGAAGCTCGTGCAACCTGATAAAGTTGAAACAATTTTCATTTATAAAGCAGGATGACGTGGCGCACAAGCCACTAATCTCTCAAGACGTGTCTACTATCCTGTACACGACCACGCACATCTCAATCACATGATGCCATACGTCTAAATACAGTTAGTACACGACTTATAACTGAATGAAAGTTGGCACAACATGAGGTTGGCGCAACCCAACATGGCGTAATCCAGCCTCACGTACATCAGAATAACTGATAAAACAGTTATTTCCTAAACTCTATAAATAGAGTTTCCAATCATTGTGAAAGGATCAGATTCATACACACAGAGATCAATAACTCTTGCAAAATTGCTGCTGCTTTCTCCAGAGGCTACACTCTTCAAGTTTACATAGTCCAAGGGATAAAGTGATCATCTTCTGATCAGATTCCTACAGTTGTACTTTCCCAGAATTTATTGTACTTTGTACTATTCTTTTACAAGTTTGGAATAAACAACTTTTTGTTTTTGCAAATAAGGTGTTAAGTCAAGAGACTATCGGTATCAGAGGTAATATGGACGTGACACACGATAATCAAAAATAATTTTTGGTGGACCTATTACTCTTCTGTGCACTGGTGGTACGAGTAATAGATTTTGAGACAAAACCCAACTGAGGTAATATGGACGTGATAGGTTTCGTAGTCTTAACACCATGTATTTTATCCCTGGTTGGGTACAGGTGTTAAGTCAAGAGATTATCGATATCAGAGGTAACATGGACGTAATACACGATAATCAGGACCAGAAAGTTTGCTCAGAGATAACGATAAGCTGGCCAGACTCCTGTGTGATAAAGCATTAGAGTGGAAGTTCAGAGGTATCAGCATACATGACTCGCCACTCAAGAAGATGCGATGTGAATCCACTCAGAGTAAATAGAGTGTGAGTTCAGAGGTACTTGGTGTACATAACTCGATGGCCTAGGAGATTTGGTGGTTTGAGGAAGTACCAACATGTCCTTAGATATAAGCTTCCAATTCTTATAGCCGTCGGCGGTAGTTATCGTCCAATATCAACCGGTAAGTAAGGGCCACACGAAGTGCGGGATCTGAGTCTCCAATGGGGCCTCGCTTTCGTACACCAGAGAGAACAGTGTATTTCCAGTAGCCGTCCGACTCGTAGTATGGTACGCCCATAAGCATTCGCCCAACTTTTTATTCCAGTCGCGCTTGTTTGAGGACACGAACTTCTTGAGAAACTTGATTATGGTCTTGTTAAAGGCTTCGGCCAGAGCATTAGCAGATGGGTTGTATGCCGTTGAAGCTACATTCTGAATCCGATTATTGTCACAGAATCGATATAAGGCATGGCTTGCAAACTTTGCCAGCGAAATAGCTTCCGCCCACTTGGAGAAGTAGTCGGTGATTGTAAGTATAAACCGATGCCCTTTGGACGACGGTAGGGTAATTGGGCCAATGATGTCCATTCCCCATTCTTCAAATGGCCAAGAGGCCACCGTTGGGTACAAGAATTCGGATGACAGATGTATGAAATTTGTATAGATCTGACAAGCCTTACACTTCTTTGCATAGTCGACTGTGTTTGCTACCATCGTAGACCAGTAATAGTCCATCCGACGGAGACGGTCCTGCAACTTTGGTCCAGGTTGGTGAGCCCCACAAATGCCATCATAAGCCTCACGTAAGGCTTCTCTGGCTTCTGCATTTGACAAACATCTTAACAGCAGCCCATCGTAAGATCGTCGATATAACATTTTTGTTTGTGTCATAAAAGAATCTGAGAGAACGCCTTCTGATTGAAGTTGCTTCTTTCATATTCTCAGGCTGGATTTCGTAGACCGCAAAGTCGATGAACGGATGTCTCCAGTCTTGTGCATCATTGGTTATCTGGGTGGAGTAACTTGTATCCAGTTGAACATTGTTTTTGGGAAAGACCAACTCATGGCCTATCACGTCGACTAGATGATGAGCATAATTTGGAACCGCCAAAGAAGCGGCGAGGCCTGCTAGGGCATCGGCTTCAATATTCTGGAGTCTAGGAACATGCTCTATAAAGAACCCCTCCAAGGTTGTAATGATAGCAATTGCTGTCTGATGATAGGGAATCAGGTCCGTGTTACGAACATCGTATGAGCCTCGAATTTGATTAACAATCAACTGCGAATCGTCATATGCTTCTAGGTATTCGACTTCCACTTCTTTTGCAAGTCGGAGCCCGATGACCAAAGCGTTATATTCAGCTATATTGTTTGAACAAGCATTATATCTCGACTCCAGCGACGATATCATCTTGGGCCCCGTTTTTGAAGCACCGTCGAAGAATATTCTCCAAACATCATCATGTGAAGTCATGTTTGAGTTAGCGACTTCGTCTGGGATTTTTTCATAGATCCTGACTGTTTCTGAGCCTGGATGGGCTGTTAGAAAGTCGGCCAAGGATTGACCTTTGACAGCCTTCTGCGGAACGAAAACCATGTCGTAGGGGGATAACAGTATCGCCCATGTGGCTAGACGAGAACTGAGTGCGCCTGGCTTGGTCATGAGAACCCTGAGAGGATTAACTTGCGAGACAACATGGTGGTCTGCCCTGACACATAGTGTCGTATTTTCTGAATGGCGAACACCAAGGCAAGGCATTCCTTCTCTACGGTGGTGTACCTATGCTTCGGTCCCACAATCATTCGGCTGAGATACTAGATGGTTTTTTCGTACCCGCATCATTGTTCTATGCTAGCAAGGCGTCAAGGGAGTATTCCAACGCTCGTACATAGAGCAGGAAAGGCTTTCCGACGGTCGGGGCTACCAGAACTGACAGATTCGACAGGTATTCCTTAATGTCATCAAAGGCACATTAACATTCTTCATTCCATATAAAAGAGAAGCCCTTCTTCATGAGTTATGTGAAGGGTTGATATCGCCCTTAGAGGTTAGATATGAGCCTCCTGATGTAGGCTAGTCTTCCCTGAAGGCCGCAGAGTTTACGAAGGTTCCTCGGTGGACTTATCTCCAGGATTGCCTTTGTCTTATCGGGGTCTATGTGAATGCCCCGGGAAGTAATGACAAAGCCCAAGAACTTCCTACTGGACACACCCATGAAGGACTTGGTGGGATTCATCTTCAGATTGTGCTCTCGCATAAGGTCAAACACTGTCCTCAAATCGTGTAAGTGATCATCCTTGGATCGGCTTTTGACGGCGATGTCGTCAACATAACACTCTACCGTCTTGCACAAGTGATCTCTGAAGATGACACTCATAGCTCGTTGATATGTAGCACCGACATTCTTCAGGCCGAAGGGTATAACTGTGTAACAATACACACCGATCGATGTTCGGAATGACGTATGCTCCTCATCGTCAGGAGACATTTTGATTTGATTGTATCCTGAAAAGCCATCCATAAAGGACATACGCTCGAAGCCACATGTATTATCGATCATTATATCGGTGATGGAAAGAGGGAATTCATCCTTAGGACATGCTGTATTCAGATTGCGAAAGTCGATGCAGATTCGGATCATTCTGTTCTTCTTGACAACTGGTACTATATTAGCTATCCAGTCTGGGTGCTGCTCCTCGTGGATGAAACCTCTAGCTATAAGCTTATTTACTTTCGCTTCAATGGATTTCATGATGTTTGGACGGAACTGTTGTTGCTGTTGCTTGACTAGTTTTACGTCCGGATGAATATTGAGCTTATGAAGTGCGATCTCGGGGTTTAGCCCTAGCATGTCTTCATAGCTTCAAGCGAAAACATCGATATACTCTCTGATGAGTTACAACAACGACTCCTGCTCATCGTCCGTCAGGCTTTTACTGATGAAGATTGGTTTTGGAGAAGGTTCGTTACCGAGATCAACTTGCATGACTTCGTCTTCAGTGGGAGGGTCCCTTTGTTCAAAGTGCTTCTCCCATTGTGTATCAAGTTGTTGGGCCCATGGCTCCAATTCAAGAGGTTCGAGTAAATCTTCGTCTTCCTCTTCAGTGTCGACGGATGCCATATTGACAGATAATGTCTGCCTGAATATATCTCCAATGCTGTCATCAAAATCGTATGTAGGTGATTTGGATGAGTGAGAATGCCACTCGTATTCCTCATCGGAGCTCTCGGACATTATTGCTGGTGTAACATAATCGAGGCCGCATTTGGACTTGCCGTAATAATCCTGAGGTTTCCCAGACGGGGTTGACAACTGCAGAGGCGATCGCCGACCGTTGCCGTAATGTAGACCTGGGGTAGCCTCCATTTTGTACCCCTGCTTTTGCATGAAGTACTTGGTTTGAGGACTATACAGGTAGAGTGGTAATCTTCCAGCATCGGATTCGAGATCAAACTCTTAAGGCATGAAAGGTTAAGGACCTTCTTTTCGGCCAAAGATAATCGTATGATCCCCTTCTTTTCTGCCTGGGACTATGAAGTGGGCACCTCAAATGGGAGTAAGTCAGTTTAAGGTATGGACGGTTGTCACCTGTTTGTGCAGGTTAATGTCCCGACCGTGCCCTACAGTATACATCATATTAAGTTTATTACACTCAGGATAGTTCAACGGCAGCCTTTTATTGATGAAATAAGGAATTTTGTCCACAGGAATTACATCATCATGAGAGGGACTATCCACCTTTGCAACAAGATGCTTTGCGAGTTCTGCCTCCTCTTCAGCTACCCCCTGCGTGACCGGAGGTTGGGACGCTGTCTTGGACAACTTGACTACCAAGGGTTCTGCTTGTGGTATTGGCTTGCCTGAGGGTCTCGGATCAACACTTGGTTGTCGGTTTGTCTTGGAAAGACGGATAACCATCGGCTCGGCAGAGGACTTCGTGTCTTCCGATTGCTTTTGACTGAATCTTGACAATCGGATCACCATCGGCTCCCCAGAGGGCCTTGCGTCCTTCGATCGCCGTTGATTGGATTTTGGCTATCGGATCACCATCGGCCCTATGATGGGTTTTGGCTTATGGCTGGATCTCGGGATTCGAATAACCATCGGTTCCAACTATACAGCTGGGGCGGGGGAACCGGGCACCTATTTATGCAATGTTGCGACAAGGGGTGCGGCTTTGCCTAGTTTATTGGCCTAGAGATGAATTCTCAAAGGTTTCTCTGACCCTGTTATGGCCTCCAGTTTGTCAGTTATGTGCTTCTTGGATTCTTTGTATAGACAAGCCTCCGAAGAGTAATAAGACTCAACCCCCTCGAAGGGATCGATGTCGGCAAATTTTGTCTTCACAAAGTCATACTTAATGACATACTTGAAGCACTGGTGGAGTGTGGATGGTAAGATCATATAGTCATGTATCCATGGATGCCCCAAAAGGATATTATAGGATGTATCTGCGTCTATGACGTAGCGGGTAACCTCCGTCCTCAGGTCGCCGATCTGACATTTCAATCGGATCTTTCCTATGGGCTAGCTCCTTTCCGAGTTGAAACCGCTAATGGCAGTATTGGTCGCAGCTAGCCGGTGCATAGGGATGCAGAGGACTTGAAGCAAGCTTTTCGGGATGATGCTTATCGACGAGCCAGGATCGATGTGCATTCGATCCACCTTGATGTCGCCTACGTATCCAGTATAGTATAAGGGGTGATCATGCAAGTTGGTCTTGATCAATATGTCCTGTGGGGTGAATACGATGTTGGGTATTGCGTTTGCACAATTGCTGCCCTGGAGATTGCTGACGAGTCTTCCCCTATAGGTTTCACCTGGGACAAGTAGGCGTCGGCATTCTGGAGTGCTTCGCTCAATGCGACACGAAGATCCTTGGAGAGCCTTAGGAGCTCGTATAAGGACAACTTTGTCCACGTATTGGCTAGTTTTGCCAATATGTCAAAGTTGTAAGGTCTCTCCAATCCTTGAGGTGCATCCTTACGGAGTGGCCTATCGAAGCCGGTTTCCTTCGGCTTTGACCTGTTCGCCGGTGAAGGCTGAGACGGCCCCGGAACATCAGTAGCAGGCAGCGTTGCCGGCTGAGGATCTTCGACTGAATTACCCAGAGTGGGCTGGACTTGTGCTCCAGACCGGGTAATAATGACCGCCGCCCCCTCAGCTTCGGCTGAAATTGTATAGCAGGATCTTGACTTCCTGTCTTTCTTCTTCTTGGCTGGAGATGACACCACCTGGGTAACTTTGGGCACCAAGTCTGGGTGCACCCACATGACCTCTCCTCGTGACGTAGTGAGAGGTACCAAGCCAGTCGTCTGGTCCCGGACGGAGGAAAGATTAGTAACCTCCATCGTTGCCCGAGGGATATGTATTACCCCGTCTAGAGTACTTGTTAAAGGAAAGTCACCAAACTGAATTGGTACCATGTTTGTCGCCACGGTAACCTCTTCAAAATCTAGCGACAGAGCTTTAGAGTCGATAAGACTCTGGACGTACCGCTTTAATTGAAAGCAGTCATGAGTGGAATGATGAACATAGCGGTAAAAGTGGTAATATTTGGGTCTTTCATCTCTGCTGCTCGAGGTTCGCATCTTGGTAGAGGGAGTTGGATCCTGTCTCCTTGTAAGAGCATGTCTAAGACAGGCTTGACATGACTATCTTCGAATGAGTAATTCACCTTTGGCCACTGAGCTTCTGCCTACTTTTATTCAGGCTTCTTGGTCGTACCAGCGACCAGGGCCTGTTTGTCTTTATTGTCTCGATTATTAGAGGTGTCGCCACTGTTGTTGTTATTGGGGGTGGTACCAGGACATTTTCCTTTGTCCTCTCCATCCAGGATGTGTAATCCCAGCCGGCGAGCCTTCTTTAACTTTGCCTCCGTATTGGTGGCGCTTATAATGAAGGTCGTCCAATCCCTGAACTGATCTTCACCCATATAGAGGCTGATTGCATGAAGCAACTTCTTTTGACAGAATTCAATCAAGGAGCTTTCGGGATTGCCTTGGGGCAATCTCATTACGGTTTGGCAGAACCGCTCGATATAATTCCTTGTTAGCTCCCTCTTCCCATGAACGACGTCTTTGAGGGACGACATTGTCACATCATGTTCCACTTCGTAGAATCTCTCTAGGAATATGTGCTTGAAGCCGTCAAAAGAATGGATGCAGTTGTCCGGAAGGTTGCGGTACCAGTCGAACGCGATTCCCTCCAATGCTCCGATAAATAATCGTGTGAGGATGGCGTCACTATGCGACGAGTGGTCTGTTGTGACCTCAAAATACGTCATGTACCGACTAGTATAGGTCTTTCCATCATACGAATCGATATGAAACGGTTTGTACCATGGCAAAAAAGGAACATCTCTCCACGCAACGGCATACGGCTGCCGTATTCTGAGGTCTCGGGAGGAGTCTCGGGCATTGAACATTGCTCGAAGCTCCTGGACTTCCCTTTTTGCCTCTCTAGCTTCGTCTGCAGCTGAAGGAGCGGATGCTCCTAGAGGATTGTCACCCAAAGGAGGAGCGGTCGTGTTAGAGTCCGCATTGATGGCGGGTCCCAAGCTTGTTTGTCCAGACGTCCTTGCTGGTTGAGTCGATAAGGCAGTTTGATTTCGTCTACTGACTTGGCCAAGGACAGGAGCATGGCTTCAAGTACTTCTAGACGTTGTCGATCAGTAGGCCCTTCATGATCATCGCCAGCCATAAAGACTGTCCGTATGTGGGTAGACGTAGAAGGGACCGTAGAAGAGGTGCTCTCCGTGTCGTATCCTCGTATAGAGAAATCGTCGAGGAATGTCAGGATGTCCTCTTTCTCGGACTCGGAAAGGGTGCTACCCCCTGTGCAGGAAGCCGTATCGTCTTGGCGAAGGCGGTCACCTACACGGATGTCCATGTCTGTTGCATAATTCTAGTGGATTGCTACCCCCTGTGTATGCTCTTGAAACACCGGGTTGTCGCATACATTGAGGGGACTGCTACCCCCGGCTTCATCTACCCCCAGGAAGGTCGAGAATGCACTCCCAGGTGTTGGAAGCTTCTTTCTAGATCGAGTGCCTAGGTAGACACCCCCTGTGGCTGTCGGTGGCAATCCTCCAGACGAGAGTTTCCTATCTGTTCTGGCTGAGATTGTCGGGTTAGAAGTGCCTGTCTTTTTTCCTCTCTTGCCAGGAAGAACCTTCCGATTTGAATTACAGGAGGCAAAAAAATTCCTCGTCTCCCGAGATTTGCACCCATTTCTCAAGTAGTTGTCGGACAGTGCTGGCTGGTGCAGTCGTTGGAAAAAGGACTGTCGATCTTCAGGTGATGCTGACTTATTGCAGCAGCAGTTGATGATAACTTGGGTGCAACGACGCCCCGAAAAGGGCTCATCACGCGCCAAGACTGCTTCTTTCTCCTTGCATTTGTGAGTAATCACCTCTCGCAAGTCGATAGCAGATTGATCTACCTATGCGTCCAATTTGTGGACTCGGGTATCTCGAGCACACGGGTACGTAGGTATCATGTTTGCTCCCTGATCCGAGGCTAGTAAAAGCACTTGGTCTCGATCGTTGGAGGGAGACTTTTGAGACCCACCGTGTTCGTTAGCCCTGGGGAACTAGACGCGGGTGGTTCTGTACAACTTTTCATCAGGAGCCCGTTTAACAGTAAACGGTGCCCGCTGACGGTCAGCAGCTTGGACAGTTGACCGGGCTTGTTGGACCCGCACTGTCCTAGACTTTTTCGTCTTAGCACCCGAAGGCGCATAGTAAGAAGAGTCCATATTGGCATATTCTATATTCTTAATGGACTGCATGGGGTCGGGCCCGCATGAGAGACGGTCGAATACAGAGCTTCTGACAGGACTACATGAGATACCCTGTCTGCGGCCAGGATTGGCTCCCGCATGGGCCATCTGCCTGCAGCCGGAGTTGGCTGTCGTATGGGCCATCTGACTGCGGCCAGAGTTGACTGCCGCATGGGCCATCTGTCTGCGACCGGAGTTGGCTGCCGCATTGGCCATCTACCTGCGGCCAGAGTTGACTTTTGCATGAGCCATCTGCCTGTGGCCAGAGTTGGCTGCCGTATGGGCCATCTGCCTGCGGCCAAATTTGGCTGCCGCATATGCAAACTGCTCATCTCTCTTATGCGGCCTCTTCTTCGTCCGTATGGATTTCCCTTGTGCCTCCAAAAGCTCAGCATCGTAGTATTTTCCTTTGCTGGATTTGGAGACAGCAGGGTTCTCTGCGTTTGGAAGCAAGGCCGCAGGAGAGCTTTTATCACCGTCTTGGGCTGCAGAAGGAGCTTCTTCGAGAACCTGGTTGGGGGCAACAGTTTTGTGCTTCGACGTCCTGCTGGTTCTCTTTGGGTTGGCTCACTTCTGTGACAGGCTTGCACTCCCTTCAGAGAGCAATTCTTCGAATGCTCGTTGGTCAAAACGAACCACGAGCATTTGCTGTGTAGAGCCGAGCTTGGATGCGTCAGATTGCATCCCCAACTTCTCATCAGAGGAGAAGGAGGTCTCCAGCAGAGTCGCCATCATATTTGCCATTAAATATCAAGAACAAAAAATTACAGATGAGTTGAACTTAATTGTAAACTCGTTTGTACAAGAGAAAGACTAGAAAGAAATCCTAGAAAATAATCTAAGTACAATTGTTTAGTTTTTGATTCTAGGGGGCGACGATGGAGGCTCAAAAAAGTGTAGCAACTCTGCCTTGCTCCTTGGACTATTTGACACGATCCTTGCTCTTGAAGAAATTATCCTTCGTAGGTTGCCAGCTGTCACGCCCCAGAACCAGAATACTGGAGAGCGGGGGCAGACATAGCCAGCTACGTATATTGAAATGGATTCCATCTCGCTATACGGTCACGGCTGTCTAGGATACATGAGGGTTTATCTACAAGCCAACAGTCTCTTAAGGTCATGAACAAGCCTAGTGTCTCAATCATAAGCAAGTAAGTAAGAGTCACAAGATGTATGATCATTAAATATACAATAATAAGGCGTTCCAAATATTACATATTCAGCTGATCATGAAGCTAGTCGTTACAAAATGTTAGGACTAGCAAGAGTTTAGTCATACATGATCAACCCTAGGATTTGTCAATCATGTTACAGCCCGTAGGCAGACAGTAAGTAAAGTGCAATCGAGCTAAACAGGTGCTCGTCGGCTAAACGCCTCAAAAAAATATTTTTACAATAGAGTGGGAGAGCCAAAAATAACCCACTCATTGCCAGGGTTCCGTCTAGTGGCCACCATCTGGCTGGGAAGTCGGTAGATCCTCTGGAGCTGCTCCAAAATCTGGCCACACAAAACCAGCTGGGTCAGACCCCAGAAAGAGCAAGTGCCACAAAGGAGGCTTCACTTAAGAACTAAAACCAGCAATCAGCATAAGAATATAAATATAAATAAAATAAGGACTGGAATAAAAGGAAACATATCAGGATGATATACGACGAGATAACCATAGAACTATTCAGATAGCCAAGTTACAACCCGTAAACCAAACAAGGACCGGGGTTGTAACCCTTCGTCTGAACGGAGCTTGGTTTCTCACCATTTATCGGTAAAAATAAATACAGGCATTCAAGTCGTGCAACAATCTGGAACAGGATCAGGGTAAGACTAGACTGGTTAGACTCCATCCAATCATTTTACGGCCAAGCAAGAACTACGGCTTGATACTTTAACTAACTAGGGTTATCACAATCCTAGTTACTAACAAGATGCAGTGAGATTATTCCACAGCCACAAGCCCTGCAGACTATCCAGGTCACCTAGGTCGAAAGATTAGGGTTGAATTCAGGTGGGTACATCGTCCAGGAAACGCATGTACCCTTAAGTAGCTTGAAGGGTGCAACACATGACAGTGTGCTGGAAATGTGCCCTACTCGACGGCATGCTACAGATCCCAAGCGCGCCCAGGTAACGGGATTGCCTGTAGCTGGGAAATCTCGTCATGACTAATGTATTAATCTAGTTGTTAGCCTTAGGCCATTTTAGTAGGTACTCCTGACCGTGGTACTCAGGAGTTCCCTCCTAGACATGATGCAAGACAGGACTGGATTATTTGTACAAGCACAATCGTCCACGGTATCCATGTTGTTATACAGGTCATGTCATGTCAGGTAGCCGTCGCAACAGCTATTCGAGATAATCATGCCAGGTTATCATGCCAAGTGTACTAGTCAGGAGTGCGCCACGACGGGCCACTATCAGGTCATGTCAGGTTATTATGTCAGGAGTGCACCACTACGGGTCACTGTCTCGCCATGCTCAATTATCAATTCCAGACATATCAAGTAAATTCATGATTATCAAGTTCAGGACAAAAGGCGTAAGGATATAAAAATGGACGTTAAATATCTAATAAAATATCAATATACAGGACTATAGAAGATCAAGGGTAATTAGGCTACGCTCAAGCCAGGCTACGCTCAGGCTAGCGTACGCTCAGGACTGCGTACTAAAGGATCCATACACTTCCAATGGGAAGCGTACGCAAGGGTCAGCGTACACAAGGGCACGCTCGAGCTACAGGTCAGCGTACGCTCAAGCTAGCGTACGCTCAAGACTGCGTACGCTCGAGCTAGCGTACGAAAGGGCCAGCGTATGCCTTGCTCGCTTAAGCTAGCGCTCAAGCTAGCGTACGCTCAAGACACACTGCCAACAGGCAGCGTATTAAGGTGAGCGTACGGTCACTAAAGAGCAGCGTACGAAAGCTAGCGTACGCTCACTAAACAGCAGCGTACGAAGGCTAGCGTACGCTCACTAAACAGCAGCGTACGAAGGCTAGCGTACGCTCGCTAAAGAGCAGCGTACGAAGGCTAGCGTACGCTCGCTAAAGAGCAGCGTACGACTCAACGGCGTAAGCTAAAAAGCTAGCTCACTGTTCACTGTCTTCTCCAAATGGCAAGAACAGCAAGAACTCTAAAGTTGAATCTAAGCTTCAATTGTCCAAATCTTGGTCAAAATAAGTCCGAATCCAACTTTTCAAAGGTCAAAATTGGGTAGAATGAAATTCTCTAAAACATGGAACCATCAAAACTTGAAAACAAGCAAGTTTGATAGATCAAAACCACCAAAATCCGAAAGTAACAAAACTCTAGATCTACAAGAAATAAAGCCTCAAAATGGAAAATGACAAGTTCTAATGTGGTTTAGAATCATGAGGAGAAGCTAATGAAACCATCAAAAGGAGTTCTCTTGTGGAAGCAAGTTGCACTTGCCTATGGTGTTCTTGGTTGGTGGAGAAGAGTAATGGTGGCGGAAGGAGAAGATGAGTTATGAAGAGAGAGAATGAAGGAATGGATTAATAAAGGGGTTGGTGGTGGTAGGTAGGGGGTTCACCATATAAAACCAAACCTAAACCCACATAAATCGAACCGAACCAAGCCAACCCAACCAAGAATAAACAAGCCAAGCCAAACCAAGGAGATATGCAAATACAAGATAAAATACGTATACGTATTCCAAATACGTAATACGAACAACAGGCATTACAACTCTACCCACCTTAAAAGAATTTCGTCATCGAAATTTAATTAAGAGGCTAGAGGGACAAGAACAAGCTACACTATTCACAGGCAAGCTATACTAGGCAATCAATCAATCATGCAAGCAAGGAATTGATGGCATGAGGTATAAGAAAGACATTATACCTCACGAGTCAAACAAGTTAGGATATCGTGATCGGATATCATCCTCACGCTCCCACGTTGACTCCCCCAAAGAGTGATGACCCCAAGCAACTCGGACTAACTTGATAGTCTTGTTCTTGAGGATCTTCTCTCTTCGATCCAATATAGACACGGGCCTCTCCTCATACGAAAGGTTGGTACCAACAACCAATTCCGAATGATCCAGGATATGGCTCGGGTCCGAGATGTACCGTCGTAATTGGGATACATGGAACACGTCATGCACCTCGCTTAGCGACGGCGGAAGAGCGAGACGATAGGATACATCTCCTACTCGCTCCAGAATGTCAAACGGTCCTATATACCTAGGACTAAGCTTACCCCGTACGCCGAAACGAATAACGCCACGGTTAGGCGAAATCCTCAGGAATACATGATCGTCGACCGAGAACTCGAGAGGACGCCGATGAGAATCCGCCCAATGACGCTGGCAATCTTGGACAACTCGAAGGTGATCTCTGACTCGTCTGACCACTTCAACGGTCTGAGCAATCATTTCTGGACCAAGCATCTGCCTCTCTCCGACATCATCCCAGGCTAACGGGGATCTGCACTTCCTACCATACAGTGCCTCGAACGGTGCCATCTGGATACTGGCCTGGAAACTATTGTTGTATGAGAATTCTACCAGGTGCAAATGATCTTCCTATGAACCACCGAAGTCAAGTGTGCAAGACCGCAACATGTCTTCAAGAGTCTGGATCGTGCGCTCCGACTGGCCATCTGTCTGCGGATGATATGCTGAACTGAACTGGAGATGAGTCCCCAAACTCTCTTGTAAGCTACGCCAAAAGCGTAATGTAAATCTTGAATCTCGATCTGAGGTGATACTGACTGGGACACCGTACAATCTGACAATCTGCCTGAGGTACATCTCCGCTAGCTGAGCCGTCGACTGACCAACTCTAAACGGAAGAAAGTGCGCTACCTTGGTAAGCCTATCCACAATGACCCAAATAGAATCTCTACTAGCTGGGGATCTAGGTAATCCAGTCACGAAATCTATGGTCACATGCTCCCACCTCCATTCTAGAATCGGCAAGGGCTGAAGAAGTCCAGCCGGTCTCTGATGTTCGACTTTAACTTGTTGGCAAACCAAACACCGAGAGACAAACCGAGCTATCTCCCGCTTCATGCCATTCCACCAGAAATGCTGTCGGATATCACGGTACATCTTCGTACTGCCAGGATGGATGGAATACTGAGAACTGTGCGCCTCTGACATGATCTCCTGTCTGATATCTCCGCTGGATACACAAAGACGCTTACCATGCCTAAGTGTACCATCCTCATAAATACATAACTCTGGTCTTCGTCCTGCTTCACACTCTGCTCTGAGTCGCTGAAGCTTAGAATCTGCCGACTGCGCCATCCGGATCCTCTTGACTATAGTGGACTGAACTTGCATACTGGCCATCAACGCCACACTGGAAGGGAGAACGACTTCAATATCCATCTTCTGAAGATCGGCTAACAACTCTGGCTGTGCTGTTAGGAAATAAGCTCCGGCTCTTCTGCTCAATGCATCTGATACGACATTGGCCTTCCCAGGATGATACTGCAGGTTGACATCATAATCCACAAGAAGCTCTAGCCACATTCTCTGACGCATGTTAAGATCCTTCTGGGTGAAAACATACTTCAGGCTCTTGTGGTCGGTGAAAATTTCTACCCTGTCTTCGTACAAGTAGTGCCTCCACAACTTAAGTGCAAACACCACTGCTGCTAGCTCCAAGTCATGGGTTGGGTAATTCCTCTCATGATCACGAAGTTGCCGTGATGCATAAGCTATTACCTTTCCATGCTGCATCAGAACACATCCTAAACCTCTGCCTGAAGCATCACAATATACTGAAAATACTCCGGTTCCATCTGGAAGCGTGAGAATAGGAGCTGTTATCAGGCCTCGCTTCAACTGCTCAAAAGAACTTTGACACTCTGCTGTCCAAGCAAACTGTGCATCCTTACGGGTCAACTGGGTCAATGGCGCTGAAATCCGAGCAAAGTCTGAAACAAATCGCCGGTAATAGCCAGCCAATCGGAGGAAATTGTGAACCTCTACAACTGTGCTGGGCACTGGCCACGACTCAATAGCCACAATCTTCTGGAGATCCACTTCCACTCCTCCTCTGGTGATGATATGACCCAAGTACGAAATGCGATCGAGCCAGAACTCGCATTTACTGAACTTGGCATATAACTGGTGCTCTCTGAGGATCTAAAGAACTACACGGAGATGCTGCTCATGCTCCGCCTTACTCTTGCTATAGACCAGGATGTCATCCAAGAACACGATCACAAACTGATCCAAGTAAGGCATGAAGATGCGATTCATGAGGTCCATGAATACTGCCGGCGCATTGGTTGCTCCAAAAGGAATAACAAGGAACTCCCAATGCCCATATCTTAATCTAAAAGCTGTCTTCGGGATGTCCTGCTCTCTGACTCTGATCTGATGATAACCTGAGCGCAAATCAATCTTCGAGAATACTGAAGCCCCCTTGAGTTGATCAAACAAGTCATCTATCCTCGGAAGAGGGTATCTGTTCTTGATTGTCACTGAGTTCAAGGTACGATAATCAACACATAACCGGGACGTACCATCCTTCTTTTTCACAAGAAGCATTGGGGCTCCCCAAGGCGATCTACTAGCACGAATGAATCCCTTGGTTCTGAGTTCTTCAATCATCTTGTACAATATCTCTAACTCTGACGGCGCCATCCTGTAGACTCTCTCTGATACTGGGGTTGTCCCGGGAATCAAGTCTATAGTGAACTCGATCTCCCGCTCCGGAGGCATACCTTGAAGTTCTTCTGGGAAAACATCTGGGAACTCATCCACTATCCTGGGCAACTGAACTGCTGCTACTGCCATCCGTAATATCGGAGGAGAAGGCTCAACCTCGCCTCGAGAGAAAGAAAACTCTGGCTCTCCTGGAATGCTAAAAACAACCCTGCCAATGTGGCAGTCTATCCTAGCATACTGGTTCCTCAACCAATCCATCCCTAGGACCACATCATAATCGACCATCGGGAACTCAATCAATCTAGCGGGGAATTCTCTACCGCTAACTACGATCCGACACGAGGAAAACACTCTATCTACTCCCACAAGTCCGTTACCAGTAAGTATATTGAGCCTTACTGATAATGACTCGGGCTCCAATCCTACCCGTGTCGCGAATCGTGCAAACATAAAAAGAATACGATGCACCAGAATCAAATAAAGCTGAAGCTGGAAAGGAGTTGACGAGAATAGTACCTGCCACTACCTCACCTGGTGCCAATCCTTCCTCCATGGTCAACATCATAGCCTGACCATGCCCTCGGGGTGCTGGTCCCCTCTGCTGAAATCCTCGCTGCCTATTCTGACTCAAGGCCTGGTCTTGAGCATACTGCTGGGGTTGTTGCTGCTGGAATACATAGGACTGAGGCGGCAAGGGCCTTGGCAATGGATACTGCTGCTGCTGGACCGGTACAGGTCCTCTCACCGAAGAACTAGAAAGGTAGGACGATGATGAACCACCCCTGTTCGGGCAGGATCCAATCCTATGGTCTGCTGCTCCATAAGCCAGACACAATCCCTGTGCCCTGCGACATTCCGCCACCACATGGCCTGGCTTCCCATATTGAGAACAACCCACTGCGGAAAGTTGCTTCTGCTTCTGCTGCTGCGGGTGTGTCGGAGTGGAATGCTGAACCGACGTCACTGAGGCCGCTCGCCTCGGAGCTCCAATAGTCAAAGCCCTGGCTGCCGGGGCTGGTGCTGAAGACTGATTCATCTGGCCGTGAGATCTCTTCCGACCTCCGACCCTATCCACAATCCTCTGGGAGGTATACTCTGCTCTCAAGACTGCATCAAAAGTCTGATGCTCAAACTGCTCAACTGCCAACAAGATCTCCAAGTGAAGTCCCTGCTGGAACCGCTGGGCTCTATCATACTCGGTTGCCACCAAGGTGGGAGCAAACCGACTGAGTCTGGAAAACTCGGCCGCATATCCGTCGACCGTCCTGCCTCCTTGCTTCAGATTGGTGAACCTCGTCTGCAGATCATACCGAGCCACGGCATCGAAATACTTGGTCTGGAATCTCTCTCTGAATACTGCCCAAGCAATGGGGGCTACTAATCCAACGGCCTGTGCTGCCCACCAGCTGTGGGCAAGATCTAACAACTGCAGGCGCACAACGGCCACCTTCTCGTTCTCTGGAGTCCTGGCTGCTTCTAGAATCACCTCTGTGTCCTGAAGCCATGCATCTGCTGCGATAGCATCTTCACTACCGTCAAAGAATGGAGGGTTCAAGCGCTTGAAGCTGTTGGCCGCGCTGTTTCCTGGATGACCACCTCTAGTCAAAGCATCAGCCACTGCCTGTTGCAAGGAATCTCCACGACGATCTTGAGAAGCTATCAAGGTCCTGACGAGCCCTACCAAAGTGCCATCATCAGGCTCGATAGGCTGAACTGGCTGAACTGGTGGCTCTTTTCTAATAGGCTCGACTCTAGAGGCTACTCCGGAATGCTGGGCTTGATCTCCAGGTTGCTGCTGGTCCGCGGAAGGTGCTCCGCCTTGCTGATCGGTAGGACCACGAACAATGCCGCTGAAGAAGACGACATAGGGAACAATAAGGAAGGACCAGGACAGATCAACGATACAAGCATATGATCAGGACAAGAATCCAGGGATTCAGAAGATACGAGCAGAGATCAAGGATGAATACTGATTGAGACATCTATTCGGTAAACCCTCACATATCTTAATTTACAAGACCTGCATGGGCCACCACTTAAACCATGTCACGCCCCAGAACCAGAATACTGGAGAGCGGGGGCAGACATAGCCAGCTACGTATATTGAAATGGATTCCATCTCGCTATATGGTCACGGCTGTCTAGGATACATGAGGATTTATCTACAAGCCAACAGTCTCTTAAGGTCATGAACAAGCCTAGTGTCTCAATCATAAGCAAGTAAGTAAGAGTCACAAGATGTATGATCATTAAATATACAATAATAAGGCGTCCCAAAATTACATATTCAGCTGATCATGAAGCTAGTCGTTACAAAATGTTAGGACTAGCAAGAGTTTAGTCATACATGATCAACCCTAGGATTTGTCAATCATGTTACAGCCCGTAGGCAGACAGTAAGTAAAGTGCAATCAAGCTAAACAGGTGCTCGTCGGCTAAACGTCTCAAAAGAATATTTTTACAATAGAGTGGGAGAGCCAAAAATAACCCACTCGTTGCCAGGGTTCCGTCTAGTGGCCACCATCTGGCTGGGAAGTCGGTAGATCCTCTGGAGCTACTCCAAAATCTGGCCACACAAAACCAGCTAGCTGGGTCAGACCCCAGAAAGAGCAAGTGCCACAAAGGAGGCTTCACTTAAGAACTAAAACCAGCAATCAGCACAGAAATATAAATATAAATAAAATAAAGACTGGAATAAAAGGAAATATATCAGGATGATATACGACGAGATAACCATGGAACTATTCAGATAGCCAAGTTACAACCCGTAAACCAAACAAGGACCGGGGTTGTAACCCTTCGTCTGAACGGAGCTTGCTTTCTCACCATTTATCGGTAAAAATAAATACAGGCATTCAAGTCGTGCAGCAATCTGGAACAAGATCAGGGTAAGACTAGACTGGTTAGACTCCATCCAATTATTTCACGGCCAAGCAAGAACTACGGCTTGATACTTTAACTAACTAGGGTTATCACAATCCTAGTTACTAACAAGATGCAGTGAGATTATTCCACAGCCACAAGCCCTGCAGACTATCCAGGTCACCCAGGTCGAGAGATTAGGGTTGAATTCAGGTGGGTACATCGTCCAGGAAATGCATGTACCCTTAAGTAGCTTGAAGGGTGCAACACATGACAGTGTGCTGGAAATGTGCCCTACTCGACGGCAGGCTACAGATCCCAAGCGCGCCCAGGTAACGGGATTGCCTGTAGCTGAGAAATCTTGTCATAACTAATGTATTAATCTAGTTGTTAGCCTTAGTCCATTTTAGTAGGTACTCCTGACCGTGGTACTTAGGAGTCCCCTCCTAGACATGATGCAAGACAGGACTGGATTATTTGTACAAGCACAATCGCCCACGGTGTCCATATTGTTATACAGGTCATGTCATGTCAGGTAGCCGTCGCAACAGCTATTCGAGATAATCATGCCAGGTCATCATGCCAAGTGTACTAGTCAGGAGTGCACCATGACGGGCTACTATTAGGTCATGTCAGGTTATTATGTCAGGAGTGCACCACTACGGGTCACTGTCTCGCCATGCTCAATTATCAATTCCAGACATATCAAGTAAATTCATGATTATCAAGTTCAGGACAAAAGGCGTAAGGATATAAAAATGGACGTTAAATATCTAATAAAATATCAATATACAGGGCTATAGAAGATCAAGGGTAATCAGGCTACGCTCAAGCCAGGCTACGCTCAGGCTAGCGTACGCTCAGGACTGCGTACTAAAGGATCCATACACTTCCAATGGGAAGCATACGCAAGGGTCAGCGTACACAAAGGCACGCTCAAGCTACAGGTCAGCGTACGCTCAAGCTAGCGTACGCTCAAGACTGCGTACGCTCGAGCTAGCGTACGAAAGGGCCAGCGTACGCCTTGCTCGCTTAAGCTAGCGCTCAAGACACACTGCCAACAGGCAGCGTATTAAGGTGAGCGTACGCTCACTAAAGAGCAGCGTACGAAAGCTAGCGTACGCTCGCTAAACAGCAGCATACGAAGGCTAGCGTACGCTCGCTAAACAGCAGCGTACGAAGGCTAGCGTACGCTCGCTAAAGAGCAGCGTACGAAGGTTAGCATACGCTCGCTAAAGAGCAGCGTACGACTCAGCGGCGTAAGCTAAAAAGCTAGCTCACTGTTCACTGTCTTCTCCAAATGGCAAGAACAGCAAGAACTCTAAAGTTGAATCTAAGCTTCAATTGTCCAAATCTTAGTCAAAATAAGTCCGAATCCAACTTTCCAAAGGTCAAAATTGGGTAGAATAAAATTCTCTAAAATATGGAACCATCAAAACTTGAAAACAAGCAAGTTTGATAGATCAAAACCACCAAAATTCGAAAGTAACAAAACTCTAGATCTACAAGAAATAAAGCCTCAAAATAGAAAATGACAAGTTCTAATGTGGTTTAGAATCATGAGGAGAAGCTAATGAAACCATCAAAAGGAGTTCTCTTGTGGAAGCAAGTTGCACTTGCCTATGGTGTTCTTGGTTGGTGGAGAAGAGTAATGGTGGGGGAAGGAGAAGATGAGTTATGAAGAGAGAGAATGAAGGAATAGATTAATAAAGGGGTTGGTGGTGGTAGGTAGGGGGTTCACCATATAAAACCAAACCCAAACCCACACAAACCGAACCGAACCAAGCCAACCCAACCAAGAATAAACAAGCCAAGCCAAACCAAGGAGATATGCAAATACAAGATAAAATACGTATACGTATTCCAAATACGTAATACGAACAACAGGCATTACACCAGCCTTTTGCATGGGTGTGGTACCCTGCTATTTATAGTAATAGATACCTTGAGCCGCATAGATGGCCATGTGACCACGTGGCTACAATAGCACACAAAGACCCGCTCTTTGGCCGCCAGCCGGTGACTTGTTAAGATTTCTTTGCAGCAAATCTAGGTTATTGAGACTTGGTCAGCCTGCCACGTGTCCTATCACAGGATAGGATCAATCTGCTTGAGTCATTTTGAGTCGCATAGGTCATTTAATGTTCGGCCATGCTGGGCCGCATAAGACTCATGCGGCTTAGGTCGCAGTCTTCCTTAATCCGCATGTAGCTTGGGGACTTTTGAGCGCATAGATTCTATATTCTCGGCCGTATAAAGCTCATGCGGCTCAGGTTGTAGTCACCCTTGGCCGCATGCAGCGTATAGATTGAGCCGCATAAGGTTCATGCAGTTCGAGTTGCAGTCCTTCTGCCACATGACTATGTCCAGGCTAGTGACATGACATTTTGTCTGATCACGTCTTATCTTATTTTTGTCAGAGTGTCAGAGCTGTCAGTTTTGTCAGTTTTGACAGAGTTTGTCAGCTTTATCAAAGGGCCGATCAGCTTGGCCGCATAAGTAACTCTTCCTTCTGTGGCTCAAATCAGTCTGGTTGCTTTTTAATATATAATTCGAGATAGTGAAGATGGGCCGCAGGGGGCATGTCGAGTCTGTCATACGGCTCTTCTTTATGCGGACCAATTTGGCCCAAAGTACTCATGAGGTCAGTTGTGATCCGCATGAACCCTATATTTTCTATGCTTCTATAAGCCTCAGTCCCGAATCGGTACCGTACAAGACTTTATGAAGTTGGACCTGAAGGAGTTTAAGGGAACTGAAGGCATCATCTATGCCGATGACTAGTTAGATGCTATGGAGAGAAATCTCAACGGAGCTAGACTGCCCGACGATCTCAAAGTCGAGGCGGTAGGGTTTGTACTGACAGACCTAGCTATTATCTGGTTCAAGAATGAACCAACTTCCACCACGGAAGAAGTCACCTGGGAGCAGTTCAAGACTTTATTCAAGAGAAAGTTCTTCTCTGCGACGGCCAATGAGGCGTTAGGATGTCAGTTCTAGAACCTAGAACAAGAAAACCGCTCAGTTGAGGATTACGCTGCAAAGTTCAGCCGCTTGAGCCATTTTACCCCTAGTTTGGTAGCAGATCCTAAGGAGATGACGAGTAGGTTTCGCTATGGACTTGCTCCAGATATTAGCATCTTACTGACGTCTAGTGGAGCCTTGAGCTACTATCAGAGCCTAGAGTTAGCACGGAGTTTAGAGGCTCGTCTGATGGCCTGCAATAAGAGGCCATATGCTGGTACCAATCACCATGAGGGCCCTACTAAGGGCCCTGCATATCAGTCGAAGCCATATGTACATCAACATCAGGCATATCGACCACCCCTTGGGACACCAACACCCCAGCAATAGAGAGCAAATCCTGTTATATGCACTTTCTGCAGGAGGCCTGGTCATGAGCATGTAGTCTGCAGAAAGAGACTCGGACATTGTCTCGCTTGTGGATCTGCCACGTATTAGCTTTGGGAGTGTCTAGAAGTCATCAGGAAAGAAGCTTCTGCACCACCAGGACATGTTGCATCTCAGCCTAGAGCACCGCTCTCGACCCAACTAAGGTTCGGGCAGCATCAACAATAGCAGAGAGCGGCTCAGGGAAGAGCCTATGCCATGGCTATTGATGCACAAGAGCCAGGACCGGAGATTGTACTGGAGCTAGAGCAGGAGCTAGTAGCTAACATCATCACAGGTCTTATTTTACTACATTCTTATCCAGCTACTGCATTATTTGATTCTGGTGCTTCACATAGTTTTCTATCGTTTGAGTTTGTTAATAGACATAACCTTATTACTAGACCTACTAAAGAAATTGGTAAAGTTATGACTAGAGGGGGAGCAATATCCATTAGTAATATGTATAGTTATCTTATCAACTTAGATGGGAGAGAGTTTAGGGCATAATTCTTCGTAATGCCTCTTTCCGGTTATGATGTCGTACTGGGAATGAACTGGCTTAGTGACTCATGTGGTCATAGATTGTTTTAGGGGCAGTATAATGTTCATTTCCCCAGGAAAGGAGGTATTTAGAGTAAGAAAAGCTATACCAGAGATTATGGGCGAGACTAACTTTACTGCTATAGTTGAAGAGCAAGTACCTTCCCATCCTATCATCACAGAATTCATGGATGTTTTCCCAGAAGATCTTCCAGGTCTTCCGCCTAACAGAGATATGGAGTTCTCTATAGATCTGATTCCGGGATCAAGACCGGAATCTCAAAGCTGCTATAGACTGAACCCCAAGGAATCCAAGGAGATGAAGGACCAGATTGATGAGTCATTGAGCAAAGGCTTCATCAGATCCGGAGCGTTGCCATAGGGAGCACCAGTTCTTTTTGTGCCCAAGAAGGATGGCACAGTTCGAATATGCATCGACTATAGGGCCTTGAACAATGTTACTATAAAAAACAAATATCCTTTGCCTCGGATAGACGATCAGTTGAGCAGGGCAAAAGTATTCTTGAAGATTGATTTAAGGTCGGGATATCACCAGGTGAAGGTGAGGGCTGAAGACATTTCGAAGACTGCATTCAATACCAAGTTTGGGCAGTATGAGTTCCTAGTTATGCCTTTCGGACTCACAAATGCACCTGCCACCTTCATGAGCCTTATGAACAAGGTTTTCCATGAGCATCTAGATAAGTTTGTCGTAGTATTCATTGACGACATACTTATCTATTCGAAGACTCCTGAAGAATATGTTGAGCACCTATGGATAGTATTAGAGATCCTGAGGAAGGAGAAGCTGTACGGCAAGCTATCCAAGTGCGAGTTTTTCTTAGACCAAGTATAGTTTCTTGGTCATGTGGTCACAGGTGAAGGTATTGCAGTGGACCCGAAAAAGATTACAGCAGTCGAGATGTAGACCACTCCAAAGTCAGTTGTAGAGATCAGGAGTTTTCTAGGCTTAGCTGGCTACTACAAAAAGTTCGTGAAGGACTTTGCTAAAGTGACTGAGCCTATGACCAAGCTAAAAATGAAGAATGAGGAGTATATCTGGACAGAGGAGTGTCAGGCAACATTCGAGGAGCTGAAGAGAAAACTAATGACCGTACCAGTATTGGCATTGCCTTCGGGCAGTGGAGGATTTTCCATCTACAATGATGCCTCAGGAAAGGGGTTGGGATGTGTTCTCCAGCAAAATGAGAAAGTAATTGCTTATACATCTAGGCAGTTACGGACTCATGAGAGGAACTATCCTACCCATGACTTGGAGCTAGCAGTAGTAATATTCGCTCTGAAGCTGTAGAAACACTAGTTAAATGGAGAGCGTGTGGAAATCTTCAAAGATAACAAGAGCTTGAAGTATGTGTTTACCCAAAAAGAGCTTAATATGAGGCAACGGAGATGGCTAGAGTTGATGAAGGATTTTGACATTGACCTATAGTACCATCCTGGAAAAGCCAATATTGTAGCGGATGCACTTAGCAGATACCCAGTGGCTATGTATCTAACTATGGACAGACATCTCCTTAAAGATTTGGAGAAGCTCGATGTAGAGGTCATTCTACCTAGAGCGGAGATGTAGATAATAAGTTTGTAGATCCAGTCCAGCCTAATGGAGAAGATCAAGGAGACTCAGTTCCTTGATATTAGGCTTTGTCAACTCAGAGCACAAGCAGATGCAGGACTTCTAGATGATTTTAGTATAGCTTACGATGGATCGTTGAGGTGTGGTACTAGACTGTGCATACCGGAAGGCAGTTTGAGAGAGGAGATAATACAAGAAGCTCACCAGTTGCAGTATTCTATACATCCCGGTGCCAATAAGATGTACAAGGACATGCGGGAACACGTCTGGTGGTACGGTACGAAGAAGGACAGTACCAGATTTATTTTCTAATACCTTGTCTGCCAGTAGGTAAAGGCGGAGAGACAAAGGCCAGCTGGATTGCTACAACCATTACCCAGTCCGGGTGAAAATGGGAACACATCATGATGGACTTTGTCATGAACTTCTTCGTTCCTAAGGAGGAAAGGATGCCATCTGGGTCATAGTCGATAGACTGACCAAGTCATCTCATTTTATCCCCTTCAAAGTAGGACTTCCACTGAGAAGTTGGCGGAGCTATATATGAGACAGATAGTACGAATTCATGGAGTCCTGGTCAGCATAGTATCTGACAGAGACAGTCGATTCACCTCACACTTTTGGAAGAGTTTACAGGAAGGACTTGGTACTCAGTTGAAGTTCAACATTGCATATCATTCTCAGACAGATGTACAATCTGAGAGGACGATACAAACTTTGGAGGACATGCTACGGACTTACGCTTTAGACTTCAACGGATCATGGGAGGATCATCTGCACTTGGTAGAGTTATCATACAACAACAGCTACCAAGCTAGTATTGGGATGACACCATTCGAGGCGCTTTATGGACGTCGAGGTAGGACACCGCTCTCTTGGAAGGATATTGGAAAGAGAGTCATGCTTGGACCAGAGATGATTCCAGAGGCTGCAGACAAGGTCAAGATGATCAAAGACAGACTCAAGGTTGCCCAAGACAGACAGAAGCATTGGGCCGATAATAGTCGAAGACCCTTGGAATTCACTGATGGGGATATAGTGTTTGTGAAGATATCTCATAGTCGAGGGACGATCAGATTTGGTTGAGGGGGAAAGCTGAGTCCCAGATATATTGAACCCTTCACCATACTTAGTAGAGTTGGAGAGGTAGCTTACAGAGTTGCATTACTACCAAACTTGGAGGGCATCCACAATGCGTTCCATATTTCTCAGCCGAGAAGGTACATTCCAGACCCCAGACATGTTTTGGATTACTCAGAGCTGGAGGTTAGACCTAGCCTCACGTACTCGGAGCAGCCCGTGGAGATGTTGGATCGAAGGAAGAAGAGGTTGAGAAACATTGTTATACCCTTGGTCCGGGTTGTAGGGAAGCACCACTCTCCGGGGGAAGTCAACTTGGGAGAGCGGATAAGATGAGGAAGGAATATCCCTACCTTTTTCAGGTATGATTGTATTTACCCTACCCTTAAAAATTTCGAGGACAAAATTTTTCAAAGAGAGAAGTTTTGTAACTCCTTATTTTATTTTATTTTATAATTAGAGATTTTATAATTGATTGTGCTTAAATATAATTTATTAATAAATTTAACTATGACTTATTATTATATAAGGTTTAAATTAAATAGAATTTAATATAAAAATAGTTAATTGTTAATAAATTAATAAATGGAAATATTGTGATTAAGTACAAAATATTGTTGGTGAATAATAATTAGTTATTGGTAAATAATAGTAACAATAAATAGAAATTAAAAAGTTAATTAAAATATTACAAAAAATTGCATTAAGAGTTTGGAGTGTGAATAAGGATTTGAGGGGGGACTTATATGCAAATTGTCTCAGTCGGAATTTAAAGCCAAAAATGAATGACTCGACACTGAATAGAAATTCAATGGGTGTGAATGAGAGAGTAAACCATTATTGAGAGAGGCCATTTCTCTTCCTATTCCATAATGTTTCTCTTCCCACTCTATAAATAGGTTCCATCTCATTCGAAATCAATCTCATCTCAACATTAGCAGACCCCTGCCCAATACCTCCTCGTTTCTGAGCAGCCATACGGGGAATCGACGCGGCAATACCTTCTTCTCCGGTGAGATTTTTAGCCCGTGTTTTACTTTATTTATAGGAGAAACTATTTAGAAACATCAAACAGAGCCCGACCAAGTGGCCAGCAGCCCATCTTTTAGTCTTTGTCCCTATAGACTAGGGTTCGAGCCCCTCTCTTTGCATATATAATATATATATATATATATATATATATATATATATATATATATATATATATATATAATGTCTAGTATGAAATATAACTCTTGGGTTCTGTTTCTAACACAGAACCAAATCTGACCTATTGGTCAGAGCAGCTTTGATAAGACCCTGTTTAGGAATCCTGACTTATATATATATATATATATTTTTTTTTTCCTGACTTATATATATATATATATATATATATATATATATATATATATATATATATATATATATATATATATATATGTATGTATGTATGTATGTATGTATATGTATGTATGTATACAAAAAAAAAAACACCAAACCAAGGCTAAAAGTCAGGATTCCTAAACAGGGTCTTATCAAAGCTGCTCTGACCAATAGGTCAGATTTGGTTCTGTGTTAGAAACAGAACCCAAGAGTTATATTTCATACTAGACCTTATATATATATATATATATATATATATATATATATATATATATATATATATATATATATGTATGTATGTACGTATACAAAAAAAAACACCAAACCAAGGCTAAAAGCCAGGATTCCTAAACAGGATTCCTAAACAGGGTCTTATCAAAGCTAATATATATATATATATATATATATATATATATATATATATATATATATATATATATATATTTTTGAAACACCACTTTATTGAAAATATAAAAGGATTACAAGAAATTAACCAACACCTAGGTGTGGCCAGTGAGGCGGAATAATAGAGTTGTGCTTACAACGCTTCAAAGCTTTCCCTACTTGACGTAAAGTCTCATGCAACAGCTGTCCTTCCAAGTACTTATACTCCTCATAACGCCATTTATTCCTATTCTTCCAAATGACCCAACACACAGCAGCAGCAACAATTTCCTTTAAGTGAATATTTGGACGTCTCCACCATTTCTTTAATAAACTCAGTAATACATTGTGTCCTGCAACTTGAAAATCTCCTTGCAACGTACTCCATAGCTTCGCCGACATCTCTCCCTCTCTGAAAATATGAGCTACTGTCTCCTCCTTGGGATCAGCACAACAATGACAGCTCGAGCATAAATGAAACCCCATATATATATATATATATATATATATATATATATAATATATATATATGTATATATATATATATATATATATATATATATATATATTATATATATATATGTATATGTATGTATGTATGTATGTATATAATATATATATATATATATATATATATATATATATATATATATATATATATATATATATATATATTAAATATATTAAATATATATATATATATATTAATATATATATATATATATATATATATTATTTTGTTTTTTTATAATAAATCACCCATTTTATTCAAGAAGGCCGAAAGACCGAACCTTTACAAGTATACCATAAGGCGTAAAATGCCGAAGCCTATACACGTATACTGAGAAAAAAAGAGAAAATGAGAGTCACCACGGCTAATCCCAGGATAGAAGAGAGTTCCAAAATACCATCTGGCCATGATTGC